>OX246747.1:10921224-11245834 GCA_945910005.1 Isoperla grammatica
GCGCCTCCTGACTGGAAGGAGCCCCCCTGCCCCCTCCCAACAATACCGGTATCTCGCTGCCCACTGCGCCTCCTGACTGGAAGGAGCCCCCTTGCCCCCTCCCAACAATACCGGTATCTCGCTGCCCACTGCGCCTCCTGACTGGAAGGAGCCCCCTTGCCCCCTCCCAACAATACCGGTATCTCGCTGCCCACTGCGCCTCCTGACTGGAAGGAGCCCCCCTGCCCCCTCCCAACAATACCGGTATCTCGCTGCCCACTGCGCCTCCTGACTGGAAGGAGCCCCCTTGCCCCCTCCCAACAATACCGGTATCTCGCTGCCCACTGCGCCTCCTGACTGGAAGGAGCCCCCTTGCCCCCTCCCAACAATACCGGTATCTCGCTGCCCACTGCGCCTCCTGACTGGAAGGAGCCCCCTTGCCCCCTCCCAACAATACCAGTATCTCGCTGCCCACTGCGCCTCCTGACTGGAAGGAGCCCCCTTTCCCCCTCCCAACAATACCAGTATCTCGCTGCCCACTGCGCCTCCTGACTGGAAGGAGCCCCCTTGCCCCCTCCCAACAATACCAGTATCTCGCTGCCCACTGCGCCTCCTGACTGGAAGGAGCCCCCTTGCCCCCTCCCAACAATACCAGTATCTCGCTGCCCACTGCGCCTCCTGACTGGAAGGAGCCCCCTTGCCCCCTCCCAACAATACCGGTATCTCGCTGCCCACTGCGCCTCCTGACTGGAAGGAGCCCCCTTGCCCCCTCCCAACAATACCAGTATCTCGCTGCCCACTGCGCCTCCTGACTGGAAGGAGCCCCCTTGCCCCCTCCCAACAATACCGGTATCTCGCTGCCCACTGCGCCTCCTGACTGGAAGGAGCCCCCTTGCCCCCTCCCAACAATACCGGTATCTCGCTGCCCACTGCGCCTCCTGACTGGAAGGAGCCCCCTTGCCCCCTCCCAACAAACCCCGTACCGCAATCAACACCTCGGTGCCCAACAGGGCGCCCTGGGCCTTGGTCCACACCCTCACACGTTCCGACTGCGCAGGGGTCGCCTGGCTCATAACCCGGGCCGCACACCAACGCCTCCCATCTCGGAACCTGCCCAATTCTGCAGTTCTCGACAAACGACCAACTGTCCATGACGTACGGGTAGAGCGAATAGTGATCAACGCAAAAACCAATGCACGACTGACAGCACCGGAACTCACATGCACAAAAAGAACCATCGAGAAAACTGCACCTTTTAACTATCTTATTGCGTCCAGTGCTCGAAATTAACGGCAGCCCGAGGCTGCCCAAAACGTACTCGGGCTGGCAGTCGTATATATATATACCCAGGCAGCCCGACGGGCTGCCTTAAATTTCACATACAAACACATTATTAATTTTTTTTTTCTTAAATCAAAAGTGCCATGTGTTTACACAACACCTTGTATTATATTAACAAATATCAAAGTGTTTAATGTTTTTAATTAACCGACTACGACCTTGAGATCGACCATACAGAAGAAAAAGACTAAGAACGCATCATAGACGATGACACTGAATTGCAATAACATGGCAAATTAATCATGATCATATAATTTATATTCATTCTTTATATTGTAGATGTATGTCATTATTGTCATAACATATAAAAAAATATACATTTTCTTCACAACAATTAAAAACAAAAAATGTTTTTTCAAAATGTTAATTACGTAATAAAACGAAATTATTAATAACAAAAATCGGGCTATTAAATTCTTAACCGGGCTGCTTTAAAACTAAAAGACAGTAGCCTGAAAGGCTGCTGTCTATAATTCCTAATTTCGAGCACTGATTGCGTCCCCGTCGGAATCCGCGAACTCAATTCCGATAAGCAATCAATTCCCCCACTCCTGATCGACGCGCGTCAACGATCAAGTCTGGCAAACTCCGAAATGTCCAACAAACCTAATGCTAAATTAGCCTAAACAAAAATATTATGTCAATACAAAGTGTAAAAATAAACCTAGCTTTTCAACAAAACGACTGCATGCCCAACAATGTAGTTGAAGACTATAACGCTAACATAACCTAGGTTTAACCTAAAACCCACTATGGACATTTCGACAGTTATAAACCACACTTACGAGAGTCGAGTCAAAACGAAAACCAACGCCAACCACAACAGACAGCAGTGCCTGATCTAACCGTGCACAGGGTATACAGCTTCCGAGTCGGCATGGATGCTGACTACGCACGAACTCGACTATCGCAACCGACGGTACATCAGCCGGCTGGACAGCGTCCGCGCGCGGTACGACTAAGCTCGCGTCGGGCCTCGAACCAAAGACAATGTTACACAGTCCCAACCGAGCACTAGCCACCCCCAAAGTGACAACAACACCCCACGACCCCACGAGGTTAAAATGAACCCCTTGTGGTCCCGCCTGCCGCATCAAATGACCTCAATAAAGAGGTAAAGACTCCTGGCCGCTGTAGCAACCAACCCGCCCGAGCTCGCGAAATCCGGGCTACCAGGGCAGTCAAAACATCGAACCCCGCTTTTCCCATTACGAAAAGGGACTTCACTATCAGCAACACAGCAATCCGTAATCACTGACAGCAATGAACAACATACTTGCGTAACAACACTATTCTGCTACGAAGCACTCATTAGTCATTCCACATAACACAACAAATGTTACAATAACGCCACGTGATTGGGCACAGAGCCAAATCCACGTATCAGCAATAAGAAAACAAAACAACTATAAAGAAACAAATAGACAAACAAGCAAAAATAAAATATACATACAAGAAACACATGCAACCATACAGCCATGTAAAAACCGCCTTACCACGCACGGAGGCTAAGCGTGACGAAGCAATATCAATGAAGACACACTAGCCGTCACCTCCCTCCAACGAGGACAATCGCGACACCCGTGAACTGCAAAACACATATCACTCACCTGCAGGTATAATCACAATCACACAGCACCTACCCCTCCACCCCCCTCCACCGACAACAATATCTTGCGGGTTTGTTGTAGGCCTAAGCCTACTACTTATGTATAATGACCTGGGATAAATACATTCATTTGGGAATTGATTTTATTAACAGAAAAACATAAATTTCCACCTTTTGGGAATTTATATGGGATCGGGAAATATTCCCGGGAATATTCCCGCCCGTACTTCATTAACGTACGTAAGTTGTTTTTTATGTTCGATAACAAAAAAAATTGTATACATAATAGTACGAATAGCATTGAATCTAATTAACTCATCATTAGTTATGTTTCTATTTTAAACTATTTTTTATTTATTTATCAAACAAAATTGCATGTTTTGTTACTCACTTTAATCCAACCCATCCGGTCTCAGATCTCACTACAGGCTATCTTGAAGGAAAAAGCATAAAAAAATGTCCCATTTCCGGCGGCTGGGGCATCGCCCCAGACCCCTTGTGGCCAACGCAAGTACATACAAGTGAAAAGTCCATTTAAGTGGCATATTCACTGCTCGCGGACACAAGAAAATATCCTAAAACCGGCCCTACGCGCAAGGGATTTGATATTCATTTGGCACAATTAAAAATGGCGTATGGTAGCAAGACATGAACATCCTGCGTACGTATAGGCCATGAAGCTTGAATTAAATACGATAGTCATAATAAAATAAGGCAAAGGTGTAGGCACAGGATTATTGCCAGGGAGCTAACCTACGCCAAGTAATTATCTGTATGTGTCTAGGCCTACCATAAATCTGAATTGTCATAGTCCGGGTGTAGGCCTACCCCAACAACAGAACTGAAGTACAGCATCTCCGTCGCTTATCTCTTATCAGTGGCAATGACCTTTATTCACCTTGCGCGGCTTTCAGACCCGCCTGTATGAATAAACACAGATTATATTAACAATATGTGCCCACCGACTAGAACTGTGTATCACTGGCGTGACTACACACGAACACACGCACACACACACACGCACACGCACACGCACACGCACACGCGCACGCGCACGCACACGCACACGCACACGCACACGCACACGCACACGCACACGCACACGCACACGCACACGCACACGCACACGCACACGCACACGCACACGCACACGCACACGCACACGCACACGCACACGCACTAGCACACGCACACGCACACGCACACGCACACGCACACGCACACGCACACGCACACGCACACGCACACGCACACGCACACGCACACGCACACGCACACGCACACGCACACGCACACGCACACGCACACGCACACGCACACGCACACGCACACGCACACGCACACGCACACGCACACGCACACGCACACGCACACGCACACGCACATGCACACGCACACGCACACGCACTAGCACACGCACACGCACACTTCTACTACCCAGCTAAACCATGTTGGGCAGTAAAAGGCGGTAGACAAACTGCTGATTGCGTTGCGAATCTCTACCCTATATTACTCACTCAACGGTGCTACTGCTAACGTACGTTCCGAATGAAATATCGTTTCTACTTCATACTATAACATTATGAGATTTTGTTATGATTCATTTCTTTCCATTGACAGTCTGTTATTGAGCCGGTTCCCATACGAACACCGAAGTAAAGCCACCTCGAGCTAGGTCAGGAGGTGGATGGATGACCACTCTCCTCTGAAACTCTAGTTGCCGTTGGTTAGAGCGGATTGGAGGGTTCGTAAGCTTGTGTAACAGCTTCGTTCTCCTCGTCAACTGCTCGGCAGACCAGGTTAGTGGTGAAACCTATATGACTGGTCAAAGTTACGCCGTCCTTTCGAATGGGACGTAAAGCCGATGGTCCCCTTTGTACTAATCAACAGGAGTAGGTTACGTGCCAGTACCAGGCTTCCCCTCCTCCCTTCCTCATTATTATTCATCAATTATCACTCATCAAGCTAAACAGGGCCTTGTGCTGCACTGTGCTTAATTATAATAAAATAAATAAATGATGTACGTCATTGACCTATGACATTGATAGCGTTATTTGCCTACGTCAATATTTGCGTTCGAGAACAACAACTTCTTTCATCTCGAGACCATCGACCTTTGAGTAAAAACTCAGGGCAGAGAACCAACGTTAGTGGTTGTTTGGCTACCAGGTCGTACCGGGTCAACGTATGGTAGTCGGGTAGTATAATCTCGCCAGCATGCGCGGTGATCTTCTACTAGCCAACAAGCGTAAGTGAGGCTGTACGAGGCGGTGGACAAACTGCTACGTCATACCGGTCAACGTATGGTAGTCGGGTAGTATAATCTCGCCAAGCATGCGCGGTGATCTTCTACTAGCCAACAAGCGTAAGTGAGGCTGTACGAGGCGGTGGACAAACTGCCACGTCATACCGGTCAACGTATGGTAGTCGGGTAGTATAATCTCGCCAGCATGCGCGGTGATCTTCTACTAGCCAACAAGCGTAAGTGAGGCTGTACGAGGCGGTGGACAAACTGCTACGTCATATCGGTCAACGTATGGTAGTCGGGTAGTATAATCTCGCCAGCATGCGCGGTGATCTTCTACTAGCCAACAAGCGTAAGTGAGGCTGTACGAGGCGGTGGACAAACTGCTACTTCATACCGGTCAACGTATGGTAGTCGGGTAGTATAATCTCGCCAGCATGCGCGGTGATCTTCTACTAGCCAACAAGCGTAAGTGAGGCTGTACGAGGCGGTGGACAAACTGCTACGTCATACCGGTCAACGTATGGTAGTCGGGTAGTATAATCTCGCCAGCATGCGCGGTGATCTTCTACTAGCCAACAAGCGTAAGTGAGGCTGTACGAGGCGGTGGACAAACTGCTACGTCATACCGGTCAACGTATGGTAGTCGGGTAGTATAATCTCGCCAAGCATGCGCGGTGATCTTCTACTAGCCTACAAGTGTGAGGCTGTACGAGGCGGTGGACAAACTGCTACGTCATACCGGTCAACGTATGGTAGTCGGGTAGTATAATCTCACTAAGCGTGTGCGGTGATCTTCTACTAGCCAACAAGCGTAAGTGAGGCTGTACGAGGCGGTGGACAAACTGCTACGTCATACCAATCAACGTATGGTAGTCGGGTAGTATAATCTCACTAAGCGTGTGCGGTGATCTTCTAATAGCCAACAAGCGTAAGTGAGGCTGTACGAGGCGGTGGACAAACTGCTACGTCATACCGGTCAACGTATGGTAGTCGGGTAGTATAATCTCACTAAGCGTGTGCGGTGATCTTCTACTAGCCAACAAGCGTAAGTGAGGCTGTACGAGGCGGTGGTCAAACTGCCACGTCGTACCGGTCAACGTATGGTAGTCGGGTAGTATAATCTCACTAAGCGTGTGCGGTGATCTTCTACTAGCCAACAAGCGTAAGTGAGGCTGTACGAGGCGGTGGACAAACTGCCACGTCATAGCGGTCAACGTATGGTAGTCGGGTAGTATAATCTCACTAAGCGTGTGCGGTGATCTTCTACTAGCCAACAAGCGTAAGTGAGGCTGTACGAGGCGGTGGACAAACTGCTACGTCATACCGGTCAACGTATAGTAGTCGGGTAGTATAATCTCGCCAGCATGCGCGGTGATCTTCTACTAGCCAACAAGCGTAAGTGAGGCTGTACGAGGCGGTGGACAAACTGCCACGTCATAGCGGTCAACGTATGGTAGTCAGGTAGTATAATCTAGCCAAGCGTGCGCGGTGATCATCTAACCAACAAGTGTAAATGGGGCTGTACGAGGCGGTGGACAAACTGCCACGTCATAGCGGTCAACGTATGGTAGTCAGGTAGTATAATCTAGCCAAGCGTGCGCGGTGATCATCTAACCAACAAGTGTAAATGGGGCTGTACGAGGTGCAAGACAAACTGGTACTGGCGTTGTAGCTCTACCCAACGGACAGTACGCCTACACACCTCCATGCCACCATCAAATGCCTAGGACAGTCTAACACAGTCGGAGCTGACAAGACGTCTACACAAGTCATTTACGATACGGGAGTCCTTCGCCTTGAAAAGAATTGTTTTGCTTATGTCGATGGAAACATTCTATCACCACATTATAGTTCGGCCTCAAACTTTGGAAATTTGCCCCATCCCTTTCTGACACACTCGATGACGCTGCTACCGTGGGACGAACCCTTGAAGTCTACCATGCTTAACCAAGTTGTCCCAAACAAATCGTTGTGGAACGAAATAGATGCCCTGTTGGCCTCGACATCTGGTGCCCACCCTAAAGACGGAGGCGTTGCTATAAGTCGCCTGAAGTCCTTAGTACGCCAGTTGACGGTGCAGCAAGAGACCGACGATCGAACCTGGTTCCATCAGTCAATGAATTATGGACTGTCTACCCTCGTCCTATCCACTGCCGTCATCGCTGCAATCATCTACCTGGTTCGGCACATACGCAGGACACGAGTCACGACCCCAGGACAACCCCGAGCTGCACCGCGTGAACATCGCAGAGCCCTACCCACGGAGTCATCGGCAGGTTCAACGGAAATAGAAATGGCAGTTCTACCCCCACAAAGTGGACCCACTCCTACATTCTAAGTTAAGTATTCTTGGTCTAGCTATATATGTTTCCTATGTGACAACAGCATAGGGTCAATGTACATTTTAGTGGGTTAGTAAAATGTCTAAATGGTACTTAAAAAAAAAAAAAAAAAAAAAAGGTTTTGCTATTAAGTTAATTTTATTATAATCAATGGCGAAATAACCATGTGTTAGTCATTCAAATGACGGGATGTGTTATATTCCTTATGTTAATTATATAGGTCATATTTGTGCTTACGCGTGTTGTCATGCGTAACACGCTGATAAGCACGTTCGTTTCAATGTCAAGCACACTCCATTCAGATTAAGTTGTATCGTTGTTCGTAGAATAAGGTTTTGGTTTCACTTTAAATTGTTGGTGACTAAGCCATTACAGTTTTTCTTTTTTTCCTTTTTTCAACTAACTTTATTATTGAATGTTTTATCTTTCCAGAAGATGGTTACACGCTAAAATATTGTGTTAGCTATTAATTTATCGTACCTTTTATAAGATAATTTTTATAATGTTACACAGGCAGTGTGTAGTCTATTATTTGCCTTTGCGAGTTCAAGTTGGCTATTTTAGAATAATTAGTGCCTCAAGTTAATTTTTCGGCTTTGTAAAGATATTCTGACGTGATTCTGGTTAAATTTTGTAGTTACTATGGTAGTGTTCTATGTTTCGGTATTAAAATATTTGTGGAAACAAGGTGAAGGTTCAAATGATACATTGTTAATGAAGTTACGACGAAGTGAATAATATGAGTATTGAAGATATATGCAGTTTATGATGATACTTTTGTGAAGCCATTGGAGCTTACGTTGATATTGAAGATGAGTATAATTGATGTTGGTGGTTGTTACCGGAATTCCTCATGGCTTAGGCTGTGTTCCTGTGAGGGTGAGTCCGTCCTGTTATCAAGGTAGATCCTTTTAAACGTCCTTCGGGAGATGCAGGCACAGATGCGTGGAAAAGTAGGTGACAACGCACCTTATTGTTATCGACGTACGGAGAGGTGTGTGTATCATAGCGCTCCTTGCGACTGAGGTCGTATTCCTATGAGGTTTCATACCGCCCATTTTCACAGTCGATCTGTTTTAAAGCCCGTCAGGGGAGAATGGCATGGATGGTTGGAGACGATTGATGCACATAACCAATGTTATTGGGAAGAATTCTATTCTATTTATTTTTATTTTTTTACAACGCTTATATTAACTTGCCTTGTTTGTCTGGACGAAATCTTTGAATCGATATTCCACCTACTTCTAAATGTTCGATCAAGCTGAAATTTTTTACACAGACGTATTCGTGATGACAATACATGAATCAACTGTCATATTTACTAAATTGTCAATTAATTCATCATAATTAATTAATTAATGTTTTACATGGAAATCGATGAATCTTTGAATCGATATTTCACCTACTTTTAAATGTCCGATCAAGCTGAAATTTTGTACACAGACGTATTTCTAATGACAATACATGAATCAACTATCATATTAACTAAATTGTCAATTAATTTATCATTATTAATTAATTCATGTTTTATATGGAAATCGTTGTTTAACCCTTTTTTCAACGTTAAATCGAATTGAAAGTTTTCACACAGACGTATTCTTAATGACAATAAACGAATCAATTGTCATATTTACTAAATCGTCAATAAATTCATCATAATTAATTAATTAATGTTTTATATAAAAATCGATGTACAGTCCACTTTCCAACGTCAAATCGAGTTAAAAGTTTTTGCACAGACGTAGTTTTAATGACTTCACACGAATCAATTGTCATATTAACTAAATTATCAATTAATTCATCAAAATTAATTAATTAATGTTTTATATGGGAATCGATGTTTCACCCACTTCCCAACGTCGAATCGAGTTGAACGTTTTCACACAGACGGATTCGTAATGACAATACATGAATCAATTGTCATATTTACTAAATATTCAATGAAGCCATCGTAATTAATTAATTGATGTTTTATATGGGAATCGATATTTCACCCACTTCCTAACGTCAAATTGAGCTCAAAGTTTTCACACAGACGTATTCTTAATAACAATACACGAATCAATCGTCATATTTATTAAATAATCAATTAAACCATCATAATTAATTAATCGATATTTCACCCACTTCCCAACGTCCGATCGAGCTGAAACTTTCACACAGTCGTATTTTCTAAATGACAATATATGAATCAATGATCAGATTCACTTATTAATTAATCCACCATGATTAAATTATTAAACAATTAGCTTCATATGGGAAATTAGTCACAGCTAGTGAGGATGGGCCAACCACATGCAGGCATGGTTCGGGACTCAAATATCCGTGACGAAAGCATCGGATATGTTTCTATGCAGCAAGAATGTCAACACGCTCCACTTGTAAGTATGGTACAACCCCGTGCGGTGAGTCATTCACCATGTACGCATAGGTGCGTTCCCTTTGCGTGGTTCGACCAAGGAGGTTTTATATATTGTAATGTTACACCATGTAAATGTTACACTATATAAAACCTCCTTGGGTTCGACCTCACAGTCGATCGTTGGTGTTAGTTGGTGGTAGTGCTCTCAGTGCTCTCGGAGCACACTCTAAAAGATAAGGTCCACTGATAGACCATTGGGTCTATCCTTTTTGCAACTCCCACAAATAAAATTTTACAAGTATACACTCTATTGCTAAAGGCAGTGGACGTGTCCGAATTCATCGAAAAATGTATACTTTTTATCTTAGCTCAAACTTGACATTGTGAAAAGTACGGTAGTGACGTAATTTTCAGTGTCTGAATTAGAAGTTTGCAAGTAGAAGTTGGCGAGACTGCGAGAACACAGATCATTCCTGTTCGTGCACTCAACTTGAGTACTTAAAAAAGTCATGGCAAACGCAAACACTACACGTGAGAAAATATGGAAACGTAAGTAACCATGCATTTAAATATTGTGTATTGTAATAGGCCTAGATGTTTAAATGTTGTCAAAAATTGCGTTTATGATCATTATTAATAGAATGTGTAGCCCATAGGCCTAGTTACTTTGCCAAATTCTCCCATAGCCACATAACCCCACTTTTCATAAGCATTATTGGCCGATCGCTGGATCGTGCATGAACGGAACTGTCCGAAATTCAAGTTTGCAATGCGAGCACGCTAGTTTGCGAGTGAAGTTAACAAGTACAAGTACACAAGTATGCAGTCTTCTAAATTCGGACACGTCCAGTGAGCATATATTCGATTGCAAGATTCTTTAAGACTAAAAAGTATAAAATAATATTACATGAAAAAAATACTTTTTTAAAAAAACAACGCTTATATTAAAATGCACTAAAAAGTAAAAAATAAATTTTCGCCCAACAAATTTTTGCCTCACTCGGAAAATAAAAGCGTTGGGCGCTTTCGGTATTGACATAGATTGCAGTATTCTGCTGTTTATGCAGGGAAAGCGCCCAACGCTTTTATTTTCCGAGTGAGGCAAACATTTGTTGGGCGCAAATTTATTTTTTACTTTTTAGTGCATTTAAAATTTAAATATAAGCGTTGTTTTTTAAAAAAAATATTTTTTTCATGTTATATTATTGTTGTTTGTTAATGGTGTATGGAAATGACGAGTTTCACCTTGTGTTAAGATCAGTCTATCAAGATGTAGCTAACCGTATTAAGTTGTTGTTCGAGTCCAAAATTTTTATCAACGAATCACGTTAGAAAATAGAATTGTTGCATTTCGGTGTTGTTACATTTCACTCGTATACGAACGTCATTATGATGGCACATTTCAATTGTTGAGATTTTATCACGAATGACAGGCTACACACTACTCTTAAATCAATTAAGAAATAGTTATAAATAATAATGTCATTTAAATAATGTTTTATAATTTGTACACATCAACCTTGTTCTGAATAACTACGAACATTGGAGTTTCACTGACTACTTGTATTGTTTTTATATACTGGATTCATGATTTTGAAGTTATAGTCAAACGCAAAGTAACCACTGGTTCAGTAACATTAAATTCCAATTTTTATGTAAGGGAGGGTTTCTTGAATTGTTTTCTTAAAATTTGGATTATGATATGTTTATAGAAAATGTTGGGACTGGTTCTGTTCTCTTTTCTCTTTTTGTTCACAGGATACGTAATCAACGCTTCTCCATCTGGAACCACTGACCCGGACGACATGTACTGCCACATAAGACCGCATCTACCAATCTGGACCGATATTATTATTGCGCCAAGGTCATAAACACTTTAGGGCACTAGTTTCTACATGATTCGTCAACGGAACAGCTTCCAATTGGGGACTCGTTGAGAGTGTTTTATTTTATTTTAGTTTTTGTGTAAGCAGTGTAACGGGTAGAATTAAATGAATCATTGTTATTATTAATGAATCAGAAGTGAGGTATCATAACAAAAAAAAAAAAAAAAAAATGGCTCTCAATGTTAAAAAATTACCCACCCATTGACCTCATAGCGCCTTGGTATAAATGCTTTTATATTGTAATCATTTTGTATAAAAAAAATTAATTGATAAATTCAGTATTCAGCTAAATGTTTTGATGTACTTTGTATTTGTTTTGTTTTTGTTGTTTTAGACAACAGGAACCATACCTATCGAGGTATGGCTCTGTTTTGAGAGGCGCAGGCAGTGTGGTGAGGTGAAGGTTCAGCGACTTGCATTTTTGCACGCTACGCATTACACTCTCATTTCTTAATTATTATTAGTGAAGCCTGATAGCTGAGTCTAGTGTAATTCCACCCCACGACAGGATATACACATCCTGTGTGAACGGCACGAACACGTGTAAGGGAGTTGATTCCTGGCTTTGAAAGAGTCAAGACCTTTTGTATTTCGGATTCTAAATTATCACTGTCAGCTCAGTTATTATTTGTATTTTACTTATTATTTAACTTAACCTTAACTTATTATTTGTGAAGATTGGAGAACAAATCATTAAATCATTGAACCATTACCACGTCTCCGTTCAATCACCTGCAACTGGCTGGGGTCAGTATCCTACGTGCTCCTGCTCGTCCCCTCTACCACAGCACTGGGGGTTGGATATCTCTCCACCCATAACACTGGTAACATAACACTACCCAACAGACAGCGGATTCCGTTATCTGCGCTCAAAGCTTCGGCCTAGGCGCAATAACTAAAGAAATTAATAATATCATCTGTATTCCACTCTATGAGTAATAATTAACCGAGCGACATGAGCGTCTCCATTAGACTTTTATGGCACCCGTTCTGTTTGTTTTTACAACGCTTATATTAACTTGCCTTGTTTGTCTGGACGGAATCTTTGAATCGATATTCCACCTACTTTTAGATGTCCGATCAAGCTGAAATTTTTTACACAGACGTATTCCAATAACAATACATGAATCAACTGTCATATTTACTTAATTGTTAATTAATTCATCATAATTATTTAATTAATGTTTTACATGGAAATCGATAAATCTTTGAATCGATATTCCATCTACTACTAAATGTTCGATCAAGCTGAATTGTTTTACACAGACGTATTCGTAATGACAATACATGAATCAACTGTCATATTTACTAAATTGTCAATTAATTCATCATAATTAATTAATTAATGTGTTATATGGAAATCGATGTTTCACCCACTTTCCAACGTCAAATCGAGTTGAAAGTTTTCACACAGACGTATTCTTAATGACAATACACGAATCAATTGTCATATTTACTAAATTAACAATTAATTCATCATAATTAATTAATGTTTTATATGGAAATCGATATTTTACCCACTTTCCAACGTTGAATTGAGCTGAAAGTTTTCACACAGACGTATTTTTAATGACAATACATGAATCAATGGTCATATTTACTAAATATTCAATTAATTCATCATAATTAATTAATGTTTTATATGGGAATCGATGTTTAACCCACTTCCCAACGTCGAATCGAGTTGAAAGTTTTCACACAGACGTATTCTTAATGACAATACATGAATCAACTGTCATATTTACTAAATAATCAATTAAGCCATCATAATCAATTAATTGATGTTTTATATGGGGATCGATAAAACACTCACTTACGAACGTCGAATTGAGCTGAAAGTTTGCACACAGACGTATTCTTAATGCCAATATATGAATCAATTGTCATATTTACTAAAAAATCATTTAAACCATCATAATTAATAAATCGATGTTTGATATATATTCGATTGCAAGATTCTTTAAGACTAAAAAGTATAAAATAATATTACATGAAAAAATATTTTTTAAAAAACAACGCTTATATTTAAATGCACTAAAAAGTAAAAAATAAATTTTCTCCCAACAAATTTTTGCCTCACTCGGAAAATAAAAGCGTTGGGCGCTTTCGGTATTGACATAGATTGCAGTATTCTGCTGTTTATGCAGGGAAAGCGCCCAACGCTTTTATTTTCCGAGTGAGGCAAAAATTTGTTGGGCGAAAATTTATTTTTTACTTTTTAGTGCATTTAAATATAAGCGTTGTTTTTAAAAAAATATATTTTTTTCATGTAATATTATTTGTATTGTTATTATTTCTGTCGATAGCGGTCGAACGTAAAACCTGATCACGTTGATCAAATCAGTTTAGTTAATGAGTGGGTAGACTCTAAATGTGAATTTATTTTTATGTATTTATTTATTCACAAGCCTCGATGTGGATTGAAGGTGTCTAGTTTTGTAACAACATCGTTTGAAAAGTTTCAAAGTTACACCATAGTTACTGTTTAATATTTTTCTGAAACAAAATAAAGGCAAAATGGGAAATAGGCATATTTTTATAAAGATTTTGTCGAACACGTTTATGTTCATTTTATGGTGATCTAATGAATATTGGCAAAGTGACACCAAAGTTACTCGAAAGACAGTAACACAGTAACGGCAAAATGTGAGGTATAATAAATTTTTCGTCCGGTCACGAATATACTAAATAACCGCGATCCGATAGTAGTAGTGATTTTAGAGGCAGAAATTGTTTTTGTAATGCTGTCAAAAAGTGTTAGTAATTGTGGCGGACCGCGTAGAATACAATAGACAAAATGACAACGAAAATTTTTGGCAACGTAGCCTACATTGCACATCATTCAAGAATGTCGGGAATTATAATAGCCATAGAAAAATATTTCGAATGCGCATTATTCTATTGTTATTTTAGGTCTCTCACAGCAAGAAGTAAGATAGAGTCAGGACCGCCTCGCCCTCATTCGCGAATCACTGACATTTTTCCCGATTATCTAGTACAATTTGGTTGCGGTAAGTTTTTTGACGGTAACTCACAAGAAAACGTGCAAGCAGGTAACCAAATTTTACTAGATAATCGGGAAAAACGTAGGTGATTCGCATTTGTTAAGCTAGAAACTAATTGTGGGCGGTCCTAAATCCCCTGACACTATCTTACTTCTTGATGTGAGAGACCTTTAAACGTTGTTTTTATTAGTGTTTCGCCAGAGAGTTCGTAGATATAAACCCGCTCGCTTATCAACGCGTCACACAGAGCGTTTTCTTATTATAATGATACATAAGTAGTTACTTCTTTTGTTGAACGTTTCTACGATACTACGAACTACGATACTAGTAGATACTAGTAACTACGATACTACGATACTACGAACGTCTACGAACGTTTCTTCTTATAAAACGCATTAAAACCACTTAAAAAATACGGATGTTCAAAACATTGCTGTTGTGGAGTATCTTTCTTCTCGGTAAGCAAAACTTATTCCTGGTGAATGGCGATCTCTATGTTACACACGATAATAGAATGATCTTTTGCAACTGTTGTTACAAACTGCAAGTGATATACACCCACGTGCAACACTTTGAGAGCTGTTATCATGAGACGGGATGACATTGAAACAGCTGCAATGTCTCTAGTGCATGAAAGCCATGGCGCGAGCGCAACCCTGCCAGTGATATACACCCACGTGCAACACATTGAGAGCTGTTATCATGAGACGGGATGACATTGAAACAGCTGCAATGTCTCTAGTGCATGAAAGCCATGGCGCGAGCGCAACCCTGCCAGTGATATACACCCACGTGCAACACATTGAGAGCTGTTATCATGAGACGGGATGACATTGAAACAGCTGCAATGTCTCTAGTGCATGAAAGCCATGACGCGAGCGCAACCCTGCCAGTGATATACACCCACGTGCAACACATTGAGAGCTGTTATCATGAGACGGGATGACATTGAAACAGCTGCAATGTCTCTAGTGCATGAAAGCCATGACGCGAGCGCAACCCTGCCAGTGATATACACCCACGTGCAACACATTGAGAGCTGTTATCATGAGACGGGATGACATTGAAACAGCTGCAATGTCTCTAGTGCATGAAAGCCATGACGCGAGCGCAACCCTGCCAGTGATATACACCCACGTGCAACACATTGAGAGCTGTTATCATGAGACGGGATGACATTGAAACAGCTGCAATGTCTCTAGTGCATGAAAGCCATGGCGCGAGCGCAACCCTGCCAGTGATATACACCCACGTGCAACACATTGAGAGCTGTTATCATGAGACGGGATGACATTGAAACAGCTGCAATGTCTCTAGTGCATGAAAGCGATGGCGCGAGCGCAACCCTGTAAGTGATATACACCCACGTGCAACACATTGAAAGCTGTTATCATGAGACGGGATTATGTAGATCAACTTTATTACCAACGAGCCAACATAGTATCCAATAATTCTCGTGACAGGGGGGTGAGTCTCGACTTCCTCCCGGAAACGAAATTTTCGACAGGCTGAAATCTATTCTTGACCAATCGGAACCATGTGGCGCGTTTTAAGTATTTTCCACAGTCTGCTAGCGGTGAATCAGTGAATCATCCAGGTGGCGGTGGGTATTGTCATTAAAGCATTATCATTTGTTCTGATAAACATGTCAAACGGGCACGACGTTAACAATAAGTAAGCTAATAGGGCACTAGCAACACCGAAATACAACAATGGAACAAATGAATTGAACTGATGGACAACCATCAGCTGTCAAAATAATAAAATTGCAACCATAGAATTAAAAACAAGTGTAGCAATAGTAACTGCTCGCCATTTAAAACTTTTTATGATAGACAACGACTAAGTGAAAGTTTTGTATGTATATTTGTTTGTTTTTTGTTTTGTTTTCCAAAATCAGACGAAATTATTTTTTGACAGCTTGTTGTTTGTCCATCGATTCAATTCATTTGTTTCATTGTTGTCTTTTGGTGTTGCTAGTGCCCTATACTTTATTACAACACATTATATAAGGTTCCATACATTATGTGTTTATTTTATTGGAACATATGTATTAATGAGAACCTATCAATTTTGTATATTATATCCAATTGTGCCTGGAATTGTTAATTCTGTTGTTGGATAAATAAATAATAATATAGACTAGGCTGTAGTACTACGTTACTAAAGTAGGCCTATTAATGTAGGCCTAGGCTTATTGTAGCCTAGCACGCCTAGCAGTGGCCTAAACTAAAAGAGTTGGGCCTAGACCTAGACCACGTGATCTTCTGACGTCACTTTCGATTGTGGAAAGTAATTCCATCTGCAATTTGGCTGTCGGAATTACATCCTACAGACGAAAGTGACGTCAATTCATCACGTGGTGTAGTCCTAGCCTAGCCTAGGTCTAGGCCCAACTCCTTTAGTCTAGGCGATTACTAGGCTACAATAAACCTAGGCCTACATTAATAGGCCTACATTAGTAACGTAGTACTACAGCCTAGTCTATATAATGTATAGATTATAATATAATATGTTGTAATAAAGTATTAGCTTACTTATTGTTAACTTCGTGCCCGTTTGACATGTTTATCAGAACAAATGATAATGCTTTAATGACAATACCCACCGCCACCTGGATGACTTACTGATTCACCGCTAGCAGACTGTGGAAAATACTTAAAACACGCTACATGGTTCCGATTGGTCAAGAATGAATTCCAACCTGTCGAAAGTTTCGTTTCCGCGAGGAAGTCGAGACTCACCCCCCAGGACCCTGATTCTGATAAAATTCGAGAAGCGATCTCATGAAAATTCGAACTGAGAACTATAAAATGCGATTCTGATCGGCCGAGGCACTCGAAACTTCGTTCGAAAAAAGTGAGATCAAGTGAGATTATCTCATGAAGCCAGAAATTCATGAGATGTTTGTGATTGGTCAGTGACATCTCTATCAGTGCCTTCTCAACATGCAACATAGGCTTCTATATAAATATTTGTTGTGGTTGTTGTTGTTGTTTCTTGGTTTAGCAGTCTTACAATAGCAACACATATTAGACACTTATCTTCTTTTCATATTAGTAGTAGTAGTAGTAGTATCTTTATTTACTTACTTTACTTTCAGTTAACATCTAGTTATTTTACCACTATTCTAAAGGGTACGTCATCTTCAGTATTAACTGTGTGTGTATTAATCGTGCAGGATTAACTTCGAAGTTTATAGGTTAGGTGTGTAATACGGACCAAGACCAAGATTAATTAGGAATAGGCCTAGGCCCCTATGCCTACTTATCACTTGTAGCTTGTAGGCCTGGTATAGGCCTAGTTTTAAAATTATATTCGTACCATTGTGCAACATTATACCGTTTTGATCAAAACGCTCGTGTTACCATTTAGGGTGTGAAGAGACATAACCTTACTTTTTAACATAACTTTAGTAGGCCTAGGCCTAGGCCTACCTGCCCATGGACTGCTACCTTATCGTGGTGGGCAGGTTTGCGTGCTTTGTTGATCCCGAGAGCTATGCTGGCGGAAGCTTTTTAACGTAACTTTAGTAGGCCTAGGCCTACCTGCCCATGGACTGCTACCTTATCGTGGTGGGCAGGTTTGCGTGCTTTGTTGATCCCGAGAGCTATGCCGGCGGAAGCGTATGCCTCTTGTAGGGCCACCCTAGCCGGACTGGTCGAGGAGTAGAAGTCAGACGAAGTGCAGTCCACACCCCAATCCCCTTTCCTCCCCTTTTCCCCTTTCCTCACGCACCCTCCTAATTTAGTTATATGGGTATGCACCCACTTTTGACGACACCCATATTTGTACCCTGTATGAATCTACCGGACTAATAAATACTTGCTTACTTACTTACTTACTTACTTACTTACTTGCCCCTTTCCTCCAAAGAGCCCCCTATTTCATCTTCATTATCCCCCACTCATCGTCTTGATTACCCAAGTTGCAAAAATATAAGACTTTAAGCCCAAATATCAATCAATTTAGTAGGCCTAGGCCTAGGCCCAGCCTTAAAATATCCAGCCTTTGGCTGGATATTCTAAGGCCTAGGCTAGCCTAGGCCCTAGTAGAAAAATGTATTTGTTTAGGCCTACCCATCCCAGTAATTTTTTTAAAATATGGAGGCATGGCGCTTTTTAAACATTTTGGCTGGTGAAGCTGCTAATGAACAACAGGAAGCTCACCTTCGTATGCGAAGGCAGCGTGCGGACATTCGCAGGAACATCAACCCATTCGAGATGACCAGTTCAGCTTTTATCAAGTTGTTTCGTCTACCACAACCCGTTGTGCAAGATCTCATAGAAGCAATACGTCCAAGCATGCCACAGCCTGATAGAAGGGATGCAATTTCTGTAGAGAGTAAGGTAGGTATGCATCTTCTCTCTAATTCTCACAAATATTATGTCACTTGACTCTTAAAACCAGCTGCATACACTCCCACAGATCAATGCAACAGCAGCAATGTCATGTTTCCCATCACTTAAAGTTGTCCATGTACTTGTTACGGTTTGCCGGAAAGTTTGGGTCCGGCCAGTAGGCTTGCTTTCTGAAGAAGAGGTTTCCCTCCGGGTTTCCTTGCCAAGAGGCAGGCCTTCCGGCCGGCCTGAAGGTGTATGGACACTAGTGATGACATCGGGTAGTAAATATTGGAGTCGACTCCTGAGCCTTAGGAGTCGGGTAGGAGTCGACTCCTCGAACGACAAAAAGATAAAGTAATTAAGCGATTAATTATAACCAATACAATATGGCCGGCCGGCCACCACTAGGACTTGTCGAGTGATGCGCGATCGGCGAATATTGGAGGGAAAGGGAAACAGACCGCCAATACATGATACACTTACACTTCACACAGCAACCGACTTTTAAAGGACTCGACTCCTAGAAAATGGAGTCGAGTACCCGATGTCATCACTAATGGACACCTTAAGAAATATTACCCATGCAGTGAATTCTAATTAGCGTAGTACATCTGTAGCCACCTAAACTTCAAACTAAACAATAAACTCCAACATAAACTAAAAATTTTAAACTTGTGCATAAGTAAGGGCATAACGGGCATAACGTACAAATATAAAAGCAAGGTAGGCTACATTCTATTTTTGTATAGGCAATCTCAGTTTAAGCACATGTGGTTATATGTACGGTATACACTAACAAAGTTGTATGTCTTTATATGATTTTACACTTAGGATTTATTTTGCATAAATATATTTTATACATACATTATGTAAATAGTACACTACATGTAGTTTCCATATACCCTGTACAAAAGTTGCACTATCTTAAATGACAGTTTGTGAGAAAGAAGCACTTTGTGTATGGAGCATTAGGTCCATCCCTTACACAAATACATGAGCATGTCCTGAGTCTAATGTATTATTTCAAACAAAGAAACAATTTTGTTGCAGGTTCTTGCTGCTTTAAGCTTCTTCGCCAATGGTTCTTACCAACGGGTCATTGGACAAGATTTCAATGTGGCTATGAGCCAGACAATGATTAGTCGTAGTGTTGAAGAGGTCAGCCATGCTATAAATGCCAGGCTGCTCCACCAGTGGGTACGTTTCCCAATGGAAAGGGCAGAACGTACAAATATAAAAGCAAGGTAGGCTATATTCTTCTTTTTTATAGGCAATCTCACTTTATGCACAGGTGGTCAGTACAGTTCTTCAACTCCCTCGCAATCACCAACGTATGCTTTGTGTTTTCCCTTAGATTCTACGCTGCAACAGGAATGCCAGGTGTAATAGGCTGCATTGATTGCACCCACATTGCAATAGTGCGGCCAAAAGAGCATGAAGAAACCTTTGTAAACAGGAAAAGTTTTCACTCAAAAAATGTTCAGGCTGTAAGACACATGCGATCAGCAATGATTGCCTTGCACGCAAAATTATTAATATTACACAATGTGCCAGTGGCTCTTGAGTTGTTTTAGTAAACCCCATTCTTACATTATTCTAGGTATGCGACTATGATATGCGCATCTTAAACATAAATGCGCAGTATGGCGGAGCAACAAATGATGCATTTATTTGGCGTAACTCTCTGGCCAAACAAGAGTTGCAGCGCCGGTTTGATGTAAACCGAGAACGGGGAGAATGGCTGCTTGGTAAGCTATAGGCCTATGGTTGTTTTTCACATAACTACTCACACTCATTCAATCATTTCTGCTAAACATGAGTAGTGAAATGACAAAATTACCAGAGTGAAATCAATTTTTTTTTAAAATATGGTTCCAAATGTCTAGTTTATCCAGTAGGCCTACTATAATACTTATCTATGTAATATATGTTTAGGAGACTCTGGGTATCCGAATGAACCCTGGATGATGCTACCCATCCTAAATGCACAGCCTGGAACACCAGAAGAACATTACACTGACATACACTGCCGTGCACGTTGCTGTGTGGAAAGGTGTTTCGGGCTACTTAAAGCTCGTTGGCGTTGCCTCTTAAAGCACCGTGTATTGCACTACAGTCCGCAGAAGGCAGGACAGATTATTAATGCTTGTGCGGTCCTGCACAATATGGCCATAGAAGCGAGGGTTCCTCAACCAGACGAACCATTAAACGAGGAAGACATTGTTGCAGAGGCTGCAATGGAAGCTGGAGATCTGCAACCAAATCCAGGTCTTGTTGACCAAAACTTGCTAGCAGCTTCTAGACATATTCGTGGTCAGCTAGTTGTCAGGTTGTGGGAGAGGATGCGTATTTGATTTGGTTTACTTGGGCTTAACCTGACTGTAAAATTGTGCGTGCCAAAATCATATGTTTGCACATAGCCAAGTATATTTAATTATAGACTCTTGGGTCTTCGGCATTTTGCTCGACGACGCTCTGCGCGTTCCTTCACGGTCGCGATTCTTGACATGGCTGTAGCCCGAATCATGGCAGCACGAGCCATCTTTTTCATCGAAGCGGAGATCTCTTTCATTATCTCTAATTTCTTCTCTTCAGCATCCAGAAATGAGGTGGTGGCTTTAAAATACTGTGACGGGTTTTCTGGCAACGTTTTTTGTTTTTTAGCTCCGACTGTAATAAAAAAAAAACATAATTACCTATCAGTACATGGATACTGTTTAAAAAACATATTGGTAGGCCTACATATAATGGGTTTCTGTATTTGGGCACAATTATGTCAACCCACTGAAATATACAGTATGTGAGCTCCTTGTTACAACTAAAGCGTCAATAGGTATCTCCATGCTACATTGCACATTTAATTTAATGTTTCAATTAATGGAATTTAATGTTTGTGGTAAAAGTTATGGTCATGTCAGTTCAGTTTTAAATGATGTAGGTGTTATTTTTGATCAGAATCTACAATTTCTCAAACATCATGCCAATTAGGTTAGGTACCGCCGTACCGGTAGTTTATATGCTTATTAAGTACTGCTAAAATGTAAAAAATAAAATAAGATTATTCCCTTAGGAGATTCCCATTTTTAAATATACAGAATAAAAAAGTAATATTTATTACTTATCATTCAATTATATCTCAAAATGTGGCTTACTGTAGTTCAGTTCTACTCATGTTTAAATGTGAGTTAGAAATGATATAAATAATACTCAGCACAATAAAAATAGAGACGTACGGTGGATTCTGGAAGTTCGACATGATACGACATCAAAAATGTGTGATGCACTACGTATTACGGCTTAGAATGAAGCGAAGTCATGTAGTGATCAATACTCTAAAGCTTATTTGTTATTAATGTGTTGCTTATTTAATTTGTAATTTTTATTGAAGAGACTAGTTCCTCAATTAGGCCTTCTTTAACTACTTACACCCACGTGACCTACCTGGTGTCTTCTGCAATTTTGGAATTCGTTTGCCTATGCCTCCATCTGGTGACACCTGCACTTCGTTCACATGCATTGGAGTCACATCGTCGGCTGTTGTTTTCTGGTGGGTTTGGTTGGGTAAAAAGCTATTGTTGGGTTGTGGACATTGAATGGGAGTCAAAATAGGCTTGGTCACAGGAGTTGGCTGTAGGTAGTTGGTAGGGGGCTGTAGGTAGTTGACTGTTGGTAAAGTGCTAGTTGGGAAGTGGAAGTTGGGTTCCATCCCATCATCAACAGATATTATGGTATCAGCAATGATCTCATATCCCTGCTGAAAGAAAACAGAATTACAACGTTTTTTTTTTTTTTACAATATAGACCTATGTATTTCAGGTTTGTACATCAGATGCAAATGGACTTCTACATGATAACATGAGCAAGAGATTATAGATTAATTATATGAATGTAATATGTATTGAAGAAAATAAACTTGCTTAATTGCATGAGCACATCTTGTAAGAGATTATAGATTAGCTACTTATAGGCCTATATCTATGTAATATTTTTTGAGAAGAATAAACGGGAGGCCTACATAAATATATGACTTTAGAGAAAGCCACAGGTAGGTACAGGGGGACTGTTTTAATATCTCATTACTCATTAGTCATTTCTTTTTCATAGGTGTTTTCCCGACATGACTAAAATTGGCTAAGGTAACACCCATTTATAAGGGTAAAGGTAAGAGAAATGATACGAATTCTTATGGAGCAATTTCTACTCTTCCGATAGACGATAAAATAATTGAAAAAATGTTGTACAAAAGATTACTGAATGAAATTGATTTATCTGTTGATTGATTTATTTCTAGAGTATTTGAATTTAAGTATCTTGGTGTTTATTTAGATTGTAGTCTTACTTTTAAAAGGCACTATGAATAGGTTTGTTATAATAGGGTGTCTTCAGCAATAGGTATGATTGTAAGAATAAAGAGATTTGTGACTGAGAGAATGATGAGATTACTTGTTGATTTGTATGTTCACTCTATAATTGATTATTGTTTAGTTGTGTGGGCTGTTCGACCATCTGCAGATTATATTGTGCTGTAGAGAAGAAAAGACCATTTATTTGATGAAGTTCCTTTCCGCCAAGACTTGCAGGTCAATTTTTTGACAATTGATGAGCGAATGAAGTTTCATGTACTGGTAAATACTTTAAAGATGTTGAAAGGTATGTATTTAGATGTTGTGCCAACTATGTTTAATTTTGTTGAACGTACTCTTGACCTATATTAACGTTTACTTTACAGGTTCCTAAAATGCATTCCGAGTCGTTCCGCAGGTCATTCTTGTACCGAGGTGTACATTTCTGGAATTCACTTCCGAATGATGTTCGAAGTCAGTTTGAGGGATTGCGGCTCTCAGAATTTAGGAATAGAATTGCATCTATAATTATTAAGCAGATAGTTAGGCATGTTTAAGTTAATATTGTTTTATTGTAAGTTGTTTTTCATCTGTTTTAGATGATTGGTTTGTTGGTCATCCGGGGATCTACAGTAGGTTTCCTGAATTTTTTTGATTCAGTTTGATCTCTACTTACTAAATGATTTTCTCGGATCAAGATTTTCAAGACCATCTGACTTTCAAGATTCGAAGAGAAGATAGAAGGCGTGTGCGGCTTCCCGGGTTGCTTTTACGTGAAATTTTATTTTTCCCAGATTGCAGTTCTGATCTTTTGCAATCCTCATTTTCGTTTGGGCTGGGACCGTTAACAAATCACCTTTTTCTCTTTTCCTTTTTCTTTTCTTTTTTCAATTTTTTTCTTCTTTTTTCACTTTTATATAGCCTATATATATATTTTTTAACATTTTTTCTTCATGCTCGTTCTTATTTACATACTTTTATTTTTATTATTTAATATAATGCATTTCCACTTGATTTCATTTCATTTCTCAATTATTTTTTCTTGTTCTTGATTTTTTTTTTATATATAGGCCTAGTACAGTAGTTTGTTATGTTTTTGATGTTATTGTAATTTATGATTTCATTATTATTAATTGTTTGCATAGCCTAGTTTTATTTAAGTTCCTCCTTTGTAAATCAGTTTTTATAACTGAATAGGATAGACATGAAATAAATAAATATGATACAAAGTTGTTACCGCATTACAATTGTAACACTGCACCTGATTGATCAGAGTGTTAAAAAAGCCTAAAGACAGATTCACCAATTGGCTCAAAATTATTGCTAGAAGTTATGTAAACGTGTACTAGGTCTAGCTTCCACATGAAACTAGTGACTAACGATATGGCTAAGAAACGAACTTTTAACTTCTGGCCTTAGCCTCATCCACTTTCTAGTAGATCCAATTTGAAAGTAGATATCTTTGTGAGAGCCAATAAAATAAAAAAGCTACCATTGTCGCTGTATTCATTGGATCGTTATTCTAGTTTATTCGTGTCAACCAAGACGGCTAGTCATTAGCCGTAGTCACTAGGCTTATCTTGTCCTTAGTTTTCTGTGAGAATCTGTCTTTACTAGCTTTAGCCTACACAAGAATTGCACGAGGTAGCCTACCTGTCCAAATCCGGCTTCCTGGGTTCCATCACCGAAAGCAGTATGGAAGCCCATAATTTCAAGTAATTGCATCTCCAAATCTGTTAGCTTAGTGAGAATTGGTTGCCCCCCCCCAGTGCCAGCTGCATGGCGTTTCAGCTCACTGGCTTTTGCCTTCGTATTTGACTTCCAGTCATCCCATGTCTGAAAACAAAAAGACAATGTATCAGGATTACGGTTCGAGGATGATGTGTTCCAACAAAGAACATGTCGGTGCCTATACCAAATGTGGTCCATATTTTAGGCTGGATTAAGAATGTTTGACCATCTGCCCAGACATATAAAAAATATTAAAATAAAAAACTTTCCAAAATTTTAATCAGAAGCTAAAAAATATGTATTTGAACATCAATTGTACAATTAGAAATTATATTTGATAGTAAAAATAATGTCTAAGTATATTGTATATTTAATTGATAGTAATAATAAGATAGGCTAGTAGTGTAAGTGCACTTGGCCTCGGATTTGCAGGTGGTAGGCATAAGATAAGATTGTGTTTATTTAGCTGCACCAGCTATTATTGTCATAGGCTACATACATGTATGTATGTATGTATGTATGTAGCTATTATTGTCATACATACATACATGTATGTATGTATGTAGCTATTATTGCCATACCTTACGTATGTATGTATGACAATAATAGCTGGTGCAGCTAAATAAACACAATCTTATCTTATGCCTACCACCTGCAAATCCGAGGCCTAGGCCTACCAAGTGGCCTATAGCCTATTAGGGTAGGGGCCTACTCTTATCGTAGGCACTAGGCCCTACCTACCAACAAATTAGCCTGTAGGATAGGCCTAGGCCTAGGCCTAGTAAGCCTCAGATTTGAAGGTGGTAGGCCTGGGCTAGACGTAGGAAGTGTTTTAGATTAGATTAGAATAAACACTTTAAGGACCAAGATAAATTTTGCTCACCTTATTCCACTTCTCTGCAGTTTTTTGCGCTCCTGCGCCATCTGCGTTCAAAATACTCCCCAAATGCTCCCACATTTGTGTTTTTTTCTGTCTGCCCAATGGGTCAGAAAACCGTCCAGAAGCAAATTCTGGATGTTTCTGCATATAGTCTACAAGAACTTCCTTTTGATACTCACTGATTCTGACGCTTTTTGGAGGCATAGTTTACTTCAATTTATTTACGGCACTACAAACCACACTAACTCAGGACTAGACTTTACGCGCTTTTTCTTGCTCACAACCAAACTGCTGCTTGACTTCCCGCATTTCCTGTCGGACTGTCCTGATTGGTCAATACTTCTTTTCGATTTCAATTTTTCGAAAGATCATAACTTCCGGTTGTCATTGATCTCGGAAGTATATCAGAATCGCAAACTAGTGTTTCACTTTTCGACATGAGATGAGAGTTGTTGGAATAAATGAGATCGAGCTGGAGTCGAATTTTACCAGAATAGGGGTCCAGGGGCCTGATTCCTGTACATTTTTTTAACTCTTCTTAACTCTCGCTAACCCCATGTTAAAATGACCCCGGGGTTAACTCCTACACAGGCTTCCCTGCATAATTCGGAGGCAAATATGACCCTGTCTGATAGTAGGGTTAAGAAGAGTTATCTCAACAATACTCTGAAATGCCGCCATTTTGTCAACGCCCGTGTGTGTAGTTTCACAAATGTCACATTTCAATTCTTTATTGAGGATATCCTATTTCATGGATACGTTACTTTAGGTGTTTATTGAAGTTTATAAACAATTGTGTGTATTTACAGTACATTATATGGCTCATATATATGTCAATATGTAGTTTTATTGAGTATTTTGTCAACATTTTGAGGTTATTGGACTGTTTTTGTTTGTTATTGTTTTTATTTTGTCTTGTTTTTTCAACAATGCCTTCCTTCGATCGGCGTCTCAATTGCTGACTCCTGATTGGATATTGGCTAACACCGGGGTTAAGTTTTCAAATGTACAGGAATCAGGCCCCAGGGCCGATTTGACTTCAAAGAACCGATATCGGTTTGCTTGTGTCATAAGTTGATTAAGCGGCCAATGAAATATCAACATATGCAAAGTGAACTGGTTCCTCGATGGTCTGATTTATTAACCGCGCAGTATTGATAGAGATGTATATTGCGCGATCGTTTATAATCAGGTTAGAGAGAGGATGAACTTCATTCAACTCCGCCGTACGTGCATCGACGTCTTGTGACGTGCGCTCGGTATACACGTGACGACACATGACTCAAGCACGTGTGACACATGACTCAAGCACGTGTGACACATGACTCAAGCACGTGACGACACATGACTTGAGCACGTGACGACACATAACGCGAGCACGTGACGACACGTGGCTCAAGCACGTGACGACACATGACTCAAGCACGTGTGACACATGACTCAAGCACGTGTGACACATGACTCAAGCACGTGACGACACATGACTTGAGCACGTGAAGACACATAACGCGAGCACGTGACGACACGTGGCTCAAGCACGTGACGACACATGGCTCGAGCACGTGACGACACATGGCTCGAGCACGTGACGACACATGGCTCGAGCACGTGTGACACATGACTCGAGCTCGTGTGACACATGACTCGAGCTCGTGACGACACATGACTCAAGCACGTGACGTCACATGACTCAAGCACGTGACGACACATGGCTCGAGCACTTGACGTCACATGACTCAAGCACGTGACTACACATGACTCGAGCTCGTGACGACACATGACTCAAGCACGTGACGTCACATGACTCAAGCACGTGACGACACATGGCTCGAGCACTTGACGTCACATGACTCAAGCACGTGACTACACATGACTCGAGCTCGTGACGACACATGACTCAAGCACGTGACGTCACATGACTCAAGCACGTGACGACACATGGCTCGAGCACTTGACGTCACATGACTCAAGCACGTGACTACACATGACTCGAGCTCGTGACGACACATGACTCAAGCACGTGACGACACATGGCTCGGGCACGTGACTACACATGACTCGAGCTCGTGACGACACATGGCTAGAGCACGTGACGTCACATGGCTCGAGCACGTGACTACACATGACTCGAGCACGTGACTACACATGACTCAAGCACGTGACGACACATGGCTCGGGCACGTGACTACACATGACTCGAGCTCGTGACGACACATGGCTAGAGCACGTGACGTCACATGGCTCGAGCACGTGACTACACATGACTCGAGCACGTGACTACACATGACTCGAGCTCGTGACGACACATGACTCGGGCACGTGACTACACATGACTCGAGCTCGTGACGACACATGACTCAAGCACGTGACGTCACATGACTCAAGCACGTGACTACACATGACTCAAACACGTGACGACACATGACTCGAGCTCGTGACGACACATGACTCAAGCACGTGAAGACACATGACTCGAGCTCGTGACGACACATGACTCAAGCTCGTGACGACACATGACTCAAGCTCGTGACGACACATGACTCAAGCACGTGACGACACATGGCTCGAGCACGTGACTACACATGACTCGAGCTCGTGACGACACATGGCTAGAGCACGTGACGTCACATGACTCAAGCACGTGACGACACATGACTCAAGCACGTGACTACACATGACTCAAGTACGTGACGACACATGACTCGAGCTCGTGACGACACATGGCTCGAGCACTTGACGTCACATGACTCAAGCACGTGACGACACATGGCTCGAGCACGTGACTACACATGACTCGAGCTCGTGACGACACATGGCCTGAGCTCGTGACGACACATGACTCAAGCACGTGAAGACACATGACTCGAGCTCGTGACGACACATGGCTAGAGGACGTGACGACACATGACTCAAGCACGTGACGACACATGGCTCGAGCACGTGACTACACATGACTCGAGCTCGTGACGACACATGGCCTGAGCTCGTGACGACACATGACTCAAGCACGTGAAGACACATGACTCGAGCTCGTGACGACACATGGCTAGAGGACGTGACGACACATGACTCAAGCACGTGACGCCACATGGCTCGAGCACGTGACTACACATGACTCGAGCTCGTGACGACACATGGCCTGAGCTCGTGACGACACATGACTCAAGCACGTGAAGACACATGACTCGAGCTCGTGACGACACATGGCTAGAGCACGTGACGACACATGACTCAAGCACGTGACGACACATGGCTCGAGCACGTGACTACACATGACTCGAGCTCGTGACGACACATGGCTAGAGCACGTGACTACACATGGCCTGAGCTCGTGACGTCACATGACTCAAGCACGTGAAGACACATGGCTAGAGCACGTGACGTCACATGACTCAAGCACGTGACGACACATGGCTAGAGCTCGTGACGTCACATGACTCAAGCACGTGACGACACATGGCTAGAGCACGTGACGACACATGGCTCGAGCACGTGATTGCACGGCCACAACGCAGACACGCGGTTACACCTGTAGTGGAGACATAAAGGTAGCCTTCATTGTCTGGAATATTGTATTCGTCGTTTCTTAAGACCCAGTATCCTAGCTGGGGAATTTCGCCTCGGCTTCAGGCCGGTAAAACAGGCATCGCTATAATGCTAAAGGGGGTGGAGCAATAAGATGTGCGGTTGCAGGTGGACACTGGCCCGCCGAGTGCAAGATAATAACCACGTTATCCGGTCGACTGCCCGCCCGGCGACCTTTTCTCAGCGGGGCGCACGAGACATCTGCAAGTTGCAAAATGAGGATTTCTGTTTCTGAGCGAGCAACACTCGTAGTATCAGAGTTAACAGAATATTGACTTCTACTTCGTCATTTGCCGAAATTGTTTTCGGAAAATCATACACATACTCGTAGAATGTGGATACTGGATAGTCACCGCTGTATGTACAGTACAGCATAGTGTGCTGTGTATACAGTAGTAGGTGAGTCATTAGGTGGGTCAGCGGTAACATTTCACTGGTTCGATTCCCGCCACCGTCAAATCTGTCTGAGGTTTATTCTATTGTTTTCCTGTCATTAAACGAATGGTAAGATTATTCAGGCCTCTACGATACGCTGTGACTGTGGTGATATTGTATTAATAATAGTTAATACTGTATTTTTTTATTCTATTGAGCTTGACCAATTATTATTAACTATATCGAGATCGATTCGAGGGTGATTTTTAAACGTAGGATTAACATCTTTCTTTTTTTTAGTACAGATATCATGTTGAGAACTCCTAACGTTAGTTTTAGCTAATGTGCTTTGTAATTCAATTAATAATTTATTTTGTGATCTAATATAAGACAGAGAAAGTATTAGAGACATTTTTATTTATTCTTTACTGCGAAAAAAAGCTATGTTACCAGTGCAATTCGCGACAGTTCATATTGCAACAACGATTGAAAACGAGTGTTCAGTAAACACAAAATACATTATTTTGAACATAACTTTAGAAATGAAATAACTTGCCGGTCCTCTCCCCCCCCCCCCCCTAAAACCTCCTTACCCTCCAACCCCCGTTATTGTGGATTCCCTTATGACAACCACGGCGATGTGCATGGATCGGCCAACGTCATGTGACCTAAGCTGTCAAGGTAGTCGTAAAGCAACAAACAAATAGTTGTAATAATAATAATAATAATAATAATAATAATAATAATAATAATAATAATAATAATAATAATAATAATAATAATAATTGTAATAATAATAATAATAATAATAATAATAATAATAATAATAATAATAATAATAATAATAATCATGCAGAAGGCTGCAATCCTCGGCACAACTAATATCGTGCGCAAGGTCCTCAGCCTATGAGCTACATTGTCACCACCATCTTTCCGCCGCCACCCTAGGGTGCACTCTCGCATCGTCTTGGCTCAAGAGGAGCCCGATGGTGCAAATGAGAGAAGAGAAGAAAGGAAATAACATAATAATGATAATAATAATTGTAATAATAATAATAATAATGATGATGATAATGATAATGACAATGACAATGATAATAATGATAATGATAATGATAGTGATAATGATAGTGGTAATGATAATAATAATAATAATAGTAATAATAATAGTAATAATAATAATAATAATAATAATAATAATAATAATAATAATACCCTATTAATAATAATAATAATAATAATAATAATAATAATAAAATAATAAAATAATAAAATAATAATAATAACAATAACAATAATAATAATAATAATAATAATAATAATAATAATAATAATAATAATAATAATAATAATAATAATAATAATAATAATAATAATAATAATAATAATAATGATAAACAGATATTGCATGAGTGTGATACATTCAATAAAATAATAATAAAGTCTGGTTTGCCACTGATAGCGTGAGCACACGTGGTCGTGCGCTAGTGGGCATTTCACTTGCCAAATATACAGATAATGACCGTGCGTAGAAGTTGAATAATAAGAGAACTGTTCTTACGTGAGAATGCGTGATTGTAAAATGAAGTAACGTGGCGTATCGTAAAGTGAGTAAACAATGTTCACAGGAGCTCTGCGGAACCCGAGATCTTAGTATTCCTGAACGAGTATTGAAGGCCGATGTAGCAAATTACAGGGGGGGCTCATCAATTGTGCCTCCACTCCAATACCAGAGGTCGCCGCATCGATTCCAGCCTCAGGCAACCTAGATACGGAACATTTTCCCTAGGTTTCCTCAGTCATACCTCATAAGATGAATACTGGGATTGAGGTCACCCATGAGATGACTTCCCAATGTGTTCCTTACGCAGGCATGTGCGTTGCTATGATGGGGGAGTGGGAGCACTGATCGAATCGGAGAAGGGGGATGCTACCCCCCAAAAGGAATTACTTGATTAAACCACCTCCCTACAAAGAAATACGTTTGTGACTATTCCCCTGAGGAGAAAAACTACCTTCAACATTACATTCCATAAAATTAGCCAGGTATCATAAAACGTCAAAATATATGTATACACGATCATATTACTTAAAAAATGCAATATGCCCATTTCAAAATCTCGAAACACCGCAACGACAGCTTTTACACGCATGATCAACAATGTTATATAAGAATGCAGAATGCGCCTGTCGGAAATTGTTAACGACCAATTGGCCCCCCCCCCCCCCCCTTCCCAACAATTGTAATAACAATGGATGTTCGTAATTTGTCTGTACCAGAAATCCAAACCATCCCGGCCGTCCCCCGAAAGAAAGATTTCCAATTCGACCACTGATGGGGAGGGGGGAAAGGAGTGCTCCTGTCTAGATTAACTTATGTTTTGTTTGTAATATTATCACCTATACGCACAGTCTCATATAAAATGTATAAATAAAGGATAAACGAATATATCCAAATGAAGTAGTAAGATCTGAACTGTGGATGTGCGCTATAATAGATCCTATTGTACACTCTTCTACTATAGACTGCAATATGTCCATACACAAAAAGTTAGATGTGGTAGAATATGAAAAATAAGCACCCACGGCCAAAGGCTTGATTAATTAGTTGAGATTTATTTTTTACGATATTATTTTATGTCGTTTATATCTCTTTAATTTTTTTGGTTCAGACGCTACTTCAATTCGTATGGAATGTGCTGCTTGTCTGTCCCCTCACGCCGCCCCCCCCCCCCCCCTTCCTGTAGGTGTTCACTAACAGCAGGGATTCGTACGAAAACTAACTTTACTATTATGATATGATATTATTATACAATAACTCACATTACAGCTTACGCCTGACATTTCTTCTCTTCGGCGTGTCTCCCAGCGACTCTGTGTGTTGACGTTTCTTCGCCGCGTCGTCGAGCTTCTTCATTTCTTCTGTATTTCTTCTATCTTTACCTAGTTTCTCTAGTCGTTCTTGTTGTTTCTTCTTACTATCCTCTTGTTTCTTGGCATGCTGGTTTTGCGCTTCGATGATGTATGCAGGATTTCTGATTGGCATTGAGCGGCGACGGCGAGGGTCAATCAGTTCCGGCAGCAGACAATCGAAATAAAAGTTTTGCAATTTTAAACACATTTGTTCGTTCCAAAACGTGTCGTCTCGTTCAATTTTTTCTACTTTCACCCCAAGGGGCGTCCACACTGCAAATAAGCAGTACGATCGGCCTGTTACGTGGAGTTGCCCTTGCACTTGATAGTAATACATGTTGTTGGTGTCGATGCATGTTATCTGCGTTTTTTCTTTATTCGTTCTCCAAAATTTGACTTTCCTTTTCAAAATGGCGTCAAGTGGGGTCATATTTTTAGCCGAACTTGGACACTTCACTTCTACGATACCGTCATTTCCAATCAAGCCATCAGGAGTAGCCCCCAAGTATATGGAGTATTGGGGTCGACAAATAGTCCACACTTCTCTATCGTTTTGCCTGACATATTCTCAACAGCTTTTATGGCATTTTGCTCATTTGTTTTACCCCATTCCAATGCATCAGAGGTGAAACAATCGTGATCTCTATAGAGCATATCGACCACAAGGCCTTCACAGCTCGTGTAAGGCCTCCTGTTCTTATTACATATCGCGCCCATTTTTGATGCAGTTATGAGGTTGCGGCGAACTTCTTTCCACTTACTACACCCGCTTTGCAGAGTTGTTTCTCTTTCCAGCTTATGTCGGTCTTCCTCAGTCAGTTGAAGATTACTTAGAAACTCTATTTTTCTTACTTGATAGAGATCGTCTGCCATATCGGGTTGCTGTGAATTCGGACCGTAATCTTTGTCTGGCAAAATGGAACTACTGGATTTTGCTTTCGGTCTATACGGTTTACTAGCTTTGACCACTCTGTCTCTGCGCACTTTACGCATTCGCCTTGCTTCTACTGTTTTTGTAAATACACCTGGGCTGACGTCGAACATGGTTTTGTGCAGTTTTGTCAATGGGGTTCGTGTGTTATGTGACACAACAGCGCCCGCAACCCTCGCTTGGTACGATCGTTTTAGAGAATAATTTACCCTCTTGCCCCCAATGAACTTCGCAACAATTGAATTATATTGTTCGGCGACGTTGCTGTCGACGTCCTCGATCAGACTTCGGGCATGATCTGCAATATAATTGACAGCCTGCATGATCGGTACAAACACACCGCTAGATTCAAATTCAGGCACCACATTTTTTTCGTTCTCTTTTGGACCCTTACAAAAATAATCGGCGCATTTATGGTGATCTCCGAAAACGTGGCGTGGCCCATTTATGATGTCTTGCCGCAAATTCCTTATTTTTTCGTGGGTTGTCAACAACTCTTCCTTCCTATGGGCTATGGCAGATGTGATGCCCCCTCGAAGTTTGAGAATTTTCCCGCCGAGTTCTTTGCGTAGGGGGATGTGTTTTAATTTTGAATTGAGGCTAACTTCTTTCATCTTGTTACAGTAGTTACGTAACAAGTGATTTCTGCACTCAATTTTTTCGACTGACAAATCAATGTAAGGTCTGGATTCTACGATTTTCTTGTACACGCTGCTATCTCCGTCGGCAATTAACTTCCCGTACTTGATGCCATACATATCCATGCTTGTCATGAATCCTTCTACGATTATGTCTGACTCCATACTCGTAGAGCTTCCGGTCCAATTTTTATAGCAGGCGTGTTCTTTTTTTGGTACATTTGGGCTTGCTTCCGATCGGGCACAAAATGTACAGTACTTGTTTCTAACACCAATATACAATACTTTTTTCGTGCGATACCCAACAATGGCAGCCACCCCAGAAAGAGAATTAAAATTAACCCTGTATGAGCGCTTGGCCCAACAACCATCAGTGACGACTATGATAACAGGCACTCCGTGTGCATCTACGTCACCATACTTGATGGCTAGAGCAGCTTCTTCCTTGGCAGCTAGCGCCATCTCAATCAATGCAGTTATTTCAAACCCATCGGCTACCTTATCGTGGTACTTCGCATAAGTGTTTGGACCCATGGCTGGCAAGTTGATTGCAGCGCTCAATTCTTCCAACTGAGAGTGACCCATGCCAACACAGATAGCCCCGGTAACCGCTGCTGTGTTCACATCCATGGTGGTGCGATTTGGGTCGTCTGTGTAAACTCTGTGTTCTGAATTACGCATACGACATTTGAATAGAAATATAGAATTATATCCTCGACGGACCTCGCTGACTAGTTCCATATCACTAAACGTGCAACCGATAGGGCTATGTTTATCAAGTTCTGCAATACGTCTCAAGAAATAATTTACATCCACAATTCGTCTCCCCGTGAGTTCAAATGGCTGTTTCGTTGAGCCAACGTTCACCGACGAAGTAACGAGATCAGGAATAGCTTGGTCATTCTCAATAACACTGTCATTAGCAGACGGTGACGCCCGTGACGGTGTGACAGCAACGGGTGTGACTGCGACGGGTGTGACTGGAGTGGCTGTGACTGCGACTGGGTTGACAGCAACGGGTGTGACTGCAACGGGTGTGACTGCAACGGGTGTGACTGGAGTGGCTGTGACTGCGACTGGGTTGACGGCGACGGGTGTTACAGCAACGGGTGTGACTGCAACGGGTATGACTGGAGTGGCTGTGACTGCGACTGGGTTGACAGCAACGGGTGTGACTGCAACGGGTGTGACTGGAGTGGCTGTGACTGCGACTGGGTTGACGGCGACGGGTGTTACAGCAACGGGTGTGACTGCAACGGGTGTGACTGGAGTGGCTGTGACTGCGACTGGGTTGACAGCAACGGGTGTGAAGGCGACGGGTGTGACTGGAGTGGCTGTGACTGCGACTGGGTTGACGGCGACGGGTGTTACAGCAACGGGTGTGACTGCGACGGGTGTGACTGGAGTGGCTGTGACTGCGACTGGGTTGACGGCGACGGGTGTTACAGCAACGGGTGTTACAGCGACGGGTGTGACGGCGACGGGTGTGACTATGGGTGTTTCAGTAATTGATGAATGTTCTTCTGCGCCTACCTCCTTATCGGCTGATATCACAACTGCGTCACTAACAGGTTCATCGGTAGTACCGGCGCTACCGATAGCCTGTTCAATACATACAACGCTGATCATAGGCTGAACAGTAGGGTCGCTCGTCGCTAGCTGTCGTTGTTTTAGTCGCCATTGCGCTAAAGCCGATCCTCTTCGTTTTTTCCTACGTGCAGAAAGTTTTAGTCCACTCTTTCTACAGCGATATCTAGAGCTGTGTGTGTGACAAGGGCATGCGTCTTGGCAAGGCATAATGGTGCCCAAAATGTTCACGACACGAGGGATATATTACACAGTATTACACGGGTAATGTCGCGGTACGCCAATAAGATAGTCAAACATGTTAGGGAGCACAATCAAATAGACCTTACGAACGTGAGTTTACAAGAATACACTGCACGGATGAAAGCAAACGTAAATAAGTTTGTTTACTTGTTGAATCTCCGCTCTAACATACGGTAAACCGAAGTGAAAAATCATACTGGTTCTAGAAAATAACACTGGGTTCAACACAGCACTCTCACGAAAATGTCCGATGTATACACTAAAAATGTAACGCCACTTCACAAATACAAACTCCAACATATGGCCGCACAAATTCACGAGCCAAACATACGTTATACTAATGACAATGGTGCACGCTAATTACGAGGCGAACACGTGGATAGTTTACTTAGCAGTAAAGAACGGTTTCGTCAACCGCCACTCCGTGATTTAGCAAATCATGTCACTAAAGCACACGACACTATTTTAAACAGATACTTGAAACACGCGATTACAGTATTGAGCTACGGAGACACATGTGACTCGGACTTTTAGCAAAGACGTACTGAATGGAGACCAAGCTGTCAGTGTAACTTCTAGGTACTAATTACAATTTTCAACCAATGGTATGGGTATTCCATAACATTCCTGACATTCAGTCTGGCGTCGCATCTTCGTCTATCGTAATGACAGGAAATAAGTGACAGCGTATCAGCTTGGGATCAGGGACTAAATATGTGAACAAAATAATTTGTTGTATAGCTTCTTGTAAAAGATCACATGCTCATTCACGGAAATCTATACAAAGGATATTATCATTGAGAGTGTTGTGTGCACATTCCACGTTCTTATTCAGTTTAGTGGTTTTGTTTCATGAATGTGTCCGCGACCCCCCGCCCCCCCCCCCCCCCCCCCCCCCACCCACCAACCCGATAGTCTAGCAAGCGTGGAACGATATCTAATCTATGAAATAATTCTTACAGACGCGTTTCAAATATATTGCGTGCGGTAATTATTAACACAACTAAAGTATGCCACGTGCGGTATTCGAACCCACGACTTTAAGTGGCATACGCTTAGGACCTGCACCTGGTTGGGACCATATAAGCCACCACAGATGGCTTATAATTATTATCATCTTATAACATATTAGTTATGTAATTTAAAAAGTGTTGCTAGTTATATTACCGTGTTCATTTACATTGCTTTGGTTAATTATTGTATGCACAAAACCTCGAGAATTCAACAATGTATTTACTATTTTATTTTATTTTATAATGATGATAGCTGAACCTGCAGATTAGCTACTTTGTATCTTTGCGGGACGCCCAAACATTGTAATTATGTAAACTCAAAAAGAAATGCAACATTAAAAAAAATATATATATAAATATATATTATTATTATAATTAATATTATTATTTTATATATATATATATACATAAAAAAAAAAAATACATTCACATTTAGAGTCTACCCACTCAGTAACTAAACTGATTTGCAGTGGGGGACTTTAATTTAAAGTGGCTAAACCAACCCTGTAGGCTTCGAAGACCATCGACGAGTGAGCGATAACCAATCAAAGATCGATATTTCAAATACGAAATATATGAATCAGTGATTGGACAGTGCGAACACCCGCGGACAAATGCCAGAATCAACAAGGCCGATTTAGAACAACTTCGGATGTATTGAGTGCTTCGTCATGCTAAGACGGCTCCAAAGTCACCGTTTATTTATTCCTAAGCCAATAATAATAATAATAATAATAATAATATAAGTACATTATTATTATTATTATTATTATTATTATTATTATGTTATTTCCCTTCTTCTCTTCTCTCATTTGCACCATCGGGCTCCTCTTGAGCCAAGACGATGCGAGAGTGCACCCTAGGGTGGCGGCCGAAAGATGGTGGTGACAATGTAGCTCATATAGGCTGAGGACCTTGCGCACGATATTAGTTGTGCCGAGGATTGCAGCCTTCTGCATGACACGCACGGGCTTGTCCTTCAGGTGGAGCTTCTCTTTCTATTATTATTATTATTATTATTATTATTATTATTATTATTATTATTATTATTATTATTATTATTATTATTATTATTTTTGTTGTTATTATTATTATTATTATTATTATTATTATTATTATTATAAGTATTAGTATTATTATTATTTTATTGAATGTATCACAATCATACAATCTCGGTCAAAACCGGCGTTAACATGTTATACGGACGTAATGTCAATTATACATAAATATATACATATAAGTATATTATTATTATTATTATTATTATTATTATTATTATTATTATTATTATTATTATTATTATCATCAAAAACGGCTTTATAGTAAACCACTATGAGGCTATTACGATGGTATATAACTATAAGACAGAATGCAAAGACTAATCTCGCTTGGACTCGAACCCAGGCCTCCCACTGTCCGAGCGGGCACTCTGCCCACTGAGTTACAGACGGCGAATTAAAATAATATGTCTTTGTTGTTTGAGGATGCATTGTTTATAACACGTGTAAAGCTAAAGCTCCGTGGTCAAGAGTGTCCGCCCGGCAAGTGGGGGACTTGAGCTCGATTCCCAACGGGATCGATTTTGACAATCTGCCTTATATGCCATATACATTACGTACACATGATTTATCCACATCCTAACTTTATGCGATCTCTTGAAATGAAATAATAATGTATTTTTTAATGTTTAAGGTTTTATTGCTTAAAATAAAGCTAGAGAAAAAAGACAAAAAGTGCTATAATCAGCGTAACGAGAATATTACGTATTTGCCATTCTCACAATGAAGTTTGAAAAAAAGTTGTAAAATAGTACTTTTTTCATATGGTGGTTGTTTACTGAGGGAGAGATAATTACGGTCGACCCTTCCAGAGACTACCTGAGTCCCCCCCTTCGTGCGAGTGAGAGAGAGCATAGCTGAGTGCAAGTAGTTGCTGCATTGCCGCTAGATAGAACTACTATCGACCGCAATCTGCCGAGTTTCTCGATTATGCAACTGTTTACGACGGCGCATTTTGAAGCATAGTTACAATCATCATTTCATAGTGAGTTCATTATAGTAAACAAGCAGGCCGCAATCTACATGCACAATTTTTTAAAAACGAAATCCGTTCATGCGTTATCCCATAAGATGGATGCTAAAAAAAAAAAAATCCGCCAAAAAATTTGAAATACAGTCACTTTTCATACATTTATTCTAATTATTTGGAAAACAAAATGAAAAAACCAAACAATTTAAGAAATGCACCTAACATGCCTCTTCAAAAATAATTTTGAATCGTGATTCTATCTACTGTGGTATTTGAGATATCTGCGCCGACAATTAGCACTGTGTTTCGCGCTAAAACCGTCCTGGATACTGCCTCTTAAGTTAAACTAAGAAGTCATAACAGTGAATCCTACAGCCAGTGTATCTGGCGCCTTTGAATATGGTTGCAACTAACTTATCATCAGGTTTGACAATGGCAATAACCCGGACAGCTGTACTTTATATATTATTATAATTTTGCCTTTATTTGCACAGAATTAGAGCAATTTCACAATGGTTATTAACTTATTATAATAAAGATAACAAAGAACAAACACATACACAGTAAAACTTAACAAGAAAACAGGTTAGTCAATATGGTTATAACTAAAAATAGAAATAACAATGACAGTCATGATAAACAAATCAAACATACATATACATTGACAGAAAACAATATTATGTAGTTACACATGACATTTTAAGACATGTTTCTCGTGTAAAACAGAGTCCATACCTAAATCAATGCCAATAGTAGGCGGCAAGTTATTGTAGGAATTAACCATTCCTCATTGTCCTCCCTTCCCAGGTTTTATATTGAGGGTTCCAGATTGCTGACGCATACTCTAGATTAGGTCTTACAAGAGACGAATATACATATTGTACTGTTGAGTTAGAAAAGTGAAAAAAATTACGCTTCAAAAAACCCAACATCTTAGCTGTCTTCTTAACTACATTTGTCATATGGTCATTGAATGCCAATGTGGAAGTTATAATCACACCAAGATCATTTACTCTATACACCCTGGAAAAAGGCGTGTCGTTTAAAATGTAATCATAAACTAGGAAAACGTTCTGTTTGACGCGTTGAAAAGCGAGCGCGTCCATATCTACGAACTTTGTGGTGAAAAGTTCTCAAAGCTAATAAAAACAACAATTAACAACAATTCAAGAATGCGCATTGCAAAATTGTTCTTATTTCCATAGCTATTATACTTTCTAACATTGTTGAATGCATTGCAATGTGCGTTGCTAAGAATTTTCGTCGTCATGTTTTAGACACGGTCCGCCTCCGTTACTAACAGTTATTGACAGCAATAGAAATGTAATTTATGCCTCTAATACGTGTCGGATCGCTTTTACATTAGTATATTCGTAACCGGACAAACATGTACTCTAAGAAAGGCACCTCACATTTTGCCGTTACTGCGTTTTAGAAAACTATTTTCGAGTAACTTTCGTGTAACTTTGCCAATACTTATAAGATCGCCATTAGATTAACATATTCGTGACCGGACAAATCTGAAGAAAAATATGGCCATCTCACATTTTGCCGCCATTGTGTTTCAGAAAAATATTTTGCCGTAACTATGGTGTAACCTCTTAACTTTTCGAACGATTGTGCCTCAAAACTATACACCTTCAATCCACATCGAAGCTTGTGGATAATCCAAATTTCAAGTTGATCGGACTTTCCATTCGACCGCTATCAACAGACATAAAAAACAAACAAAAACAAACAAAAAACAAACAAAAAAACAGAACGAAGTGCCATAAGAGACTAGTGGAGACGCTCGCTTCGCTCGCTTAATAATGTTATTTAACCGTTTCGTAGTAAAAGAGATGATATGGCATTTAGACACGTTTCATTTCAGTAGCCATGTACTACACCACTTGGCAAGTGCATATAAGTCGGCTTGCAAGTGCACGCATTCTAAAATTGATTTTACACTTTGAAAACGCTCTGTTTGACGCGTTGATAAGCGAGCGTGTCCATATCTACGAACGTTCTGGTGAAAAGATCTCAAAGCTAATAAAAACAACAATTTACAACAATTCAAGAATGCGCATTGTAAAATTTTTTCTAATTACCATAGCTATTATACTTCCCGACATTATCGAATGCAGTGTAATGTGCGTTGCTAAGAATTTTCGTTGTGAAGTTTTCGCCGCGGTCCCCCACCGTTACAAACAGTTATTGACAGCAATAGAAATGTAATTTATGCCTTTAATACGTATCGGATCGCGTTTACATTAGTATATTCGTGACCGGACAAAAATTTACTATAAGAAAGCCACCTCACATTTTGCTGTTGCTGTGTTGCAGAAAAATATTTTCGAGTAACTTTTGTGTAACGTTGCCAATATTTATCAGATCGCCATAAAATGAGCATATTCGTGACCGGAAAAAGCTTTAAAAAATATGGCTTTCTCACATTTTGCCGCCATTTTGTTGCAGAAAAATATGTTGCAGTAACTATTGTGTAACTTTGTAACTTTTCAAACGATTTTGCTTCAAAACTATACACCTTCAATCCACATCGAGGCTTGTGAATGGTTTAAATTTCAAGTTGATCGGACTTATCGTTCGACCGCTATCGACAAACATAAAAAAAAACAAATAAAAACAACACGAAGTGCCATAAAAGTCTCGTGGAGACGCTCGCTTCGCTTGCTTAATCACGTAAGCTTAACTTTAAATCATCTGCGTACATAATACACTTAGAAAATTGAGTTATTGACAGCAATAGAAATGTAATTTATGCCTCTAATGCGTTTCGAATCGCGTTACCATTAGTATATTCGTGACTGGACATAAATGTACTATAAGATAGCCACCTCACATTTTGCCGTTACTGCGTTTTAGAAAACTATTTTCGAGTAACTTTCGTGTAACTTTGCCAATACTTACTAGGAAAACGCTCTGTTTGACGCGTTGATAAGCGAGCGCGTCAATATCTACGAACATTCAGGCGAAAAGATTTCAATGCTAATACAAACAACAATTAACAACAATTTAAGAAAGCGCATTGAAAATTTTTTTCTAATTTCCATAGCTATTATACTTCCCGACATTGTTGGATGCAGTGCATAGTGCGTTGCTAAAAATTTTCGCTGTCATGTTTTCGCCGCGGTCCGCCACCGTTACTAACAGTTATTGACAGCAATAGAAATGTAATTTCTGCCTCTAATATGTATTGAATCGCGTTTACATTAGTATATTCGTGACCGGACAAAAATGTACTATAAGATAGCCACCTCACATTTTGCTGTTACTGTGTTTCAGAAATATATTTTCGAGTAACTTTTGTGTAACTTTCCCATATTTATCAGATCGCCATAACATGAACATATTCGTGATCGGAAAAAGCTTTAAAAAAATATGATTATCTCACATTTTGCTTCCATTTTGTTTCAGAAAAATATTTTGCAGTAACTATGGTGTAACTTTGTAACTTGTCGAACGATTTTGCCTTAAAACTATACAACTTCAATCAACATCGAGGCTTGTGGATGGTCCAAATTTCAAGTTGATCGGACTTTCCATTCAACCGTTATCGACGGACATAAAAAAAAAAAAAAAAAAAAAAACAGAACGAAGTGCCATAAGAGTCGTGAAGACGCTCGCTTCGCTCGCTTAATAAACTAGGAAAACGCTCTGTTTGACGCGTTGATAAGCGAGCGCGTCAATATCTACGAACTTTCTGGCGAAGAGCTTTCAATGCTTATACAAACAACAATTAACAACAATTCAAGAATGCGCATTGCAAAAATGTTTCTAATTTCCATAGCTATTATACTTCCCGACATTGTTGGATGCAGTGCAATGTGCGTTGCTAAGAATTTTCGCTGTCAAGTTTTCGCCGCGGTCCGCCACCGTTACTAACAGTTATTGACAGCAATAGAAATGTAATTTCTGCCTCTAATATGTATCAGATCGCGTTTACATTAGTATATTCGTGACTGGACAAAAATTTACTATAAGATAGCCACCTCACATTTTGCCGTTACTGCGTTTTAGAAAAAATATTTTCGAGTAACTTTCGTGTAACTTTGCCAATATTTATCAGATCGCCATTACATTAACATATTCGTGACCGGAAAAATCTGTAGAAAAATCTGGCTATCTCACATTTTGCCGCCATTTTGTTTCAGAAAAATATTTTGCAGTAACTATGGTGTAACTTTGTAACTTTTCGAACGATTTGGCCTCAAAACTATACACCTTCAATCCACATCGAGGCTTGTGGATGGTCCAAATTTCAAGTTGATCGGACTTTCCGTTCGACCGCTATCGACAGACATAAAAAAAAAAAAAAAAAAAAAACAAACAAACAAACAAACAAACAAACAAACAAAAAAACAGAACGAAGTGCCATAAGAGTCAAGTGGAAACGCTCGCTTCGCTCGCTTAATAACACAAAAACCAAGGGTCCCAATTTTGACCCCTGAGTTACCCCAGAGGTCACTGGAAAGGGTGTTGATTTTACCCCTTCCATGACAACCGATTGTGTCCTGCCACTTAAAAAACTAGTTAACACTTTGAGACCGTACTGTGCTGACAATTAATGTGACAGTAATTGATGGTTTACACTGTCGAATGCCTCGGTAAAGTCAGTGTATATTGAATCCACTTGGCATTCACTGTCAATACCGTCAGAGATGAATGTTGTGTGAATAGCCTAATTAGAAACCGTTGACCTCCGAGGTCCGAACCCAGGCTGTTCCAGCATGATGACACTAGAAACATGTCTAAATAACTCGTCACGAACAAGTTTCTTGAACTTATTGCGAGAAGAGAGATGAGTCGATAATTCTCAACATCATGATTGCTACCTTTTTTAAGAACCTTGTGTTACATGTTACATGTACATGTTACAACTTACATGTGCATGTTTCCATCTGCTCGGAAACACCCCAGTTGTGAAAATGTTATTGAAGATAATTAATAGTAGTTTAGCAAGTTCCGCACTACAATATTTAAGAACGTGAATAGGGATCATGTCTGGGCCTGGTGATTTGGAAATGTCAAGTTCACTCAAACTGTCCGCTATAGAAGATAACGTGAACTCCATTGTAGATAACAAATCAGACGTAATAGTAGATACCGCCGGAAGTTCATTGGCATCGACACACTGTCGCGGCTGGAATGATGACTCAAAGAACAACCCAAACAAATTACAGGCTGCTTGAACATCGTGAGATTTGTTTCCCTCTACGTCACATCACTTGGGACGCGCTTGGAACGCATTCTCCTCTGAATATACCCCCAAAGCTGTTTAGGGTCGTCTTGAACACTTAATAGACATTGCGCAAGTAAGTAGTATGTTTAAGTTGCTTCAACTCATTTCGTTTCGAGCTGAACCCAACGTAGTCAGACTGTATTTGAGATCGCTGCCACTTCCGACGAGTTCTATTTTTGGATTTCAGGGATAAGTATAGAATCAATCAATCGTGTCAGCAGAGGTTTCATTACAGAGCACACATGATATTAGGTGCTGTACAGTCGCCGACATAAGTAGATCGAGCCAAGGGTCGGACATTTCTTTACTCAACGACTCTCTATGCAGCATTCATTTTACTATTTCTTTGGCGCAATTTCATTTACGAATCAATCTCAAACAGGAGAAATGACGAACAGTAACCATATTTCGGGTTATTAATGAGTGCAGAAGAGATGTTAGTAGATTAAATACGAGTTCTGTTCTATCGTTGATTTATTATGTCGTATACAGTACAAGTAGTCGTTCATGCTTAGCTTACGTCCAGATTAAAGATATTTATAGAAGCTTTTATGAAAATACTTAGCGGGGTCACCATGCGATGATATGATAGGAATCAAAAAGTAAACCAAACATGGCACATGTCCATGAAAAATGCCTATTCTAAACAATATATATATATATTATAATAGTCTTGTTGTTGCATGTTTGTAGCATACAAATCCGCTGGTAGAAATATAGATTTAGATTCCAGTGTTCGATTGCGTCATATACGTGTGTTTACCCCTTGGTCCAGAGCCCCTTGGCCTAGGAGGGTCTTGGGTCCTTCAGTCCAAGGGGTGTCAGTCCAGGAGGGTCTAGTAGGGTCCCTCGGCTAGGTTCCCTAGCCCTTGTCGGCGGACTTTTCATTCTGTTTTATTTGCTCCTTTGCGAGCGCCTACAACGAAGTAGACTTAACGACCCGTCTCTTGTCTAGTCTAGGCTACTTGTTGGGCCGACGGCTGACAACTCTCGCGATACCTTCACTTCGGGTGGATTTTAAATATTGACGGGCGGAGTATTCCTAGCGTGGCCGATCGATATGAAATATCGGTGATGTCGGCGGCAGATAACCCGTGTATGATAGCAGTTTCGTGATTGTTGCATACGTACGCGTAGAAAGAAGGGCTCTTTGTACACAAGAGCATACCTTGACTTCAGTATTTCCAACTGGGAAGTGGGAACTATGCAAACTTTTAGGTGTCGAGCGCAACCACTTGAGAATACGTTAAAAGTTGACGTAAGAAAGTCGAAGCTATGAGACGGGACAGTTCGCGTCTACGTTACGCATGAAAAAGTCGACCGAATGAGAACTTTTCCGTAAGCCACGTTAATTATTTAATTTAGGTAGCCACCAGATTGATATTTGGGCTTAACGTCTCATATTTTTGCAACGAGGCTAATCGAGACAATGAGTGGGTGATATATGAAGATGAACTAGGGGAGTGTTTGGAGGAAAGGGTCAAGTAGGAGGGCGGGGAAGAAAAGGGAAGGGGAGGAAACGGGAGTGGGGAGGACGTGGACTGCATTTCGTCTGACTTCTCCTCCTCGACCAGTCCGGCTAGGGTGGCCCTACCAGAAGCATACGCTTCCGCCGGCATAGCTCCAGGAATCATCAAAGCGCACAAACCTGCCCACCACGATAAGGTAGCAGTCCCTGGGCAGGAGGTAGCCACCAATCACGGCTTGATTCCACTATACGTTATAAAATAACTCGTGGACTGACAAATGCACCAATTCTTATCTACTGGTACCGGTACGGTAATAATTAGCAGTTTTTTTTTTTTTTTTTAAGAAATTAGGGATGACGGCGGGAACTTGTTACCCTCCCGGCCCATTTGGGTGCGTGTTCTATTACCCGATTTTTTTTTAAATATTCATTTTTTTATTTTAATTTTTTTATTCCCCGCTGGTAATTTACGAACGTAAACGAATGCCAAATTCCAATTTACTCCCACGCAATAGGTGGGTAGGTTCCTTCACATTTATAGCCTAGATAGTAGATACCTAGATTCAGCTAGGCCTCTGGCCTACATATCACGTGTATCTCAATCCAGAATGAGAAAGAAAATGAGCCATGGATTTTTCTTTTCCGGCTAATTAGACATTTGGCGGATAATTAGACATCCCTCTTTATATTTTTAATTTAATTTTTAACTTGTTGCCTCGTTGCCGCACCCCACATCCACGACACCTCTTGAACACGCCGAGCGGTGGATCTACTTATGCTGCCGTCACGTTTAGACACGCGTACAAAGGTTCTCGAACCGTAAGAGATGTTTTCCTTGCCCCTCTCCACCTCCCCCGTCTGAACATTAGTTCTTGTAATGGAGTGGGTAGACTATTTATTACCCCAGTCCTCTTGTTGCTCTGTAAAATCATTTGTACCATATTATATAATATGTTAACAGATTCCTCTATCCCCCCCAGCCCTTGTTATAGTATTACGTGACAACCTTGGTTTTAACCGGTATGGTATGATCAGTTTTGGTACCTTACAAGTTTTAGAACATATTTTTAGTGCCATTTTTTTCAAGCGTACTCAATGAGTGAGTTCTGTTTTTCATATAAGCATATATTTAATACTAATAATAATACATACAATTACATTTAGAGAGTTTGCTCTGAATGTGTAACTTAATGTACGTGTATAGTTGAGCTCGCTCATAAGGATTCCTCTTTTAAGGTAGTTGCATCCATTCCCCCTTTAAATTTGAAAGCACAAAATATATTAAGAGCAAAGGGTACCTCTATGTCAAAAACCACAGAAAATTGTAATTTTTTTAATTATATCTCAAGATTGCAACACAAAATCGAAAATCTCATTCAACAGCGCAATGTGTTTTGGTTAGCCCTACATACTGAAGGAAATATTATAACCATTAGCATAGTTATTTTGATTATTAAATCGATAATTAATAATAAAATTAATTAGAAATAAAAACCATACTGAAATATAACTGCCCTCCCAAACTAGCTCAAATTGATGGTAGGCACAAGAGTCTTCAAAAACATAATTAAAATAAATTATTAATGAATTATAAATTACTGTTTAAAATTAATTAATGAAGTGAGTGAGAATGGTAGGAATATCAAGGTCAAATTACAACAATGGTAAAATGCTGAAAATAATACAAGATGTATTATTATTGAAAACACAAAATACAAAATTAAAATGTAAAACACAAAATATGAATGATCATCGCCAATCAAAAATTAAAACAAGATTACTAGGCCTATTCTTTGTTGTTTATTCAGTTCGTAATTGTAATTGTTTATGATGTTTTCATATTGTTCTTTGCGTTTGTAATTTAATAAAAACGAATTTGATGATGTTATTTGAGCTCAATCGCCGACCGTACAGGCCTGTACTTACGTAATGGTCACACCGTCACACGCATCACCACTAAGTATTGTTAATTTATGATGTACGTAATGTTATCAATGTACGGTATATCGTGGCCTTCTGCCATGACGATGTTCAAAACGTTATGCTGGGCTGCTGTTCCCGGCCGGGAAACTCGGGACGCCTTGACAAGAACGACCGACTTCTTCTGTATCTGTCGAACGACTGTGTCGCGCGATGTTCGGTGCTGTTCCACCCTACCGTCTCTCGAACATTCTCGGTGGCCTGTCTTGCAGGTGGGGTGGGGTTTGTTTTGGAATTTGGCGTAGTATTTCCAGGAATTGGCCGAGTGGATTCGACCATTTCGACTGCAGAGGGGTGTGAAGGCTGTGGTAACTGCGTCTTGGTTGTCAGAGCTGCGTAGAAGTATCTTGCAAGGTTATTTGAAGGGTGTCAGCTGGCTTCGAAGATCGAAAGTGGTAGAATGGATGTATAGTTGTGTAGAAAAACATTGATTTGCTTTGAACTGTCCAATTGAAGTCATATTGTTAAATTGAATATTGCCGATATTATTTTCATTATCATTATTGCCGATAATTAGAACAATTATGAGTTAATATTACTTAAGTAATTAGGATAATTAAAACACAAATATGATCACTCAAAATAATTAAAATATATGTCTACTGTGGGGTATGTATTGTCACAGTCTCAATAAATTCCCACAAGAGAGTTTCTTGAAAAAATAACCATTTACATATTTTTTATAAGTATATAATACGATATACATAGAAAAAAAATAATAATAATAATAATAATAATAATAATAATAACATAAACAAAGATAGGCTTACACAATTGTACACACCAGAAGGATTTACAAACGTACTAGTATAAAATAAGTGAATAAACAGATATTCTACAGCGATTAGCATTTATTAGCAAGAGGTGCAAATGACGGCAGCCATCGAACCCAGGTCTTCCTGGATTTTTCAATAAATTCCCCCACAAGAAAGTTTCTTGAAACAATATCCATTTATATATTTATAAGTAAACAATAAGATATACATTGAACTATTGACAAAATAATAATAACATAAACATAGTTAGGCTTACACAATTGTACACACACACAAAAACACAACTAGACTTAAGTAGACGGTTATGTACAGTATTATAGATTGAAATGATTGACAGTAGGCTTAAAGGGATAGTTAAGAGAAAAACTAAAAAAAACCCATTTGTATATGTCCACCCTCAAATATTGGAAACATGACTAAAAGATACCATACTTTAAAAGCAGGCGGTTCAAAAATTAAAGAAAACGTGATTTTTTGGATTGGTGCTACCAAGTAGATCTGAGCAACTCTTCTCATGGTAATGCCCATATAAACAACATGTTGCCTCGAGATAGTAAAACCACCGCTAAAATAGGGCACTTATCAACAAGGTCTCAATGTGCATTGTTTTTCTACCGATAATAGGCCTACGCCTCTTAGTACGAACGTGTACTTCTACAAAATGCCTTGCAATTAATATTTTTTTTTACTTATTGTGTAGAAAAATTGCAACCTGTTTTGAGCAGCACTGTCCACGGTCGCCGAGTGTTTATCAGAGTTGTGGCTGGACTCGTATAACACAATAAGTGCTCTGTCTATCAGGAAGGCGCTAGCGAGCACAGAACCGATACAGCTGTACTACGCTTCAGAAGAAAAATGAAGCAGAACTTTAAAGTGAATCTAATAAAATAACTAAAAGCTCAATTTTTGTCTTCTTGCATTGAAGCAATCTATATCAATCTTATATAACACATGAGTTTCATTTATCTATGACTCATTGGATGTTTAGTGTTTTTTTTTTATGATTTTTTAGTTTTTTACTTAAGAGGCAGTATCCAGGACGGTTTTAGCGCGAAACACAGTGCTAATTGTCGGCGCAGATATCTCAAATACCACAGTAGATAGAATCACGATTCAAAATTATTTTTGAAGAGGCATGTTAGGTGCATTTCTTAAATTGTTTGGTTTTTTCATTTTGTTTTCCAAATAATTAGAATAAATGTATGAAAAGTGACTGTATTTCAAATTTTTTGGCGGATTTTTTTTTTTTTAGCATCCATCTTATGGGATAACGCATGAACGGATTTCGTTTTTAAAAAATTGTGCATGTAGATTGCGGCCTGCTTGTTTACTATAATGAACTCACTATGAAATGATGATTGTAACTATGCTTCAAAATGCGCCGTCGTAAACAGTTGCATAATCGAGAAACTCGGCAGATTGCGGTCGATAGTAGTTCTATCTAGCGGCAATGCAGCAACTACTTGCACTCAGCTATGCTCTCTCTCACTCGCACGAAGGGGGGGACTCAGGTAGTCTCTGGAAGGGTCGACCGTAATTATCTCTCCCTCAGTAAACAACCACCATATGAAAAAAGTACTATTTTACAACTTTTTTTCAAACTTCATTGTGAGAATGGCAAATACGTAATATTCTCGTTACGCTGATTATAGCACTTTTTGTCTTTTTTCTCTAGCTTTATTTTAAGCAATAAAACCTTAAACATTAAAAAATACATTATTATTTCATTTCAAGAGATCGCATAAAGTTAGGATGTGGATAAATCATGTGTACGTAATGTATATGGCATATAAGGCAGATTGTCAAAATCGATCCCGTTGGGAATCGAGCTCAAGTCCCCCACTTGCCGGGCGGACACTCTTGACCACGGAGCTTTAGCTTTACACGTGTTATAAACAATGCATCCTCAAACAACAAAGACATATTATTTTAATTCGCCGTCTGTAACTCAGTGGGCAGAGTGCCCGCTCGGACAGTGGGAGGCCTGGGTTCGAGTCCAAGCGAGATTAGTCTTTGCATTCTGTCTTATAGTTATATACCATCGTAATAGCCTCATAGTGGTTTACTATAAAGCCGTTTTTGATGATAATAATAATAATAATAATAATAATAATAATAATAATAATAATAATAATAATAATAATATACTTATATGTATATATTTATGTATAATTGACATTACGTCCGTATAACATGTTAACGCCGGTTTTGACCGAGATTGTATGATTGTGATACATTCAATAAAATAATAATAATACTAATACTTATAATAATAATAATAATAATAATAATAATAATAATAATAACAACAAAAATAATAATAATAATAATAATAATAATAATAATAATAATAATAATAATAATAATAATAATAATAATAATAATAATAATAGAAAGAGAAGCTCCACCTGAAGGACAAGCCCGTGCGTGTCATGCAGAAGGCTGCAATCCTCGGCACAACTAATATCGTGCGCAAGGTCCTCAGCCTATATGAGCTACATTGTCACCACCATCTTTCGGCCGCCACCCTAGGGTGCACTCTCGCATCGTCTTGGCTCAAGAGGAGCCCGATGGTGCAAATGAGAGAAGAGAAGAAGGGAAATAACATAATAATAATAATAATAATAATAATAATAATAATAATGTACTTATATTATTATTATTATTATTATTATTGGCTTATGAATAAATAAACGGTGACTTTGGAGCCGTCTTAGCATGACGAAGCACTCAATACATCCGAAGTTGTTCTAAATCGGCCTTGTTGATTCTGGCATTTGTCCGCGGGTGTTCGCACTGTCCAATCACTGATTCATATATTTCGTATTTGAAATATCGATCTTTGATTGGTTATCGCTCACTCGTCGATGGTCTTCGAAGCCTACAGGGTTGGTTTAGCCACTTTAAATTAAAGTCCCCCACTGCAAATCAGTTTAGTTACTGAGTGGGTAGACTCTAAATGTGAATGTATTTTTTTTTTTTATGTATATATATATATATAAAATAATAATATTAATTATAATAATAATATATATTTATATATATATTTTTTTTAATGTTGCATTTCTTTTTGAGTTTACATAATTACAATGTTTGGGCGTCCCGCAAAGATACAAAGTAGCTAATCTGCAGGTTCAGCTATCATCATTATAAAATAAAATAAAATAGTAAATACATTGTTGAATTCTCGAGGTTTTGTGCATACAATAATTAACCAAAGCAATGTAAATGAACACGGTAATATAACTAGCAACACTTTTTAAATTACATAACTAATATGTTATAAGATGATAATAATTATAAGCCATCTGTGGTGGCTTATATGGTCCCAACCAGGTGCAGGTCCTAAGCGTATGCCACTTAAAGTCGTGGGTTCGAATACCGCACGTGGCATACTTTAGTTGTGTTAATAATTACCGCACGCAATATATTTGAAACGCGTCTGTAAGAATTATTTCATAGATTAGATATCGTTCCACGCTTGCTAGACTATCGGGTGGGTGGGTGGGGGGGGGGGGGGGGGGGGGGGCGGGGGGTCGCGGACACATTCATGAAACAAAACCACTAAACTGAATAAGAACGTGGAATGTGCACACAACACTCTCAATGATAATATCCTTTGTATAGATTTCCGTGAATGAGCATGTGATCTTTTACAAGAAGCTATACAACAAATTATTTTGTTCACATATTTAGTCCCTGATCCCAAGCTGATACGCTGTCACTTATTTCCTGTCATTACGATAGACGAAGATGCGACGCCAGACTGAATGTCAGGAATGTTATGGAATACCCATACCATTGGTTGAAAATTGTAATTAGTACCTAGAAGTTACACTGACAGCTTGGTCTCCATTCAGTACGTCTTTGCTAAAAGTCCGAGTCACATGTGTCTCCGTAGCTCAATACTGTAATCGCGTGTTTCAAGTATCTGTTTAAAATAGTGTCGTGTGCTTTAGTGACATGATTTGCTAAATCACGGAGTGGCGGTTGACGAAACCGTTCTTTACTGCTAAGTAAACTATCCACGTGTTCGCCTCGTAATTAGCGTGCACCATTGTCATTAGTATAACGTATGTTTGGCTCGTGAATTTGTGCGGCCATATGTTGGAGTTTGTATTTGTGAAGTGGCGTTACATTTTTAGTGTATACATCGGACATTTTCGTGAGAGTGCTGTGTTGAACCCAGTGTTATTTTCTAGAACCAGTATGATTTTTCACTTCGGTTTACCGTATGTTAGAGCGGAGATTCAACAAGTAAACAAACTTATTTACGTTTGCTTTCATCCGTGCAGTGTATTCTTGTAAACTCACGTTCGTAAGGTCTATTTGATTGTGCTCCCTAACATGTTTGACTATCTTATTGGCGTACCGCGACATTACCCGTGTAATACTGTGTAATATATCCCTCGTGTCGTGAACATTTTGGGCACCATTATGCCTTGCCAAGACGCATGCCCTTGTCACACACACAGCTCTAGATATCGCTGTAGAAAGAGTGGACTAAAACTTTCTGCACGTAGGAAAAAACGAAGAGGATCGGCTTTAGCGCAATGGCGACTAAAACAACGACAGCTAGCGACGAGCGACCCTACTGTTCAGCCTATGATCAGCGTTGTATGTATTGAACAGGCTATCGGTAGCGCCGGTACTACCGATGAACCTGTTAGTGACGCAGTTGTGATATCAGCCGATAAGGAGGTAGGCGCAGAAGAACATTCATCAATTACTGAAACACCCATAGTCACACCCGTCGCCGTCACACCCGTCGCTGTAACACCCGTTGCTGTAACACCCGTCGCCGTCAACCCAGTCGCAGTCACAGCCACTCCAGTCACACCCGTCGCAGTCACACCCGTTGCTGTAACACCCGTCGCCGTCAACCCAGTCGCAGTCACAGCCACTCCAGTCACACCCGTCGCCTTCACACCCGTTGCTGTCAACCCAGTCGCAGTCACAGCCACTCCAGTCACACCCGTTGCAGTCACACCCGTTGCTGTAACACCCGTCGCCGTCAACCCAGTCGCAGTCACAGCCACTCCAGTCACACCCGTTGCAGTCACACCCGTTGCTGTCAACCCAGTCGCAGTCACAGCCACTCCAGTCATACCCGTTGCAGTCACACCCGTTGCTGTAACACCCGTCGCCGTCAACCCAGTCGCAGTCACAGCCACTCCAGTCACACCCGTTGCAGTCACACCCGTTGCAGTCACACCCGTTGCTGTCAACCCAGTCGCAGTCACAGCCACTCCAGTCACACCCGTCGCAGTCACACCCGTTGCTGTCACACCGTCACGGGCGTCACCGTCTGCTAATGACAGTGTTATTGAGAATGACCAAGCTATTCCTGATCTCGTTACTTCGTCGGTGAACGTTGGCTCAACGAAACAGCCATTTGAACTCACGGGGAGACGAATTGTGGATGTAAATTATTTCTTGAGACGTATTGCAGAACTTGATAAACATAGCCCTATCGGTTGCACGTTTAGTGATATGGAACTAGTCAGCGAGGTCCGTCGAGGATATAATTCTATATTTCTATTCAAATGTCGTATGCGTAATTCAGAACACAGAGTTTACACAGACGACCCAAATCGCACCACCATGGATGTGAACACAGCAGCGGTTACCGGGGCTATCTGTGTTGGCATGGGTCACTCTCAGTTGGAAGAATTGAGCGCTGCAATCAACTTGCCAGCCATGGGTCCAAACACTTATGCGAAGTACCACGATAAGGTAGCCGATGGGTTTGAAATAACTGCATTGATTGAGATGGCGCTAGCTGCCAAGGAAGAAGCTGCTCTAGCCATCAAGTATGGTGACGTAGATGCACACGGAGTGCCTGTTATCATAGTCGTCACTGATGGTTGTTGGGCCAAGCGCTCATACAGGGTTAATTTTAATTCTCTTTCTGGGGTGGCTGCCATTGTTGGGTATCGCACGAAAAAAGTATTGTATATTGGTGTTAGAAACAAGTACTGTACATTTTGTGCCCGATCGGAAGCAAGCCCAAATGTACCAAAAAAAGAACACGCCTGCTATAAAAATTGGACCGGAAGCTCTACGAGTATGGAGTCAGACATAATCGTAGAAGGATTCATGACAAGCATGGATATGTATGGCATCAAGTACGGGAAGTTAATTGCCGACGGAGATAGCAGCGTGTACAAGAAAATCGTAGAATCCAGACCTTACATTGATTTGTCAGTCGAAAAAATTGAGTGCAGAAATCACTTGTTACGTAACTACTGTAACAAGATGAAAGAAGTTAGCCTCAATTCAAAATTAAAACACATCCCCCTACGCAAAGAACTCGGCGGGAAAATTCTCAAACTTCGAGGGGGCATCACATCTGCCATAGCCCATAGGAAGGAAGAGTTGTTGACAACCCACGAAAAAATAAGGAATTTGCGGCAAGACATCATAAATGGGCCACGCCACGTTTTCGGAGATCACCATAAATGCGCCGATTATTTTTGTAAGGGTCCAAAAGAGAACGAAAAAAATGTGGTGCCTGAATTTGAATCTAGCGGTGTGTTTGTACCGATCATGCAGGCTGTCAATTATATTGCAGATCATGCCCGAAGTCTGATCGAGGACGTCGACAGCAACGTCGCCGAACAATATAATTCAATTGTTGCGAAGTTCATTGGGGGCAAGAGGGTAAATTATTCTCTAAAACGATCGTACCAAGCGAGGGTTGCGGGCGCTGTTGTGTCACATAACACACGAACCCCATTGACAAAACTGCACAAAACCATGTTCGACGTCAGCCCAGGTGTATTTACAAAAACAGTAGAAGCAAGGCGAATGCGTAAAGTGCGCAGAGACAGAGTGGTCAAAGCTAGTAAACCGTATAGACCGAAAGCAAAATCCAGTAGTTCCATTTTGCCAGACAAAGATTACGGTCCGAATTCACAGCAACCCGATATGGCAGACGATCTCTATCAAGTAAGAAAAATAGAGTTTCTAAGTAATCTTCAACTGACTGAGGAAGACCGACATAAGCTGGAAAGAGAAACAACTCTGCAAAGCGGGTGTAGTAAGTGGAAAGAAGTTCGCCGCAACCTCATAACTGCATCAAAAATGGGCGCGATATGTAATAAGAACAGGAGGCCTTACACGAGCTGTGAAGGCCTTGTGGTCGATATGCTCTATAGAGATCACGATTGTTTCACCTCTGATGCATTGGAATGGGGTAAAACAAATGAGCAAAATGCCATAAAAGCTGTTGAGAATATGTCAGGCAAAACGATAGAGAAGTGTGGACTATTTGTCGACCCCAATACTCCATATACTTGGGGGCTACTCCTGATGGCTTGATTGGAAATGACGGTATCGTAGAAGTGAAGTGTCCAAGTTCGGCTAAAAATATGACCCCACTTGACGCCATTTTGAAAAGGAAAGTCAAATTTTGGAGAACGAATAAAGAAAAAACGCAGATAACATGCATCGACACCAACAACATGTATTACTATCAAGTGCAAGGGCAACTCCACGTAACAGGCCGATCGTACTGCTTATTTGCAGTGTGGACGCCCCTTGGGGTGAAAGTAGAAAAAATTGAACGAGACGACACGTTTTGGAACGAACAAATGTGTTTAAAATTGCAAAACTTTTATTTCGATTGTCTGCTGCCGGAACTGATTGACCCTCGCCGTCGCCGCTCAATGCCAATCAGAAATCCTGCATACATCATCGAAGCGCAAAACCAGCATGCCAAGAAACAAGAGGATAGTAAGAAGAAACAACAAGAACGACTAGAGAAACTAGGTAAAGATAGAAGAAATACAGAAGAAATGAAGAAGCTCGACGACGCGGCGAAGAAACGTCAACACACAGAGTCGCTGGGAGACACGCCGAAGAGAAGAAATGTCAGGCGTAAGCTGTAATGTGAGTTATTGTATAATAATATCATATCATAATAGTAAAGTTAGTTTTCGTACGAATCCCTGCTGTTAGTGAACACCTACAGGAAGGGGGGGGGGGGGGGCGGCGTGAGGGGACAGACAAGCAGCACATTCCATACGAATTGAAGTAGCGTCTGAACCAAAAAAATTAAAGAGATATAAACGACATAAAATAATATCGTAAAAAATAAATCTCAACTAATTAATCAAGCCTTTGGCCGTGGGTGCTTATTTTTCATATTCTACCACATCTAACTTTTTGTGTATGGACATATTGCAGTCTATAGTAGAAGAGTGTACAATAGGATCTATTATAGCGCACATCCACAGTTCAGATCTTACTACTTCATTTGGATATATTCGTTTATCCTTTATTTATACATTTTATATGAGACTGTGCGTATAGGTGATAATATTACAAACAAAACATAAGTTAATCTAGACAGGAGCACTCCTTTCCCCCCTCCCCATCAGTGGTCGAATTGGAAATCTTTCTTTCGGGGGACGGCCGGGATGGTTTGGATTTCTGGTACAGACAAATTACGAACATCCATTGTTATTACAATTGTTGGGAAGGGGGGGGGGGGGGGGCCAATTGGTCGTTAACAATTTCCGACAGGCGCATTCTGCATTCTTATATAACATTGTTGATCATGCGTGTAAAAGCTGTCGTTGCGGTGTTTCGAGATTTTGAAATGGGCATATTGCATTTTTTAAGTAATATGATCGTGTATACATATATTTTGACGTTTTATGATACCTGGCTAATTTTATGGAATGTAATGTTGAAGGTAGTTTTTCTCCTCAGGGGAATAGTCACAAACGTATTTCTTTGTAGGGAGGTGGTTTAATCAAGTAATTCCTTTTGGGGGGTAGCATCCCCCTTCTCCGATTCGATCAGTGCTCCCACTCCCCCATCATAGCAACGCACATGCCTGCGTAAGGAACACATTGGGAAGTCATCTCATGGGTGACCTCAATCCCAGTATTCATCTTATGAGGTATGACTGAGGAAACCTAGGGAAAATGTTCCGTATCTAGGTTGCCTGAGGCTGGAATCGATGCGGCGACCTCTGGTATTGGAGTGGAGGCACAATTGATGAGCCCCCCCTGTAATTTGCTACATCGGCCTTCAATACTCGTTCAGGAATACTAAGATCTCGGGTTCCGCAGAGCTCCTGTGAACATTGTTTACTCACTTTACGATACGCCACGTTACTTCATTTTACAATCACGCATTCTCACGTAAGAACAGTTCTCTTATTATTCAACTTCTACGCACGGTCATTATCTGTATATTTGGCAAGTGAAATGCCCACTAGCGCACGACCACGTGTGCTCACGCTATCAGTGGCAAACCAGACTTTATTATTATTTTATTGAATGTATCACACTCATGCAATATCTGTTTATCATTATTATTATTATTATTATTATTATTATTATTATTATTATTATTATTATTATTATTATTATTATTATTATTATTATTATTATTGTTATTGTTATTATTATTATTTTATTATTTTATTATTTTATTATTATTATTATTATTATTATTATTATTATTAATAGGGTATTATTATTATTATTATTATTATTATTATTATTATTATTACTATTATTATTACTATTATTATTATTATTATCATTACCACTATCATTATCACTATCATTATCATTATCATTATCATTATTATCATTGTCATTGTCATTATCATTATCATCATCATTATTATTATTATTATTACAATTATTATTATCATTATTATGTTATTTCCTTTCTTCTCTTCTCTCATTTGCACCATCGGGCTCCTCTTGAGCCAAGACGATGCGAGAGTGCACCCTAGGGTGGCGGCGGAAAGATGGTGGTGACAATGTAGCTCATAGGCTGAGGACCTTGCGCACGATATTAGTTGTGCCGAGGATTGCAGCCTTCTGCATGATTATTATTATTATTATTATTATTATTATTATTATTATTATTATTATTATTATTATTATTACAATTATTATTATTATTATTATTATTATTATTATTATTATTATTATTATTATTATTATTATTATTATTATTATTATTATTACAACTATTTGTTTGTTGCTTTACGACTACCTTGACAGCTTAGGTCACATGACGTTGGCCGATCCATGCACATCGCCGTGGTTGTCATAAGGGAATCCACAATAACGGGGGTTGGAGGGTAAGGAGGTTTTAGGGGGGGGGGGGGGGAGAGGACCGGCAAGTTATTTCATTTCTAAAGTTATGTTCAAAATAATGTATTTTGTGTTTACTGAACACTCGTTTTCAATCGTTGTTGCAATATGAACTGTCGCGAATTGCACTGGTAACATAGCTTTTTTTCGCAGTAAAGAATAAATAAAAATGTCTCTAATACTTTCTCTATCTTATATTAGATCACAAAATAAATTATTAATTGAATTACAAAGCACATTAGCTAAAACTAACGTTAGGAGTTCTCAACATGATATCTGTACTAAAAAAAAGAAAGATGTTAATCCTACGTTTAAAAATCACCCTCGAATCGATCTCGATATAGTTAATAATAATTGGTCAAGCTCAATAGAATAAAAAAATACAGTATTAACTATTATTAATACAATATCACCACAGTCACAGCGTATCGTAGAGGCCTGAATAATCTTACCATTCGTTTAATGACAGGAAAACAATAGAATAAACCTCAGACAGATTTGACGGTGGCGGGAATCGAACCAGTGAAATGTTACCGCTGACCCACCTAATGACTCACCTACTACTGTATACACAGCACACTATGCTGTACTGTACATACAGCGGTGACTATCCAGTATCCACATTCTACGAGTATGTGTATGATTTTCCGAAAACAATTTCGGCAAATGACGAAGTAGAAGTCAATATTCTGTTAACTCTGATACTACGAGTGTTGCTCGCTCAGAAACAGAAATCCTCATTTTGCAACTTGCAGATGTCTCGTGCGCCCCGCTGAGAAAAGGTCGCCGGGCGGGCAGTCGACCGGATAACGTGGTTATTATCTTGCACTCGGCGGGCCAGTGTCCACCTGCAACCGCACATCTTATTGCTCCACCCCCTTTAGCATTATAGCGATGCCTGTTTTACCGGCCTGAAGCCGAGGCGAAATTCCCCAGCTAGGATACTGGGTCTTAACTATCTCAAAGAGTTATCTGCCAAAAAGGTTATTATACAATCAGCACAGAATGTGAAGTGAGGTTAGTGTATAAAATGTACTTATATATAAAGAACAAGTCTAGATTATAATAAGGGGTTTCTTTTAGGAACCGCCTTATTCTTGCCTAGAGTATGACGTTATATTCTTCTTCCCATATGGTTAATATGTTTTTCGAGATGTGTGAGTTTGTGGGAGTGATATTGATGTGTTCTTTTCTTCTGTGTTTGTGTGCCTTGCATTATGCTCATGTTGAATTACGATACTTATAATACTTATACTTATAATACTTATATACTTATAATACTTATATACTTATACTACGATACTTGGAAAAGTGTTTATGTACATTTATGCGGGTATTGTTCTTAAGGTTCTGTCTTGCGGGTAAATTATAATTAATATATTCTCGAATATTAGCAATGTTTAAAACTCACGTAGGATTTCGCGGCCCAAGTAAACTAAAGATAAGTAATGTGGTTGACAATTTTATAAAAAACAGTGATGTATGTGTATATCCGCCTATCACTTTAGGCTATAAGGTTATGTTCTTTGCACAGTGAAACATAGTTTTGTCCGGGGTTTGCTACTCACTATTTAATGAAACGTTGTTGAACTCAACTCGCTCTAGGAGAGAGAGACAGGTTCACTTTCAAAAGTCGCCTTTTCCACAAAAATAAACATGAGCTAGAATCACTATTAATATCTTGTTGCTGAGAAGAATCAGAATCCAATTAATGATGTATACAAAATAAGTATTTTTCTATGTTAAAAGACTAATGAAATTCGTTGTCATTTTCAAAACTTGCCTTTTCCAGACATTCGTCTTTTTGAAAACTAGCTTTTTACATCTTCAGCCAATCTCGTGGCCACATGAACATCAGCTGATTTACAAGTGCACAAACTCCTTATTTCAATAGCTCTTGAACTCAACTTCTAACAGAATTTGCTGGTATTTACTGTGATCATTTAAATATACTTTAATAAATATGTTATAATATAATTAACAGTCTAACAAACGACTAGGTTTAAACCATGAAAACGATTGCGTTAGTTTATTATTCCTTTCCAAAATCATAATAACAATATAAAGAGAACAATGTTACTAACTGTAGTGAAAAAAATAAATATTTAAATCAATAATATATCAATCATGGAAATAAGTTTAAATAGTTGTGCATTTTTAAAGTTGTAGTTTCAAAACTTGCATATAGAAGTTGCTAGTTTCGTAACTAGCTTTTATCAAACATATTTCAAATTGTAGGTGATGCTGAAATTAGGATTTCAAAGACAGGCAACAATACATTACACATTTTTGTAAGTATGCATGTTATTATTTGATATTTTCAAACAAAAACAATTGTATAAAATCAGTTTTTTATAATTTGTCGTTGTTTATGTAAATCGGAAAAGGCCACTTTTTTTACTGAACGACTCATTTTATAGTATTAATCCGCAAATAATGTGGTGTTAAATCGTCTTTAGAACAGCCTGAATGTCCCCGCCGTTTGATATCAGGAGTTTCATAATCTTAGTGTTATAATGTTTACAAGCATGATATAAGGCAGGACAGCCATCGGAGTCTTGGGTGTTAATGTAGTCTGATAAAGGTTTGTATCCAGCCTTACAATAAGAGCCAGAAAGGTATTTACACTGGCATATCAGTAGTCCCACAGGATTTGATGAGGTGTTTTACCGTCGTTTGAACGAGCATCAATGTCCCCGCCCTCAGATATGAGAAGTTTGATGATCTCAGTGTTATCCTGTTTACAAGCATAATGTAAGGCAGAACAACCATCGGAGTCTTGGGTGTTAATGAAGTCTGATAAAGGTTTTCCCTCCAGCCTTACAATAAGAGCCCGAAAGGCATCCACACTTGCATATCTGTAGTCACACAGGGTATGAAGCGGTGTTTGGTCGTAGTTTGTACGAGCCTGTATGTCCCCGCCCTTAGATATAAGAAGTTTCATGATCTCAGTGTTATCGGCTGCACAAGCATAATGTAAGGCAGAACAACCTCTAAAGTCCTTTGAGTTAATGATGTCTGATAAAGGTTTGCCCTCCAGCCTAACAATAAGAGCCTTAACGGCATTCAAACTTGCATATATGTAGTCACACAAGATATGAAGCGGTGTTTGGTCGTAGTTTGTACGAGCCTGTATGTCCCCGCCCTTAGATATGAGGAATTCAATGATCTTAGTGTTACCGTATTCACAAGCATAATGTAAGGCCGACCAACCATTGGAGTCTTTTGTGTTAATGTAGTCAGACAAAGGTTTGCCCTCCAGCCTTACAATGAGACACAGAAAGGCATTCACACTGCCATATTTACACCCACACAGAAAATCAAGCGGTGTTTGATCGTTCTTTGTACGAGCCTGTATGTCCCCGCCCTTAGATATGAGGAGTTGAATGATCTCAGTGTTACCGTATGTACAAGCATAATGTAAGGCCGACCAACCATTGGAGTCTTTTGTGTTAATGTAGTCAGACAAAGGTTTGCCCTCCAGCCTTAGAATGAGAGCCTTAACGGCATCTACACTGGGTTTTTCTTTATTACACAGAACATGAAGCAGTGTTTGATCGTTGTTTATACGAGCCTGTATGTCCCCGCCCTTAGATATGAGGAATTCAATGATCTTAGTGTTACCGTATTCACAAGCATAATGTAAGGCCGACCAACCATTGGAGTCTTTTGTGTTAATGTAGTCAGATAAATGTTTGTCCTCCAGCCTTAGAATGAGAGCCTTAACTGCATCCACACTGGCACGGTTATTCAAACACAATGTATGAAGCGGTGTTTGATTGTTGTTTGTCCGAGCCCGTATATCTCCACCTTTGGATACGAGAAACGTTATGGCTTCTTTGTTGTTTTCAGCCATCTCGGCAGCGAGGTGAAGGGCAGAATAACCATTAGAGTCGCGTACGTTGATGTATCTAGCAACCGTATCTGTAACACGCTCAAGAGGTGAAACCCCGAGTTGACGAGAAGTCGATACCTTGTGCGATGGTGGAGATTGCGAGATGATTCCTAAAATGATGGCTTTCATATTTTTGACTAGAAGTTTAGCGTCTTCAAACAAGCCACGTTTATATGCGAGGTGCAACCAGGTACCTGATGAAGGCATTGTATTATTGTTTTCGAGAACACTCAAAAGACTTTTATTCATCGATCTCATTTTGTTGATAATATTGTCGTCACGTTCTATTGGCAACTGCGTATGTAAGAGTTCAAAGGCTTGCCAAGACTCACTGTGACTAGCGTACTCCAGCGCACTCAAGCCCAATACTTTGTCGTCCTGGTACAATGTCGCCTTGTGTTTCAATAGAACCTGCACCATGCTCGGAATGTCCGTGCGTACCTTGGCGTTGCCGACAGCCGCTACCAGATGCATGGCGGTGCGACCGCCCAGGTCTGTGACGTTGACGTCTTCCTTCCCTGCAGACAACAATGACGTCACCGTCTCTAGATCCTGGTTGACCACAGCCGTGAGCAGCTCGGAATTTCTTGCAAGCATCACGCCCAAAATTTGGCGAATCAATTTGAATTCATCACAAAACAAGTTCTTTCGAAGGAAAACTTGGTTTTCTGCGTAATTCTGAGATAACCATATTGCTGCGAAATATTCCGCGAAGGATCTGTGTAAGAAGATTGGTTTATAATTAACAATGTTTGTAATAATACCGGCCTTGTATACATACTTGCTAATGTCGTGCAGTACCTTTTCTTGTTGCGCTTTGATTTTAAGACTGTTGTGTAACTTGTCAACGTCGAACAGAAGGATGATGGAAGCCAGCATATGGCACTTGGAAAAGCTTTTAAAAAGAATATTGTATTCATATGTATTATTATAGAGTTTACTCAAACCTATTTTATCTAAATAAATTTTAAATTTCTTGGACACAACCTGTTCAAACATGGAGACAACGTTAAGTTTGTCAGGTATATCAGCTGTTTTCTTTTGTTCTTTAAAGTAATCCGAGTAAACCTCCACAACCATCATTGTCATAAGTGGAGTTCCCATGAATTCTTTACCAACGTCGTCTAAAGAATTCGCTATTAAATTTATGAGTTTTTTTATAAGTTCTCCCAGTTGATTTTCTCCCATTTGATAGTTTGTTGTTGAGGTTGATATATCTTTTTTCCAAAATTCCTTAAAGAATATTATTTGATCTTCTTCACTAAATTTTCTTAAAGTGAAAGTGAGCGTTTGTAAGTGTGTTTCCAGGCGGTGTTTAAGTGCGTGCCGTGATGTTATGTATATCTTGCATGTTTTAGTTTTGAGCAAGCTAGTGACCAACGACATAGCCTTTTCTATGTAATCCGGTGCTATCTCGTCCATCCCGTCGAGAAGCACAACGCACTTTCCCTTCCCCATCATGAATCGAAAGAAACAACCCTCCATTTTTCTCTCGTTGATGTTAACAGCCAAAGACAAAAACTTGACAGCGTCATCACTAAACTTGTCCAGCTTTTCGATGTGATCCTTCAGGTCGACTCGGATGACCCAGAGCGAAGGATGGGCCTTCTTGGTCTCCCAGGCGAGGTGAGTGACGAATGTACTCTTCCCCATTCCGGGTTCGGCACAGATGATAATCACTCTATCCTCCAGGTCGAGTGCGGTCCTGGGGTTGTACGATGTCGGATTTTCTGGTTTTATACATTTGTTGATAGGCCTAATATCGACGCTGCCATTAGTGTCCAACCCCTCGAGATTTCCGTCGGAACACATCATCAGCTCATGCAAGTTCCCTGGGTGTTTAACCGCAATCCTGATATTTTTGTTGGTACATTTCGATCCTACCACGAGGTGGCGACAAAAAGAGTCCCTACTGAAGTATGTAACATTAGCGACCTTTGCCTTAGCCGGAACAAAGTTTTGCAATTTTCGCTTCGTTACGTTACGTAAGTACTTATCTGAGTTATCTGCTTTAAGAATGTGTTCGTTTAACCGCGTTCGCCTCTCCAGAGTTCGAGAAATGTAGAAGGAAATTGGCTTGTCGAGTGGAAGTCCAAGCAACACGGGTCCTGTAGAGAAGCATTTCTTAACTAAATCGTCTTTGAAAACATCAGAAACTAAATCAGTTTCCTTCTCCAGCAGGTCCCTCATTTTAACTAATTTATCTTGGAATAAAACGTCCGTGTTCTCCAACCGTTCTTGACATTCTGTGTCCAGGTGTGATATTGTAATCGTGTCTGGAATCTCCCAACACTCAACAGATTTAGGGATACATTTCTTTAGATTTACTGTGAATGCATCATTTGTAGCAGACACAATGATAATTTTTTGTTTACTGTCAACCTCGAATAGTTGACTTAAAGTTGTGCACATTGCTTGATGCTCATCACTGGAGTTACTGACGATCACCAGCCTCTTGTTATTATATTTTCTCCACGCCAAAAACCGTTCATTGGAATGTTTCAATAAAGAATCCAAATCAAGTACTATTGTGTAATAGTCATTGACTTTTTGAAACGACTTCACGAGTTTTGTGCAACACATTTTTATGCACGATGGTGAGGGACATATATGCACAAGGCCATACTTATCAATGGTTTTTATATCGTAAAGATGTTCATCCTGAAATTGTATGCTGTTTATAGAGAATCGTTCTACATCTTGCGTTGCGAGTGAGGTTATTCGGAAATCATTTGATATTTGATCCAATAGGTCGCTGTGTTTAGTTAAACTCTTCTTACTCTTACGCCACCATTTACTTATTGAGTCTATGTAACTCTGACATAATTGGTCAATATCTAGTTTTACCATGAGATTGCACATAGACAGTTCACTTTTGATAAGTGCTGTCATTTTCTCTAAGGAGGCTTGCCTAGTTAACAATATGCAGGCATCCATAAACTCTTTGACATCCTGAACGTCTTCGTGCTCACTCGTTAGATGTTCAAAGATATCTTTGTCACAATTTTCTTTGTAATTAAAATTAAAAATTAACTCTGTTGTTAGGTTTGACTTGAACAAGGTGTCTATTTTGCTACTGTCGAAAGGTGTTTTGCGCTCCTTTACTCTTCTGGACAAATCATTATGAGTTTTCGCGTTTGTGTACAAACAAAATGTACTGTTTTGTATTGTACAGCCTTCGAATAAGGATTGACTGGAAGCGGTTTTTATTAGCTTCTTTATTTCAACGTACGATTTTAAGTATTTAATGAGTGAGAAGTCATGTTTACCCTTTAGATGATCAATACCAAGCATGGCAGACTCCTTGTGCTTTAACTGTATAAAGCACGTCTGCCACACCTGGGGATTGTCCTCGGTTTTATACTTCACAAACACGTCGTCCCAGGCCCCAACCTTGTCCACATTTGACGCCAGGTGGAACTCGGTGACGATCTTGCTGTTCATAAGACGCAAGAATAGTAAAGCGACGAATGTTATTTCAAACTTTGGGCCAAATTCTGTTACGCGACCCTTCGTCTTAACGTAGGTGATCGGGGATGAAGCGGCAACGCTAGAAAATGAAACCATAAATATTGTAAAGGCAATTTTACGCGCAGTTTAGTGGGCGCTGACATCTTTAACGTCTGTCATTACGACCATTCTACTTCCTAAATACACAGCCTTCTTGACGGTTCAATCCGCGATAAATCCTCGGATTGAACCGACGTTCCAGAAGGCTAATTTTCAATTAAACCCAGCAAAATGCTAGAAATTACGAATTGTATTCCAGAAGGCTTTATGTTCAAGAATGGTTTAAATGACGGCCGGAAGTTAAAAGATGGCAAAAAATAATGCATTATATTGAGATTCCATCTTAGATCGGTTAAAAAGCCAATCAATCAATAAAAAATAGTGTGTAATTATTTGGCTATTTTCCAAAAAACCATCGTATGACAACATTAAGAAATTTTTAATCCCCGTTTTGGTTCTAATAGAATACCTTATTCATAAATTTAATTAATATTGGCCAAGATAATAATTTTTGATGTTTCATTCTTCCACTAGACAACGTCATGATTTCTTATGTGAAAATATGCAAAACTAAGACGAATAATATTACTTAGAAAAAAGTGTTCATCAAACGACTTTAAATCTAAGTGAGGTCGCGAAAGAAGCCACACGAACAACGACAACCACCACTCAGTCCAGTGTTTTGGCCGCCATGTCTAATGACCTTTGTGTTGTGGCCGCCATGTTTGATGCCGGGAGGGGCGAACAACAACAACCTCTACTCACCCCTGTGTTGTGGCCGCCATGTTTGATGCCGGGAGGGGCGAACAACAACAACCTCTACTCGCCCCTGTGTTGTGGCCGCCATGTTTGATGCCGGGAGAGGCGAACAACAACAACCTCTACTCACCCATGTGTTGTGGCCGCCATGTTTTATGCCGGGAGAGGCGAACAACAACAACCTCTACTCACCCATGTGTTGTGGCCGCCATGTTTGATGCCGGGAGAGGCGAACAACAACAACCTCTACTCACCCATGTGTTGTGGCCGCCATGTTTGATGCCGGGAGAGGCGAACAACAACAACCTCTACTCACCCATGTGTTGTGGCCGCCATGTTTGATGCCGGGAGAGGCGAACAACAACAACCTCTACTCACCCATGTGTTGTGGCCGCCATGTTTGATGCCGGGAGAGGCGAACAACAACAACCTCTACTCACCCCTGTGTTGTGGCCGCCATGTTTGATGCCGGGAGGGGCGAACAACAACAACCTCTACTCGCCCCTGTGTTGTGGCCGCCATGTTTGATGCCGGGAGGGGCGAACAACAACAACCTCTACTCACTCCTGTGTTGTGGCCGCCATGTTTGATGCCGGGAGGGGCGAACAACAACAACCTCTACTCGCCCCTGTGTTGTGGCCGCCATGTTTTATGCCGGGAGAGGCGAACAACAACAACCACTACTCACCCATGTGTGGTGGCCGCCATGTTTTATGCCGGGAGAGGCGAACAACAACAACCACTACTCACCCATGTGTGGTGGCCGCCATGTTTTATGCCGGGAGAGGCGAACAACAACAACCTCTACTCACCCATGTGTTGTGGCCGCCATGTTTTATGCCGGGAGGGGCGAACAACAACAACCACTACTCACCCATGTGTTGTGGCCGCCATGTTTGATGCCGGGAGAGGCGAACAACAACAACCTCTACTCACCCCTGTGTTGTGGCCGCCATGTTTGATGCCGGGAGGGGCGAACAACAACAACAACCTCTACTCACCCCTGTGTTGTGGCCGCCATGTTTGATGCCGGGAGGGGAGAACAACAACAACCTCTACTCACCCCTGTGTTGTGGCCGCCATGTTTGATGCCGGGAGAGGCTAACAACAACAACAACCTCTACTCACCCCTGTGTTGTGGCCGCCATGTTTTATGCCGGGAGAGGCGAACAACAACAACCTCTACTCACCCCTGTGTTGTGGCCGCCATGTTTGATGCCGGGAGAGGCTAACAACAACAACAACCTCTACTCACCCCTGTGTTGTGGCCGCCATGTTTTATGCCGGGAGAGGCGAACAACAACAACCACTACTCACCCATGTGTTGTGGCCGCCATGTTTTATGCCGGGAGAGGCGAACAACAACAACCTCTACTCACCCCTGTGTTGTGGCCGCCATGTTTGATGCCGGGAGAGGTGAACAACAACCTCTACTCACCCATGTGTTGTGGCCGCCATGTTTGATGCCGGGAGGGGCGAACAACAACAACCTCTACTCACCCCTGTGTTGTGGCCGCCATGTTTGATGCCGGGAGAAGTGAACAACAACAACCTCTACTCACCCCTGTGTTGTGGCCGCCATGTTTGATGCCGGGAGAGGCTAACAACAACAACAACCTCTACTCACCCCTGTGTTGTGGCCGCCATGTTTGATGCCGGGAGAGGCTAACAACAACAACAACCTCTACTCACCCCTGTGTTGTGGCCGCCATGTTTTATGCCGGGAGAGGCGAACAACAACAACCTCTACTCACCCCTGTGTTGTGGCCGCCATGTTTTATGCCGGGAGGGGCGAACAACAACAACCTCTACTCACCCCTGTGTTGTGGCCGCCATGTTTTATGCCGGGAGGGGCGAACAACAACAACCTCTACTCACCCCTGTGTTGTGGCCGCCATGTTTGATGCCGGGAGAGGTGAACAACAACCTCTACTCACCCATGTGTTGTGGCCGCCATGTTTGATGCCGGGAGGGGCGAACAACAACAACCTCTACTCACCCCTGTGTTGTGGCCGCCATGTTTGATGCCGGGAGAGGTGAACAACAACAACCTCTACTCACCCCTGTATTGTGGCCGCCATGTTTGATGCCGGGAGAGGCGAACAACAACAACCTCTACTCACCCCTGTGTTGTGGCCGCCATGTTTGATGCCGGGAGAGGTGAACAACAACAACCTCTACTCACCCCTGTGTTGTGGCCGCCATGTTTGATGCCGGGAGAGGCTAACAACAACAACCTCTACTCACCCCTGTATTGTGGCCGCCATGTTTGATGCCGGGAGGGGCAAACAACAACCTCTACTCACCCCTGTGTTGTGGCCGCCATGTTTTATGCCGGGAGGGGCGAACAACAACAACAACCTCTACTCACCCCTGTGTTGTGTCCGCCATGTTTAATGACCCATGGGTTGTGGCCGCCAAATGTTATGCCGGGAGAGGCGAACAACTCTCGCCTCTCGATCTTCCGTCCATCCCTGCGGCTGCTTTCTGTAACCAGGGTGCATTGCGGTTAGTCTGTGCTTCTCACCATTGCTCTAATATTTTATTACAGCACATGCACAGCTGGGCATGGTATAGATAACGAACCGTACCTCAGATGTAAAACTTATATACCCACTTTGTTTTACATTTTCCAGTCCTCTTTTTCCAATAATTGGGCTTGCCATAAAATTGGTAATTTCATGTTTAACGATTGGAATTTTTATGTCGGGTAAGTTTCTTTGTTAATTTTTATAGCCATTTGTATAAATATACATTTCAAAAAGCATTTTTCGAAGATCGTCTCTAATATTCACTGATAATATAGATAGAAGGAAGGCATAATAATAATAATATATGTAGGTATGATAAACAATTGGCTATCAAGGTTCTGACTTTTGCTATAACTAGCAGGGTAAAGAAGACCAAAGTTACATTAATTTTAGAAAAAAAAATTGAACAATATATCCAAGAAAATGTAACATCATTTTCAAAGTTTACGACGAGTGTATCACTCAGAAATTGACTGGAACGCTGATAATTAGGTTAACAAACAAAATTAAAATGTCCTCTCTGAAAATTGAATCTAAAATTGAGTTTTTGTAGATTACTGACTATTCACGATCGCAAAACTTCGATACGCCCCTAGCGCTAGCGGACAACCTTATCCCTGAGCTAACGGGTCTAGCGCTCTGTCTGCGGATTATCGCACAAACCACACGGTACTAATTTCGATCTAGCTGTTATACTATACATTTTGAAGGAAAAACTTATTGAGAACTGTATTTAGGTTATATGCCAATAGTCATCCTAAAGGTTATTTCAAAATCATAGACCCAGTATTTTTCTTGTAATAACAATTCACGCAAAGAATCGTAAAATGAGCCAAATTCTGATTGTTCACTCAACTTCAATTGCCGAAAAACTAATAATCGGATTTTGACGAGGTTTCCTAAACAATATGAACCAACAATGTGAGATACCTAATAAACAATAATACTTTCTAGATAGGAAGTTCCCCGAATAAAAATTCATAGCATGCACTAACTCGCAGGGTGCGTAGTTTCACGGCCCCAACCATTGCTTTTGAGGTCCAACTGAACCCGGCATATTAGTGCATGCTATGAAGTTTCGTTTGAGCAGTTTCTATCTAGAAAGTTTGTTTGTTTATTATTTCACATTATTGATACATATTCTTAATGAACTCTCGTCCAAATCCGATCATTATAGTTTTCCGACAGTTGAAGTTTGGAAAACAATAAGAAATATGCTTTCCGATGCTTTGCGCGAATTGTTATTCCAAGGTAACTACTGGGTCTATGATTTTTAAATAACATTTATGATGACTATTGCCATATAAACTAAATACGCTTTACTATAAGTGTTCCTTCAGAATGAATAGTATAACAGCTAGAACGAGATTAGTGATCAACGTTCCAGCGATACCACCAATGTCACGCTGAGAAGTTAGCCCGGCACGGCCGCCACATTGATAAGTGACGTCACTCTCAAACGTCCTTGAGAGTGCGAATAAAGTTGTAGACAATCATACAACCAGTATTACCAAGCAAGAAGCAATTGCTGATAATTACATCATGATATGACTGTCCAATGATTGTAAACAGATTTTGAACAATGGATCGTGGTGATAATCATGGTTTCCTAATATACCGGACAAGTCGGTTAGATACTAGATATCATATACAATTATCACTTATATTAAACATAATATAATACATCGTCTAGGTGCGCAGCCACCACCGCACGTATTAATGCACCTTTCTTTTTGACGTACGTTTATTCCCAGAAGGAGTGATACATCTATATTAGTCTGTCAATGCAATGCAATGTATTCTTGTATAATAAATATTATTGTTTTGGTGATCCTTGATGAAGATACTTCGTAAGTCACGCCAGCATCGCAACATCAGCTACAATTACACACTAGTTGTTTGGTCTTAGTAATGGCGTTCCCGATGGGGCTCCATCGTGATAAGTATCCTAACAAAATATCTCTACTAAAATTATACATATTATGATTATTAATTTTCAGTTTAATTTGAGAACGGGATAAACATTTAGTACAAAATAGGTAACCAATATTTAGCCGCCATCTATTGTCTTAATAACTCGAGAAACTAATGAACTTGTAAACCGATTTTTCCACGAAACTAATGGCGTTCAATTTACATCAAGGCTTGTGGATGGTTTAAATTTCAATCTGATCGGACTCTCCATTCGACCGCTATCGTGAGACAGAAAAAAAAAAGAAATAGTGCCATAAAATTAGAATGGAGACGCTCGCATTGCTCGCTTGGTAAGTTAAAGAAAATATGACGTGATAAGTGCTATAACATAGTAAACAACACACCGAGGGGCACAAAAGACTGTCACTCCATGGTTGTCCTTGAAGCTCTGTGTCGTCACGAGAAGTTGTTGGAACTCGCATCCGAATCGGCCACACATATATTACTCAAAACTATCTGTTAAAAGATGACCCCAGCCAGTGTTAGACTTTAATGTTATGTGATGTTGATTGTCAAACACGTAACTTAAGACTGTTCAAGGTATTTAGCCTAACGAGTACAATACGAGTTAACATTCAGATTCTGCAAAATCTTACTAGATCAACCAAAGAAGCAATCGATAACGTTCTAAAGTTCTCTCATGCAGTTAACCAGATTTAAAGGATTTCAATAAGAAGATAACTATTTATTTATTTATTTTTATTTATTTATTTTCAAGATGAATACAAGAAATACTTATTATAATACAGAGATCTGGCCCACAAAGAGTAGGTACATTCACCTTACAAAGATAAGCACAAATAACCTTGATGTCTTGTGCATTTAAACATCGATTAACGAGTTTGCAGGATTTTTAAGCCTAATTCTACCGTCAGATATCGGGAGTTCTTTATGGTAGGTCTCAATACAGAAGTAAGTGGTTAGTAAACACAATTGTACCATGAATAAATAATAACTTTGTTTATTCTTGTTCAAGTTTTGATGCGTTTTCGCCAATGCTTCAGCTCATACTGTGTTCCTTTGAACATTTCCTGGAAGAGTGTTTATTTAACTGGTGTGAATAAAACTCATTTCGAATATTAGTATCAGCTATTGAAACTAGTATTTAGACTTATAGGTGGGTGAAAGGGAGGAATTAATTTCCAAAGTCTCTAAAGGAGAATAAAACCTTCTTATATTGTGCTTAACTACAAAAACTAAAGTTCATATCTGTAATAAATCCATTGACTATTCACTTATTAGAAATTAATCTTACGCTGAGTTGAGTGTTTGCTGGATTCTAGAATACTGCTTCACTCTGTCTGAATTGCTTCCCAACTATTAACTCACCGTCCGCCAATGCACGCGTTGTCTTAACGGTCTATCTTCGGCGAGAACAGGGGTAAGAAGACTCTTGAAAACAGTCAGCCAGAATCGCTGGGCGTACTTCTACGATAAGAAAGATAGATTATTAGCAAATTGTTATCGTTTATAAAATTAAAGTGGGTTAAATGTATTGCAACATGAAGCAATGATCAAGTGGCGAACCAGAAGATAGCTAAACTTGACTTCTTGGTATAGCAGAGTGGATTGCTTTTAAATCTTAAAATGGTGACGTTTCTGGTAGGTTACACAACTCATCTATGAGATGTTCAGTTAACGGTCAAGTTTTGTATTGGATTTGTTTTATTTCATGTTATTTTCAAGAAGAACAAACTCCATAGCAACCACAAACAAATCCTATACTCTACAACCACTACTCACCCATGTGTTGTGGCCTCCATGTTTTATGCCGGGAGAGGCGAACAACAACAACCACTACTCACCCATGTGTTGTGGCCGCCATGTTTTATGCCGGGAGAGGCGAACAACAACAACCACTACTCACCCATGTGTGGTGGCCGCCATGTTTTATGCCGGGAGAGGCGAACAACAACAACCACTACTCACCCATGTGTTGTGGCCTCCATGTTTTATGCCGGGAGAGGCGAACAACAACAACCACTACTCACCCATGTGTTGTGGCCGCCATGTTTTATGCCGGGAGAGGCGAACAACAACAACCACTACTCACCCATGTGTTGTGGCCGCCATGTTTTATGCCGGGAGAGGCGAACAACAACAACCACTACTCACCCATGTGTGGTGGCCGCCATGTTTTATGCCGGGAGAGGCGAACAACAACAACCACTACTCACCCATGTGTTGTGGCCGCCATGTTTTATGCCGGGAGAGGCGAACAACAACAACCACTACTCACCCATGTGTGGTGGCCGCCATGTTTTATGCCGGGAGAGGCGAACAACAACAACCACTACTCACCCATGTGTTGTAGCCGCCATGTTTTATGCCGGGAGGGGCGAACAACTCTCGCCTCTCGATTTTCCGTCCATCCCTGATGCAGCTTTCTGTAACCAGGGTTCATTGCGGTTAGTCTGTGCTACTTACCATTGCGCTTATATTTTATAATACAGCACATGCATAGCTGGGTATGGAAAAGTAATTTACCATACCTCAGATGTAAAACTTACATACCCAATTTGTTTTTTAACTTTTTTTTGTCCAGCCCACTTTTTCAATACTTGGCTTTGCCATAAAATTGGTTATTATATGTTTAAGGGTTGGAATTTTTGTCGGGTAGGTTTATTTGTTAAATTTTAATGTCATTTGTATAAATGCACACTTTAAAACGATTTTCCGAAAAATGTCTTTAATATTCAATGATAATATATAGATAGCAGGTACGCATAATAATAATATAGGAAGTTATGATTAAGGATTGGCTATATCAAGGTTCTGACTCTTGCTATATAAACGTGGGTTATAACCAGCAAGGTAAAGAAGACATAAGTCACATTTGTAAAAATACATTGAACAATAAATCCAAGAAAGTGTAACATAATTTTCAAAGTTTACGACGAGTGTATCACAGGCCATTGATTGAAGTGGTGATAATAAGGTTAACAAAGAAAACTTGGAAGTACTCTCTGAACATTGAAACTAAAATGGATGGCTTGTAGATTACTGGCTATGTGCGATCGCAAAACTTCGATACGCCCCTTGCATACAAAATTGTTACTGAGCTAACAGGTTTAGCGCTCTGTCAACGAATTCTCGCACACCACACGGTACTTATTTCGTTCTAGCTGTTATACTATTCGTTTTAAAGGAAAAACTTAGATTGATTGATTAATGGGGCTTAACGTCTCATATTTATGCAACGATGGCTAATCGAGACGATGAGCGGGTGATAATGAAGATGAGAAAGATGATAATGAAGAATAAAGCCACATCCGAATCAGATCCATTGTACGTCGCGTGAGTCGTCATACGGGAGTCCAGCAAGGGAGGGCAGGGCCAAGTGGGAGGAGAAATATTCAATGGGACAGGGGGGGGGGGGGGGGAAAGGGGATTGGGGTGTGGACTGCACTTCGACCGACTTCTCCTCCTCGACCAGTCCGGCTTGGGTGGCCCTACCAGAAGCATACGCTTCCGCCGGCATAGCTCTCGGGATCAACAAAGCACGCAAACCTGCCCACCACGATAAGGTGGCAGTCCCTGGGCAGGGAAAAACTTAGAGAAAAGCGTATTAAGTTTATATGCCAATAGTCATCATAAAGGTTATTTGAAAATTAAAGACCCAGTATTTCTCTGGTTATAACAATTCACGCAAAGAATCGTAAAATGAGCCAAATTCTGATTGTTCACTCAACTTCAATTGCCGAAAAACTAATAATCAGATTTTGACAAGGTTTCATAAACAATATGAACCAACAATGTGAGATACATAATAAACAATTATACTTTCTAGATAGGAAGTTCCCTGAATAAAAATTCATAGCATGCACTAACTCGCAGGGTGCGTAGTTTCACGGCCCCAACCATTGCTTTTGAGGTCCAACTGAACCCGGCATATTAGTGCATGCTATGAAGTTTCGTTTGAGCAGTTTCTATCTAGAAAGTTTGTTTGTTTATTATTTCACATTATTGATACATATTCTTAATGAACTCTCGTCCAAATCCGATCATTATAGTTTTCCGACAGTTGAAGTTTGGAAAACAATAAGAAATATGCTTTCCGATGCTTTGCGCGAATTGTTATTCCAAGGTAACTACTGGGTCTATGATTTTTAAATAACATTTATGATGACTATTGCCATATAAACTAAATACGCTTTACTATAAGTGTTCCTTCAGAATGAATAGTATAACAGCTAGAACGAGATTAGTGATCAACGTTCCAGCGATACCACCAATGTCACGCTGAGAAGTTAGCCCGGCACGGCCGCCACATTGATAAGTGACGTCACTCTCAAACGTCCTTGAGAGTGCGAATAAAGTTGTAGACAATCATACAACCAGTATTACCAAGCAAGAAGCAATTGCTGATAATTACATCATGATATGACTGTCCAATGATTGTAAACAGATTTTGAACAATGGATCGTGGTGATAATCATGGTTTCCTAATATACCGGACAAGTCGGTTAGATACTAGATATCATATACAATTATCACTTATATTAAACATAATATAATACATCGTCTAGGTGCGCAGCCACCACCGCACGTATTAATGCACCTTTCTTTTTGACGTACGTTTATTCCCAGAAGGAGTGATACATCTATATTAGTCTGTCAATGCAATGCAATGTATTCTTGTATAATAAATATTATTGTTTTGGTGATCCTTGATGAAGATACTTCGTAAGTCACGCCAGCATCGCAACATCAGCTACAATTACACACTAGTTGTTTGGTCTTAGTAATGGCGTTCCCGATGGGGCTCCATCGTGATAAGTATCCTAACAAAATATCTCTACTAAAATTATACATATTATGATTATTAATTTTCAGTATAATTTGAGAACGGGATAAACATTTAGTACAAAATAGGTAACCAATATTTAGCCGCCATCTATTGTCTTAATAACTCGAGAAACTAATGAACTTGTAAACCGATTTTTCCACGAAACTAATGGCGTTCAATTTACATCAAGGCTTGTGGATGGTTTAAATTTCAATCTGATCGGACTCTCCATTCGACCGCTATCGTGAGACAGAAAAAAAAAAGAAATAGTGCCATAAAATTAGAATGGAGACGCTCGCATTGCTCGCTTGGTAAGTTAAAGAAAATATGACGTGATAAGTGCTATAACATAGTAAACAACACACCGAGGGGCACAAAAGACTGTCACTCCATGGTTGTCCTTGAAGCTCTGTGTCGTCACGAGAAGTTGTTGGAACTCGCATCCGAATCGGCCACACATATATTACTCAAAACTATCTGTTAAAAGATGACCCCAGCCAGTGTTAGACTTTAATGTTATGTGATGTTGATTGTCAAACACGTAACTTAAGACTGTTCAAGGTATTTAGCCTAACGAGTACAATACGAGTTAACATTCAGATTCTGCAAAATCTTACTAGATCAACCAAAGAAGCAATCGATAACGTTCTAAAGTTCTCTCATGCAGTTAACCAGATTTAAAGGATTTCAATAAGAAGATAACTATTTATTTATTTATTTTTATTTATTTATTTTCAAGATGAATACAAGAAATACTTATTATAATACAGAGATCTGGCCCACAAAGAGTAGGTACATTCACCTTACAAAGATAAGCACAAATAACCTTGATGTCTTGTGCATTTAAACATCGATTAACGAGTTTGCAGGATTTTTAAGCCTAATTCTACCGTCAGATATCGGGAGTTCTTTATGGTAGGTCTCAATACAGAAGTAAGTGGTTAGTAAACACAATTGTACCATGAATAAATAATAACTTTGTTTATTCTTGTTCAAGTTTTGATGCGTTTTCGCCAATGCTTCAGCTCATACTGTGTTCCTTTGAACATTTCCTGGAAGAGTGTTTATTTAACTGGTGTGAATAAAACTCATTTCGAATATTAGTATCAGCTATTGAAACTAGTATTTAGACTTATAGGTGGGTGAAAGGGAGGAATTAATTTCCAAAGTCTCTAAAGGAGAATAAAACCTTCTTATATTGTGCTTAACTACAAAAACTAAAGTTCATATCTGTAATAAATCCATTGACTATTCACTTATTAGAAATTAATCTTACGCTGAGTTGAGTGTTTGCTGGATTCTAGAATACTGCTTCACTCTGTCTGAATTGCTTCCCAACTATTAACTCACCGTCCGCCAATGCACGCGTTGTCTTAACGGTCTATCTTCGGCGAGAACAGGGGTAAGAAGACTCTTGAAAACAGTCAGCCAGAATCGCTGGGCGTACTTCTACGATAAGAAAGATAGATTATTAGCAAATTGTTATCGTTTATAAAATTAAAGTGGGTTAAATGTATTGCAACATGAAGCAATGATCAAGTGGCGAACCAGAAGATAGCTAAACTTGACTTCTTGGTATAGCAGAGTGGATTGCTTTTAAATCTTAAAATGGTGACGTTTCTGGTAGGTTACACAACTCATCTATGAGATGTTCAGTTAACGGTCAAGTTTTGTATTGGATTTGTTTTATTTCATGTTATTTTCAAGAAGAACAAACTCCATAGCAACCACAAACAAATCCTATACTCTACAACCACTACTCACCCATGTGTTGTGGCCTCCATGTTTTATGCCGGGAGAGGCGAACAACAACAACCACTACTCACCCATGTGTTGTGGCCGCCATGTTTTATGCCGGGAGAGGCGAACAACAACAACCACTACTCACCCATGTGTGGTGGCCGCCATGTTTTATGCCGGGAGAGGCGAACAACAACAACCACTACTCACCCATGTGTTGTGGCCTCCATGTTTTATGCCGGGAGAGGCGAACAACAACAACCACTACTCACCCATGTGTTGTGGCCGCCATGTTTTATGCCGGGAGAGGCGAACAACAACAACCACTACTCACCCATGTGTGGTGGCCGCCATGTTTTATGCCGGGAGAGGCGAACAACAACAACCACTACTCACCCATGTGTTGTGGCCGCCATGTTTTATGCCGGGAGAGGCGAACAACAACAACCACTACTCACCCATGTGTGGTGGCCGCCATGTTTTATGCCGGGAGAGGCGAACAACAACAACCTCTACTCACCCATGTGTGGTGGCCGCCATGTTTTATGCCGGGAGGGGCGAACAACAACAACCACTACTCACCCATGTGTTGTGGCCGCCATGTTTTATGCCGGGAGAGGCGAACAACAACAACCACTACTCACCCATGTGTTGTGGCCGCCATGTTTTATGCCGGGAGAGGCGAACAACAACAACCACTACTCACCCATGTGTGGTGGCCGCCATGTTTTATGACCTTTGTGTTGTGGCCGCCATGTTTGATGCCGGGAGGGGCGAACAACAACAACCACTACTCACCCATGTGTTGTGGCCGCCATGTTTTATGCCGGGAGAGGCGAACAACAACAACCACTACTCACCCATGTGTGGTGGCCGCCATGTTTTATGCCGGGAGAGGCGAACAACAACAACCACTACTCACCCATGTGTTGTGGCCGCCATGTTTTATGCCGGGAGGGGCGAACAACTCTCGCCTCTCGATTTTCCGTCCATCCCTGATGCAGCTTTCTGTAACCAGGGTTCATTGCGGTTAGTCTGTGCTACTTACCATTGCGCTTATATTTTATAATACAGCACATGCATAGCTGGGTATGGAAAAGTAATTTACCATACCTCAGATGTAAAACTTACATACCCAATTTGTTTTTTAACTTTTTTTTGTCCAGCCCACTTTTTCAATACTTGGCTTTGCCATAAAATTGGTTATTATATGTTTAAGGGTTGGAATTTTTGTCGGGTAGGTTTATTTGTTAAATTTTAATGTCATTTGTATAAATGCACACTTTAAAACGATTTTCCGAAAAATGTCTTTAATATTCAATGATAATATATAGATAGCAGGTACGCATAATAATAATATAGGAAGTTATGATTAAGGATTGGCTATATCAAGGTTCTGACTCTTGCTATATAAACGTGGGTTATAACCAGCAAGGTAAAGAAGACATAAGTCACATTTGTAAAAATACATTGAACAATAAATCCAAGAAAGTGTAACATAATTTTCAAAGTTTACGACGAGTGTATCACAGGCCATTGATTGAAGTGGTGATAATAAGGTTAACAAAGAAAACTTGGAAGTACTCTCTGAACATTGAAACTAAAATGGATGGCTTGTAGATTACTGGCTATGTGCGATCGCAAAACTTCGATACGCCCCTTGCATACAAAATTGTTACTGAGCTAACAGGTTTAGCGCTCTGTCAACGAATTCTCGCACACCACACGGTACTTATTTCGTTCTAGCTGTTATACTATTCGTTTTAAAGGAAAAACTTAGATTGATTGATTAATGGGGCTTAACGTCTCATATTTATGCAACGATGGCTAATCGAGACGATGAGCGGGTGATAATGAAGATGAGAAAGATGATAATGAAGAATAAAGCCACATCCGAATCAGATCCATTGTACGTCGCGTGAGTCGTCATACGGGAGTCCAGCAAGGGAGGGCAGGGCCAAGTGGGAGGAGAAATATTCAATGGGACAGGGGGGGGGGGGGAAAGGGGATTGGGGTGTGGACTGCACTTCGTCCGACTTCTCCTCCTCGACCAGTCCGGCTTGGGTGGCCCTACCAGAAGCATACGCTTCCGCCGGCATAGCTCTCGGGATCAACAAAGCACGCAAACCTGCCCACCACGATAAGGTGGCAGTCCCTGGGCAGGGAAAAACTTAGAGAAAAGCGTATTAAGTTTATATGCCAATAGTCATCATAAAGGTTATTTGAAAATTAAAGACCCAGTATTTCTCTGGTTATAACAATTCACGCAAAGAATCGTAAAATGAGCCAAATTCTGATTGTTCACTCAACTTCAATTGCCGAAAAACTAATAATCAGATTTTGACAAGGTTTCATAAACAATATGAACCAACAATGTGAGATACATAATAAACAATTATACTTTCTAGATAGGAAGTTCCCTGAATAAAAATTCATAGCATGCACTAACTCGCAGGGTGCGTAGTTTCACGGCCCCAACCATTGCTTTTGAGGTTCAACTGAACCCGGCATATTAGTGCATGCTATGAAGTTTCGTTTGAGCAGTTTCTATCTAGAAAGTTAGTTTGTTTATTATTTCACATTATTGATACATATTCTTAATGAACTCTCGTCCAAATCCGATCATTATAGTTTTCCGACAGTTGAAGTTTGGAAAACAATAAGAAATATGCTTTCCGATGCTTTGCGTGAATTGTTATTCCAAGGTAACTACTGGGTCTATGATTTTTAAATAACATTTATGATGACTTTTGCCATATAAACTAAATACGCTTTACTATAAGTGTTCCTTCAGAATGAATAGTATAACAGCTAGAACGAGATAACTGATCAACGTTCCAGCGATACCACCAATGTCACGCTGAGAAGTTAGCCCGGCACGGCCGCCACATTGATAAGTGACGTCACTCTCAAACGTCCTTGAGAGTGCGAATAAAGTTGTAGACAATCATACAACCAGTATTACCAAGCAAGAAGCAATTGCTGATAATTACATCATGATATGACTGTCCAATGATTGTAAACAGATTTTGAACAATGGATCGTGGTGATAATCATGGTTGCCTAATAGACCGGACAAGTCGGTTAGATACTAGATATCATATACAATTATCACTTATATTAAACATAATATAATACATCGTCTAGGTGCGCAGCCACCACCGCACGTATTAATGTACCTTTCTTTTTGACGTACGTTTATTCCCAGAAGGAGTGATACATCTATATTAGTCTGTCAATGCAATGCAATGTATTCTTGTATAATAAATATTATTGTTTTGGTGATCCTTGATGAAGATACTTCGTAAGTCACGCCAGCATCGCAACATCAGCTACAATTACACACTAGTTGTTTGGTCTTAGTAATGGCGTTCCCGATGGGGCTCCATCGTGATAAGTATTCTAACAAAATATCTCTACTAAAATTATACATATGATTATTAATTTTCAGTATAATTTGAGAACGGGATAAACATTTAGTACAAAATAGGTAACCGATATTTAGCCGCCATCTATTGTCTTAATAACTCGAGAAACTAATGAACTTGTAAACCGATTTTTCCACGAAACTAATGGCGTTCAATTTACATCAAGGCTTGTGGATCGTTTAAATTTCAATCTGATCGGACTCTCCATTCGACCGCTATCGTGAGACAGAAAAAAAAGAAAAAAAAAGAAATAGTGCCATAAAATTAGAATGGAGACGCTCGCATTGCTCGCTTGGTAAGTTAAAGAAAATATGACGTGATAAGTGCTATAACATAGTAAACAACACACCGAGGGACACAAAAGACTGTCACTCCATGGTTGTCCTTGAAGCTCTGTGTCGTCACGAGAAGTTGTTGGAACTCGCATCCGAATCGGCCACACATATATTACTCAAAACTATCTGTTAAAAGATGACCCCAGCCAGTGTTAGACTTTAATGTTATGTGATGTTGATTGTCAAACACGTAACTTAAGACTGTTCAAGGTATTTAGCCTAACGAGTACAATACGAGTTAACATTCAGATTCTGCAAAATCTTACTAGATCAACCAAAGAAGCAATCGATAACGTTCTAAAGTTCTCTCATGCAGTTAACCAGATTTAAAGGATTTCAATAAGAAGATAACTACATTCACCCAACAAAGATAAGCACTAATAACCTTGATGTCTTGTGCATTTAAACATCAATTAACGAATTTGCAGGATTTTTAAGCCTATTCTACAGTCAGATATCGGGAGTTCTTTATGGTAGGTCTCAATACAGAAGTAAGTGGTTAGAAAACACAATTGTACCATGAATAAATAATAACTTTGTTTATTCTTGTTCAAGTTTTGATGCGTTTTCGCCAATGCTTCAGCTCATATTGTGTTCCTTTGAACATTTCCTGGAAGAGTGTTTATTTAACTGGTGTGAATAAAACTCATTTCGAATATTAGTATCAGCTATTGAAACTAGTATTTAGACTTATAGGTGGGTGAAAGGGAGGAATTAATTTCCAAAGTCTCTAAAGGAGAATGAAACCTTTTTATATTGTGCTTAACTACAAAAACTAAAGTTCATATCTGTAATAAATCCATTGACTATTCACTTATTAGAAATTAATCTTACGCTGAGTTGAGTATTTGCTGGATTCTAGAATACTGCTTCACTCTGTCTGAATTGCTTCCCAACTATTAACTCACCGTCCGCCAATGCACGCGTTGTCTTAACGGTCTATCTTCGGCGAGAACAGGGGTAAGAAGACTCTTGAAAACAGTCAGCCAGAATCGCTGGGCGTACTTCTACGATAAGAAAGATAGATTATTAGCAAATTGTTATCGTTTATAAAATTAAAGTGGGTTATATGTATTGCAACATGAAGCAATGATCAAGTGGCGAACCAGAAGATAGCTAAACTTGACTTCTTGGTATAGCAGAGTTGATTGCTTTTAAATCTTAAAATGGTGACGTTTCTGGTAGGTTACACAACTCATCTATATGAGATGTTCAGTTAACGGTCAAGTTTTGTATTGGATTTGTTTTATTTCATGTTATTTTCAAGAAGAACAAACTCCATAGCAACCACAAACAAATCCTATACTCTACTCGACTCTACAAAAACCTTCTCGATCCATCTCCACGCCGCGACTGTGACCGTATCATCATTTACCGACTGTGTATCATTTGTTGCGTGTTCTCCTTTCGTGGTTCACCCCACGGCCGCTCTACAGGTTCGATCCCGGTGGCGCTAGTGTTTATATCGCACGATGTTATATCTGAGATGCTTGTTGTGGTTTCCGCACGTTGTTGATGCGATGTGTAGTATAGGTCTCTAAACTCGGCTTAGCCTCACTCGCTTGAGTTCATTAGGGTGTTTGGGGATTTCAGTGGTTTCACGGAGAAAACGGGACAGATGATGCTGGACAATGATTTACAGATAAAGACAGATACCCGTGCATAAAGTTCTGTAAGGCGAAAAAATAATTATTGCTGATATTACGATTTAAAAATAATTAAAAATATTTTTTATGTATAATATAAAAGAAAAATTATCGAAAGTGTCTTATATATTTTAGCTAAAAACCTAAAAACTTTCAGTTCCATTAAATGAATTTGTGAGAGCATAAAACTCATAAATAAACTTTAAATGTGTCGTGTGAAGCCAACTGCCAGTATTCAAGTTAAGGAACCATTACATTACATTAGACGTAACAATTGATAGTAAGATTCTCCTTCACAAAAACTTATCAACGCTTTTTAACGTTAGCTAGTTAAGCTAGCTTTGAGGGAAAGTTTTTCGTTTTAAATATTAAACTCAAGTTTTACCTTTTGCATGCAGTGTATGGAAACCCAATGTATTTAAGAAAAAACAATTTCAAATTTATTTAATAAAACACATCATTGATACACTTAAATGTATTATGCCATTGTACAGCCATTGCTGGAGGTTTTTGTATTTAATCGTTTAGCATAAGTTATACGAGAGGGACGTAATGTTATTTAAAATCTGTTTCATATACTTGTGATCACTGTAACTCTGAGATACATTTATAGCAATACTGCGAACAATCATATATTGTTGGCTCAAAGTACGTATTCTGATTTTAAATAATACTCTCGTTCCCTGGTCACCATCTGTGAAGTACCTTGGCGTGTTCCTGGACTCAAAATTGACCTTTACTACTCACATCAGTCACCAAGTGCAGCAAGCCTATGCAGCTATGTCATCAGTGTTCCCCCTATTTAATAAAAAAAGTTCCCTCAGTCAAAATAACAAAATTATTATGAACAAACTTTTAATTCGTCCAATACTAACCTATGCCGCACCAGTGTGGAGTGATACGTGTCTCACGAACTTTAAAAAACTTCAGGTGGTGCAAAATAAATGCCTAAGAATTGCTGGAAATCTACCTCGATGGACACTGACTTATGATTTACATGCTAATCTCAATATACCTACCATCTATGATTTTGTTTATAAACTTACAGAACGTTTTTACAGGCAATGTCAAGCTCGCTCTTATAATGAACTAAGATTCTCTCTGGGTAATTATTCCATCTTTCATCATCTTTTAAAAAAATATAAACACAAAATGCCAAAACACATTCTGTTATAGGATACTATGTACTTCATTTCTCTTTAAATTTATTTCTTTGCTTATATATTCTACTAATAACTCTTATGCACAATCCTTAGTTTAGAAATCTGTAACAGTATTTTGTAATTACTTAACACTTTCTTTTTGTATTATTTAAGTTCCATAATTATTTTCACGTCTTGTTGTGCAGCAGGTTTTTTAAAATAATTTTTCCTGCTTAAACAGCCTTTTGTGCGAAAAATCAAAGTAATCTTTATTCTTGTTTATTTTAGTGTTAAAAGTTTAGGGGATTTTTCCCCAAGTATTTCTTTACATATCCTGTACGAATTTTTTTGTAAAAAAAAAAACCACTAATAAAGTATATTATTTACAAAACAAAAACGTATTCTGATGCTTACGACACAGCCGAGTCCAAGTCTTATCCCTACCATCTAATCTAAACAGGTCCATTGGGGATAATTTTGAACCTTCCGTTGGTTGCCTGTAACGATAAGTGTGGCCAAACCACCTGTGCACTCGACTTAGCCGAACCATAAATTTACGAATGTGTAAAAGAACGCCCTGCATCTGTTGCTTTTCTTTCAATTAGCGCGGTTGAAAGGGGCAGTAGACAATGACCTGAGATCGGTATTCAAATACTTACGTTGGGGCTATAGTTGTGTTTCGTGTTGCATTCCTCACAATGCCAGAAAAGACCCAACACCTAAAAAATAAAACGTTTTATTATTAATTACAGTTATAGAGACAAAAATCAACCTTTTTTAAGAAAAGGCTGGCAATGTACATTAAATGAACTCAAGGGTCCAGCGTTCTGATAAAAAAAAACAATATATACGATTTTGCAAAACAAATTTTAACTATTAAAATTAATATCACACATCCACAAGACAAAATGACAGCTTACAACTAGAATGTGTGTGTGTTTTGGGTGGGTGTGTGGGGGGGGGGGGGGGGGGGGTTCCGACTTCGGTTCCACCTCAGTGGCCGATGTCCTGATGCGAACACATTAATATCAGTTACACATCAGAGTCGTGATGTCAAAGGAATGTGAACCGTGCTGCTATCTAGCATTGAATTCACCGAAGTGTTAGTTTGTCGGACACTCAAACAAGGAGTTTATTTCATCGAATATCGGACGGAAACTGGAGCACAGAGCTAACAGAGTGAAACCAACTTACAGGTGGATTGCATCTAAGCGCAATACTGGATAATTATAAGGTTTTATTGACAGACATCTCGGAGAGGGGGTGGAGGGAGCAGAACCTATTTTCTCACAGCAAATACATCTTATCTACGTTTTCATAACCACCGATATTGCAAAGTATGAGAACACATACTTAAATGTGTATCATACATTAATACAAAAAACCGGGTTTCTATGTTCCTCATCATACACCCTTCCCGGTATGAATGCCCTTTATCAGCTAAGAAGCTACTGTATTTTACCTCTCAATTAAATCCATTATCATGTAGATACTTCTGACAATGTACTTTCATAATTTATCTGATAGGCTTATGTCAGGGACGGCTTTATGACTTAAAATGACCTTGTAGTACTAACCTATAGCGGTTGAATAGAAACACTGCGGTGCTGACACATCTTGGTAAGGGGCGAACCTAGCGTTAGCGGTGAAGCTCTAACTGATGTTGGTTGATCCTGGAAGAGATGGATAATAATTATGTTTTATAATGGGTAACGTCTTTATCGACTCAAACTTGATCCAGTCCACAGGTCAGCGCAACTGTTTTCTTGTCGCCGCCTTTATAAGGGTAAATTCTGCGTGTTTCCTGTCTTCACACTAGACGCCAAAGACATTGGAATGGTAGAATATCTTTGCTTAGTTATGGTTGGTAGTTCGACGAGCTCTCGCCAGGGAATGTTTGTGACCTTGGCCTTTTAAACACATGTATTTGTCTTTATTCGGAATTCGGAAACAATCCATATTTTTGTAAAATATCGGTTTACACACTTTCCTTAGAGTTAAGTTTTAAGATTTAATTTTCATGGCGTTGTTTTACTTAGGATCTCTCCCATAGCAGGTAAAGTCATCGTACAACAACCTCGGTATTGCTTCCGTTACGAGTGGTTTTAGCGGCAACATACCAGCGGTCGTGGCTTATTCAGATACCTGCTCGGGTTGGCCGAGACCGTGAACACATCACTGACTGATGAAGAAAGCATTACCAAAGTTGTTGTACGACGACTTTCCCCCTTATAGTAGTTATTTTCTTGCCACCAGAATGCGTTTTATATTTTGAGTGGCCCATAGGACACATTTGACTACATTAATGTCGTATAATGTATAGCTCGGGGGAAGCCGGGGTCACTTTGAACATGGGGTAATCGGGCCCTTGGTGAGTATCTAGTAATAACACATTAGTATATATTTATCGCACGTAAGAAACAGCTGAAAATTCTCACATTGAATAGGCACTTGTTAAGAATTTGTGTTAAAATTATGAGCTACATTTGAAATTGGAATACATTTCAGTTTGATTAACTAAGATGATGATGTAGTTACGAGTCGGACTAAGTGAGTTAAGCACGTTCAAGTTGTAATCATCATGAGTAAGCCTGTCCCTTAGTCTGTAGAGCGACACAAGTGTGGTAGAGCCTAGTCTACAGTTCGTCTCCATTTTTAATACACGCCGGCAAAATGCGAACTTGTAGAAACTGTTTCTTGTTGTTGTAGACTAATGCAATCAATCATCCCCTTAATTTGACAAACCACTTATATTTTTACTTAGTAGAACAGCCCAAACAACATGGACCATCGACTTCGACCATGAATATTCAGGATTAGCCAGTATCAAAGCGGGTTTGTAAGAACAGTAGTAAAATAGCGGTTTCATTTAGTGATGGTAAATTTTCTTGAGAAAGAGATAAAAATGGGCGACTCTTTTAAAAAGGACCGAATCCAGAGCTCCCGTCTTCGCTATTCTCAAGCGAGTGGTTTTTGTTATATGAATAGAAATCGTAGATGGTCACTTGTATTTTAAACTGTACATCCTTCCTGGTGACAAGCTTGACGTTTACTACGTAGCACAGTAAGCGAGAGATAAGCTTCCCTTTAAGGAGTCCTCTTTACCGACGTGTTTTGGATAGAGACGAACTTGTGTGTATTCACTGGCCAATCTGAATGAATGATGTTGATTTGTAGAGTTCATAATTAATAAAATTAATAAATTCCCATTTTGAGTCTACCCACTCAGTAACGAAACTGATTTGCAGTGGGGGACTTTCATTTAAAGCGACTAAACCAAACCAAACCTGAAGGCTCCAATAACCATCGACGAGTGAGCGATAACCAATCAAAGATCGATATTTTGAAATACGAAACATATGAATCAGTGATTGGACAGTGTGAACACTTGCGGACAAATGTCAGAATCAACAAGCCCGATTAAGAACATACTTTGAATTTATTTAGTGCTTCGTTGCTAATACGGCTCCAAAGCCACCGTTTACTCATTCCTAAGAGAAGAAGTAATGGAACTGAATCCTTAATAGAAGTTAATAAACTTCTGCCTGAACCGGGACCTTCTGCATTGGAAGCAGGGATGCCAACTACTGGAACAACGAGCCACCTAAACATATAACATGTTTAATGCTTTATGTCTGAAACTCTGCATCCAATATGAGGCGTAAAAACTACTCTGTAAATTGTCATTGTTAATTATTTATGCGGTGTGCATATGTGAAATTTTGATTCGTTGTAAATTATTGTTTTTTTTATTTATTTCAGCTACCATCTAAGAATCTGAGCCTGGTGTTAATATGTATGATAGATACATATCGCTTACATACAATGTTGACAATTAATAAACCGTCAATTGTGAGAGAATACTCACTAAGAAACCAATGTGAGCAAGGTCTCTACTTTTTTCTGAACAAACCATCCAATAGTTGTGTAGGTGGCAAAGAAGTGGGAGACAGATGGAGTGTCTAAAATTCTTTTTTGTTCGCGATATGAGGAAATTCATTCTACCGCAAAGAAACTATTTTCCGCTTCGCAACATAAGCAAAGGTTCTCACAAGAAAATCTTCATCTTCCGCCGTTTTGATTCGGACTTCATCGAACACTTGCACGAAAAACGTTGTGATAGTGTGAATGATTCAATGTTGTCCGATGGATCTTAGGATGTTGAGTTTGTAAAAGTATTTGATTAAAATATTTTATCTACAGCATTTAAAATTGTACAAATAGAATCATAGATTGTGGCCAATACATCCTTTCCCGTTTATTTGCATTAGGCCTATCAAAAAACAAACACAAGGTGTGTAAGAGATTTGGTCTATTGGTTTTCTTGTATCAGTTTTAGTTCGGGCTAGGCGCTGTTTGCAAAAAGATAACGTGCAATATGGCTACCAGTGGATGGTTTGTGTGAATTTGAAATTCAGAATTGACAGCTGTATTAACACTACATGAGAAAACAAAATATAGTTATACAAATGTTCGCTTACATCATGTTTCATATTTCATTACCTCATCTGTAATAAATATTATTTTTTTAATTATGTTTTAATAAAGCATTGTTATCCCTCCTAAAGTAATCGTTAATGAAACACTAATTTTGTTTATATACAAGTAAAAAATAAAAAAAGTATGTGGCAAGCAGATTTATTTATCTGGAGTTGGATGTAAATTTAATACCACCCTACCATGACAAAACATTAGAAACAAACAACCGGCAATTTATTGAAATAAACAAATATAGAAATGTTTATAATTTTTATTATAATTAAAAAATAAATATATTAATTAAAATAGCAAATTTAAACTATTTTACCGAAACACTTCGAGTTGAGAAAAACAAAATAAACCAACATTATTTATAATAAAAAAAGTAACCGATGAATTTGCAAACTTAAGTTTAAGTTGCCAAGTCCCGAACTGTTTCATGAATTACAACAATTAATATTAAAATGTATTAACAAGAATAATTATCTTTATTGATTCATAGAAGACAGTATAATACATGATCAAAAGCTAATTATAAATTCATTGGCCAACTTTGTTTTATTATAATTGATGTGTTTTTTGTTTTTCTCACCTCGAAGTGTTTCAACAAATTAATTTAATTTTGAAAATGTTATTAATATATTTTCAATTTTATTAAGTAACATAGTTATTTATATATGTGTTTATTTCGTCATTACAATACTTATGGCCAAAAAAGGGCTTGGTAACAATTTTAGATATCATCACTTAAAAAATGTAAGCATCTTCTGATATGATTGTTTTTGTAAGTGTGCCATTTTTTGGATTGTTATTATAGTTGATTATGTAAGTTTTGGGCTTGGTCTTTTCTTGCAATGTTATATATTTTCGTTTGGTATATAGAAGTCCCAACGTAGCTAGTTTCACATCGACTTTAGATCCTTCTCTCTCTACCATGTCTTCAGGCACGATGTTTAAACGAATATCATGTAGATTCCTGTCGTTGTTTTGCACCCTCGTAAATTAGAGAAAACGTGGACGTAGACGCGCTCTCTTATCAACGCGTCACACAGAGACGTAGACGCGCTCTCTTATCAACGCGTCACACAGAGACGTAGACGTGCTCTCTTATCAACGCGTCACACAGAGACGTAGACGCGCTCTCTTATCAACGCGTCACACAGAGACGTAGACGCGCTCTCTTATCAACGCGTCACACAGAGACGTAGACGCGCTCTCTTATCAACGCGTCACACAGAGACGTAAACGCGCTCTCTTATCAACGCGTCACACAGAGACGTAGACGCGCTCTCTTATCAACGCGTCACACAGAGACGTAGACGCGCTCTCTTATCAACGCGTCACACAGAGACGTAGACGCGCTCTCTTATCAACGCGTCACACAGAGACGTAGACGCGCTCTCTTATCAACGCGTCACACAGAGACGTAAACGCGCTCTCTTATCAACGCGTCACACAGAGACGCAGACGCGCTCTCTTATCAACGCGTCACACAGAGACGTAGACGCGCTCTCTTATCAACGCGTCACACAGAGACGTAGACGCGCTCTCTTATCAACGCGTCACACAGAGACGAAGACACGCTCTCTTATCAACGCGTCACACAGAGACGTAGACGCGCTCTCTTATCAACGCGTCACACAGAGACGTAGACGCGCTCTCTTATCAACGCGTCACACAGAGACGTAGACGCGCTCTCTTATCAACGCGTCACACAGAGACGTAGACGCGCTCTCTTATCAACGCGTCACACAGAGACGTAGACGCGCTCTCTTATCAACGCGTTACACAGAGACGTAGACGCGCTCTCTTATCAACGCGTCCCTTACAGAAAATATTGGTAGCCAAATGGTATCCAACTGATATCCAAGTGATATCCACAATCTAATTTTGATAACCAAGTAGTCACCTAGTGGTAGTCAGACGTATCCAATGAAACTTCTATTAAACTGATGGTAACCATTTGGTGGCCAAACAGTATGGATACGGTGCCATGTGGATACCTGGCGGAAAAGGTAACCAAATGCTGGCCAACAGGTCACCATATGTTCACAAAGTGGTAGCCATATGGCAACCTCTTGGTTACCAGTTGGCAACATGAAACTGGATGACCAAATGCTGGCCAACAGGTCACCATATGTTCACCAAGTGGTAGCCATTTGGAAACCTTTTGGTTACCAGTTGGCAACATGAAACTAGGTGGCCAAAGCTAGCTAACAGGTCGCCATTTGCTTACCAACTAAGTAACATAGCTATAAAGATGAGATAGTGTACCTACATAATATGTAGATGTTTTAATACAAGTGCACGTTTACTATTTTCATCTAAATATTAAACGCATGGACCTGTGCAGGCCGCCCACACAGGGTTAAAGACGTGTGTGTGACCGGCCACAGCGTCGACCGACGGCGCCGCTCAAACTAACATCGTACACAAAATGCATGTGCACAGTGCACACCCTAATTCACGTGCAACACTATTGGGTAAGCAGGCACGAGTGTGTACACGCCTTTCACATGGAGAGATTCTGAAATCGTACTGATATCCATCTGTTTTCCATAACATATCAAACTAGTAACGAAATTGGCATCCAGTCCAATTCGAGTTTGATACGAGTTCTTCATCTTCATATTTCACCCACTCATTGTCTCGATTAGCCAAGTTACAAAAATATCTATCTTAACGTATCACAATTCACACTGCAATCCATCTAATATTCACTCGTTTATCAATGTGTCAACGTTGATTTGTGTGAAGGTAGTAATTATATAATTTTGAAGAAGCTATAATTAATACATAGTATGCACATCATACATGAGCCGTATCTTCTTCTTTCCATTCACCAAATCTTCTTTCTATCATGAGTAATCTTTTCAAATTTGAACATGATCTTTGAATACTCGCGCGTATCAAAACGGCAGACGGAACTGCTGGTGTTCAGTGGTCATGCGAACTGCGTCTGCACTCACCGCGGACTCGCCTCCGAGTCGGAGTGCGTACTGCGTAGTGCGTAGTTAACCATGCCTGCCTGCATCGAGATTGTAACGGTCGATCGTCTGATATTTCGGTAAGTACAGCATTTAGTTGTTGTTTATATAATAATATTATAATTGAATTGTACTGGGCCAAGCTTTTTGTAGTGGAATTCTACGCAATAACCTCTAGACTTGAGCTGTAAATAACGGTTACAATGATCCCTTGTGGCGTAGGCTAACCTAACCTCACTGTTGCCTAGGCCTAGTGGCAGGCCCTGTTCATGCCGCATATTTGGCAGTCCCTACTCTGTTCATCAAAATACACGTAGGCCCTAATATACGTTCTCACTACAATCAATACAGTTTATTGTGAACGAGGAACATTTCCTTTATGATACATTGCACCTTGATTCCGATGCACTGATTCCCGGGCATTGGGTTTGAAATATTTCAAACCCAATGTCCCGGGTAACAATATCAGTAGGCCTGACTTGTCATTACTCCTGCAATTGTAAGCATAACGCAAATTTACTTGTTAGGCCTAGGCCTATATTTTGTGATGAGAATACATTAGGCCTATACCATTCCCGCAGGCCTGATGCGTGATGGAGTTTATTTTTCCTGAAGTTGGCATTACTGTGACAGATACCATTGGCCCACAGGCCTATAGTTTCCAGGGTTATGCACATTTATGACAAGTGTCTTGTTGTTGTTTGCTCGCGTTAGGTCTACGAAAGATTGCGCTACCGTAAACACTTCGACGCGAGCGACGCAGCTACCGCGTCGCGAGCAACATTCCGCAGTAACGGCAGCTTTAGGAGCATGTATTGCACTCAGAGGCCAAGATGATTAAGGTTTGCATATTTTTTGGTTCTTTAGGTCCAATTTTACCAAAGGTTTTAATTTACAGCTTTGATAATCTCTGATTTGTTATAATGGTTTCAACAAACACATGCCTACATACAAAGTCCATGGTATCTTCTGGCAGCCTGGGCTATATTTGTTCGGAGCATATCTCTCATTAACAGCTCATCTCGCAACTAAAAGTTTATTAAAACGTCTTAGACTTGGCCTGGCTCACAGCATACATTTTTTAAGTTTAAAAGGTGTTTATCACTAGCTTTATTAGTTAATTCATTATTTATTTATTTATTTATTTATTTATTTAATGTCTATCCTATTCAGTTCACGTATGGTGTAGCCAAGGCTGTAAAATCATGCCATATGAGTATTACACTGATAGTGCGATTACAGCTAACCAACGCTTAGCTGTAAACCCACCGTTAGGCCTACCTGCCCGTAATCTTACTTCTCTTCAGATCTAACAATGTAGGGTAACTGGGAGAAGAATTTAAATACGGGTACCACTAGTTTTTACCACTTACTTTTAATTTTGAACTGAAAAGTTAGCAAATCACCTACTTTGGTTTCAGACTTAAAAATAAAAATATGATATCAGTAAATATGCTACTCTAAAGAAATTAAAAATGTATGCAAACCTTAAACATGTTTCTAGCAGCATAAAAGTGTCTGATAAAAGCCTAAAGTAGCCTGCTAGACAGCTTATTCCATCTGCACCACCAATATCTAGTACTAGTTAGGTAGGCCTACTTAAAAAGTATATTTCAGTCGGGCAACAGTCAAACGCTTCCCTGTACAAGCATTGATTTACATGCCTGCGAGTATATGTCTACATGCAATTTGTAAGTGCAAATAAGATAGATATGTATATTTTTTATACACAGCCTTATACAATATACAGGGCTCAAATTTTAAATAGTCTACTTTTTAGCACTCGCCCATTGCGGGAGTGAGTATCCTCCTAATACACTAGCCCGAAATGATTAACAGTAGGTCTTACCATTTCATAAACGCCTAAGGATATAGTCTTGCTGTTAAAACTACACCACATTAACGTTCTTTAGTTATATTTTGGGAACACCACGCAATATTGGAAAAGTGTCAAATGAGGGAATTGTTTTCGGGACACTAAAATCTGGATTTGCAATCATAACGGTTGTCATTAGGGCAGCCAGTTAATTATTGATTTTTTCTGTATGTTTTCTGTACTATGTGCATCCAATAATATAGGCCTACTATTACAGCAGCCAATAGTTTACTATTGATCTCATGAATAGTTAAAGGCCCACTAAACTCTCACATTTCGTTTAAAACGTGTAATTGTAAGCCTAATCTGTAACGGTTAGTGCATGTGTCAAGTTGCCTAGTGTATCAGGGCTCTTGCAATACAAGAAAAAGTGTTTTTCGCCCCAGGCGTTGTGACGTCGACCAAACTACGCGCTGCTCGCTGCATATGGAGCATCCTCTGTGTTTCGAGGCCCACGCAAATATATCTCGTCGTCCAGACCCACCTAATTCAATTGAGCACAAATCGAACATACCACTGAATTCGTCTTACTTCGGTCTATACGATGAATGTTTAAACAACCTTCTACCATTTATGCAACTTATTCTATAAAATGTTAAACATGAAGCAATTACCACATAATTTAGATGGAAACACAACTAATTTCAAGCAAATGTAATGAGGAGCTCGCTTTAAAAATCAGAATTCCAACCAGCCTATCATGTTAACTGATATGTCAGGATATTATAAGCAGAAAACCAGCTAGAAATTGATGAAAATTTAGCTGATTATCGTATGTATATAATAATGCGTGTTGTCCGTTCACTGCCGCGGAGTACAACTCGGTGAGCGCGGGCAAAGCCGCATGGCCTGTCAAGCTTTTAATAGCTTGGCTGAAAACATCAACGCATTTGTACATTGTACAAAATAAAATGTTTCAACTATAAACTTATTAGTTGTATGTCTCAATCTATTGCTATCGATACTTTAATACAAGAAAATAAAAAAGCGCTTAAAATAGCTTAGAATAACTGAACAAACTATATTTTGAATTTGAAATACAAAATAATACTACAGTTATTAAGAAGATACAAAACAGCTTGAACCTGATATTATTAATATAAGTATTGCGGTTATCAAGATTTGTAACATTAGTTTCCGGCAATTTTTAGTTACAGAATTTCCATTGATGCCAATAATAAAGTAAAGTCGATATATATTAATAATAATGTAATGTAATAACTAATAATGAAAGTAATAATACCACCAATAATAACAATAATGATAATTGTGATGATGCAAACACGAATAATATGTAAATCACGCACACGCACACAACCAAACCATGACACACACGACTATTGTAGTTTTGACGTGTTCTTTAGGCCTATGTAAAATATTTGTATTAGTTATTATTATTATTTCCAGGCCTGACTGGTAGAAATCCCACTCACTCATTGATATATGACTATACATATACAACGCAAGACAAAATCAATACAATGTTTTTATAGTCGATAGTAAAGACTATAGTAGTTTGACTGATCTCGATCTACGCAGCTCACTCGATATATTCGCGGACGTATCAGGCATAGGCCGCTACACGCGTTGTTATATACACACGATAATCGGCCAAATGTTCATCAATTTCTTGCTGGTTTTCTGCATGTATTATCTAAACATATCAGTTAACATGATAGGTTGGTTGGAATTCTGATTTTTAAAGCTACTTTCTCATTACATTAGCTTGAAATTGGTTGTGTTTCCAACTAAATTATGTGGTAATTGCTTCATGTTTCACATTTTATAGAATAAGTTGCATAAATGGTAGAAGGTTGTTTAAACATTCATCGTGTAGACCGAAGAAAGACGAATTCAGTGGTATGTCCGATTTGTGCTCAATTGAATTAGGTGGGTCTGGACGACGAGATATATTTGCGCGAGCCTCGAAACACAGAGGATGCTCCATATGCAGCGAGTAGCGCGTAGTTTGGTCGACGTCACAACGCCTGGGGCGAAACACTTTTTCTTGGATTGCAAGAGCCCTGATACACTAGGCAACTTGACAGATGCACTAACCGTTACAGATTAGGCTTCCAATTACACGTTTTTAACGAAATGTGAGGGTTTAGTGGGCCTTTAACTATTGCAGCAGCCAATAATAATTTACTAATTTAATATTGACCTTTTAGTTGCCATGTTAAATCCCAATAGTAAATTCACTAATTTTCAATAGCAATTATGAATAGTAAATCTGAATAGTTTGTCCAAATTTACTAGCACGTAATTTTTCAATAGTGATATCAAGAGTAATCTCAATAGTACATTTTCACAAGGGGAACTAGCTTAGACATAATCATGGTGCCTTTAATCCCCAACTCTGAAGTTCCGCTGTTCAATACTTGCACCCCATCGTCTATCGTACCTTGTATGTTACTTTTCAGGATGCCACCCACATCGAAAAGACAGAATGCTGCTAACCCAAATGCAGCACAAGGCACACCACCCCAGCCCGCACCAGCAAGTGATCCCGTCCAACCAATAGGGGAATTTAATTTCTTGGAAAAGTTGATGCATGTAATGGTATGACCTAGGCTATGTGAGTGATCTCCTTTAAATTTTCAATTTTGTTGAAGAGGCATTATATTTTCGTTTTTTATTTTGTACATGTATTGGACAAATCTAGGCCTACTCATACACAGCCATTGAAAGTAAAATTAAAGAGCAAAATCAAGCGATTTTTCTAATTCACCATAATATCGAATAATCACGAAAAAGTGTATTTCTTTGAATGGTCAACATTGTGCCAAGAGGGGCAAACATTGTACTTTCGTTATTTTATTATTAGTGCAGAATATGTTTGATATATTATTACATTGTAATATTAATGTATTTAAACTATTTTATACATATTTTTTCTTTTTATAATTTAATCATATTGCACTTTAAATTTTAAAAAAATGATTGACATTTACAACTTGTTTATAATATAATATCTATTATTAAAAAGCGTTGAACTAACATTTTATTCTTTTAAGTAATACCCACTGAATCCTCAATTATCTGTTCCATTCCATACTTACTTATAGTCCAGCCTACTTTTAACAACCTTGAAAGTAACTGATTATTACTCTGTTAAACAATAACCATCTTTATTGTATTTTTGTTTGTGGTGAATACAAATTACTTTGTTAACCAGGATTTTGTTAAATATGAGTTCTTTAAAAGTGGGCTCGACTGTATTTGAATTAAAATTAAGGACTGTGTTGTCAATTTGTCCAATGATTTATTTCATACCACAATTTGTACTGAGGTATGCATACCTTGTTTATATTTTATCTACTGTACTTGAATGACCCACCTTTTATAAATGAAATTGTTTTGAATTACAGCAATTAAAAAATTAATCTTACTGGAAATCGAACCCAGCTCTCCCACTGCTGGCAGACACCTTTCTACTCGTGAGCCACCGGGACTGGCAAACTAAATTTTTGGTGTTTGTGCATTATAATACCTGTGTGACAGGGACGTGTATTTTTTTAATTTCTAGAATTCAAATCAAACTCGGCTTTCTCAAATTTAAATCAACCAAAAATTACATTTACTAGATATACCATACTGAATATATTTGTATATTGGAAAATATTATTCCAATAATTAATAATTCGTAATAATTAATAATAATTGTTTTTAATTAAATATCGTTTTTAATAAATAATTATTCGTAATTATTAACAATAATTTATAGCCTTATCGAAAATGGCTACTTGTAGCCTCCATATGGTGGCCATATGGATACATATTTTTTAAGTGACCATTTGGCTGCCATATGGTCAACATTAGGCATCCATATGGCTATCTTTAGCAACCATATAGTGACCATGTGGCCACTATATGGATACTTTAGTTGACCATATGGTGAGCAATTCAGTGTCATATGGATACCTTAAATGAGCATATGGCGATATAAATGGTCAACATTGCTAACCACTTGGATACTTGAGCATGAGGTTGTTGGGTATCCAAGGTATCCAAGTAGTCGTATTTTGACACAAAAACGACTACTTGGATACCATGTGGTTATCATATGGTGAACATATGGTTGCCAAGTTTGGTTACTCCTTGGCAAGGATTTGGGTACTAGTTGGCTTACAATATGGCCACTATATGGATACCTTTTGGATACTTTTTGGTAACCTTTAATTTCCATAAGGGGTCACACAGAGACGTAGACGCGCTCTCTTATCAACGCGTCACACAGAGAGTTTGGACGGAGGTGTCATTGAAACGGAACGCATAATAAATTACTCCATACAAATTAGTTAATGTAATTGAGTATATAGACAATGAATACAGGATTACTAAGCGAGGGTAGGGAGCGTCTCCATTCTACTCTTACGGCACTTTCTCTGGGATTTTTTTTGTTTCTGTCTAGCGATAGCGGTCGAACGGAAAGTCCGGTCAAGTTGAAATTTGACCAGCAACAAGCCTTGATGTGGATTAAGTTTTGTTAACTCACTTATTTAAGATGTAAGGTTTAAGATTTTATTTTTCTTACTGTTTAACTAAGGATCGTTACCATTGGCCGGATTTAAAACGTCGCCGCTCATTGGCTGGGCCAAGAAATGTTGGTACATCGCTAACCTTGCTATGGTTTCCTTTAATCTTGGCTTGATTTGATTTCGTTAAACCTTAAACCTTAAATAAGCGAGTAAACCAACCTTTAAACAACATTACTTTTGTGAAAAATTCGGCCAGTATACGAAGTAGCTAGTTAGCAAAAAGTTTTCTCTTAAACAATATGCTGTCAAAATGTAAGACATAATGTTGTGGTACATTTTCGTTCAGTCACGAATATGTTATAGTTTTATCTCGACCCGATGTACAAGTGGCATTTATACTGATCGCAATAAGTCAAAGTAACCATGGCAACGAGAACAAAGCTCTTTGGGAATAGACCAGCACAATAGGTTCTGGGAAGGCATGTGCACTGATCGATGCACATTCTTGAAATATGGCGGTAGTTGTGAAACTTCTAGCCAGAGTAGACGTGGACGTACACGCTCGTTTATCAACGCGTCACACAGAGCTTTTTTTCTAGTTAATTTATTTAAAACAAATAAATCTGGACCTTTGCCGCTATGGTGGGTAGCTGTGCTAGCATACGATACTAATTCGGGAGAGTGTCGGTTTGATTATTTGCTCATTTTCAGGTTAAGTGCGCTCTTCAATCTAAGGCCCTACCATGCCATTACTGTACCTACTGTTCAGTGAACTATTGGCTATACGCTTTCGCTAAATAAAATATTCGCGCACTTATATGTTTTGACTATATTGAGCCGACCTACTATTTAGTAATATGCCATTCCTCCCAAACTCCACACTTATTATTTTGTAATTGAAATAAAGGCCAGTGAATGAAACAATGCCCCACTTTAGCCTAATGACTGATGAGTAAGAGAGAAGAAGGGAGAAGGGGAAGTCTAGTGCCGACAGACACGTAGCCTACTCCTTTCGAAAAGTAACAAGGGGACCTTCGGCTTTACGTCCCATCTGAACATACGGCGAAACTTTGACCAGTCATATAGGTTCCCCCACTAACCTGGACTGCCGAGCAATTGACGAGAAGAACAAAGCGGTTACACAAGCTATCGAACATTCCAATCTGCTCTAACCAACGGTAACTAGAGTTTCAGGGGAAAGTAGTCACCCATCCACCTTCTGACCTAGCCCGAGGTGGCTCAGTTTCGGCGTACGTATGGGAACTAAGTAGGCGACCGCGGCTAAACCGTTGGCTTTGCCGCACTGATCAGGGTACATAGAAAGGCAAATATAAATTAATTTGGCAATACTGCTGTCTTTGTTATGCTTGTGAAAACATGATATTGTGTGAGACGTTCCTTTGTCTTACAAAACAACAATATTCAGGTCCAAATTGTATCAGTGACAACAGATCGTGTGTACGAACCACGCGTGAAGTCACGAGACCAGTTGCAACAGATCGTGTGTACGAACCACGCGTGAAGTCACGAGACCAGTTGCAACAGATCGTGTGTACGAACCACGCGTGACGTCATGGGACCAGTTGCAACAGATCGTGTGTACGAACCACGCGTGACGTCACGAGACCAGTTGCAACAGATCGTGTGTACGAACCACGCGTGACGTCATGGGACCAGTTGCAACAGATCGTGTGTACGAACCACGCGTGACGTCACGAGACCAGTTGCAACAGATCGTGTGTACGAACCACGCGTGACGTCACGAGACCAGTTGCAACAGATCGTGTGTACGAACCACGCGTGACGTCACGAGACCAGTTGCAACAGATCGTGTGTACGAACCACGCGTGACGTCACGAGACCAGTTGCAACAGATCGTGTGTACAAGCCACGCGTGACGTCACGAGACTAGTTGCAACAGATCGTGTGTACGAACTACGCGTGACGTCACGAGACCAGTTGCAACAGATCGTGTGTACGAACCACGCGTGACGTCACGAGACCAGTTGCAACAGATCGTGTGTACGAACCACGCGTGACGTCACGAGACCAGTTGCAACAGATCGTGTGTACGAACCACGCGTGACGTCACGGGACCAGTTGCAACAGATCGTGTGTACGAACCACGCGTGACGTCACGAGACCAGTTGCAACAGATCGTGTCTTGTACACACGCAACTAGTCCCGTGACGTCACGCGTGGTTCGTACACACGATCTGTTGCAACTAGTCCCGTGACGTCACGCGTGGTTCGTACACACGATCTGTTGCAACTGGTCTCGTGACGTCACGCGTGGTTCGTACACACGATCTGTTGCAACTAGTCCCGTGACGTCACGCGTGGTTCGTACACACGATCTGTTGCAACTAGTCCCGTGACGTCACGCGTGGTTCGTACACACGATCTGTTGCAACTGGTCTCGTGACGTCACGCGTGGTTCGTACACACGATCTGTTGCAACTGGTCTCGTGACGTCATGCGTGGTTCGTACACACGATCTGTTGCAACTGGTCTCGTGACGTCACGCGTGGTTCGTACACACGATCTGTTGCAACTGGTCTCGTGACGTCACGCGTGGTTCGTACACACGATCTGTTGCAACTAGTCCCGTGACGTCACGCGTGGTTCGTACACACGATCTGTTGCAACTAGTCCCGTGACGTCACGCGTGGTTCGTACACACGATCTGTTGCAACTGGTCTCGTGACGTCACGCGTGGTTCGTACACACGATCTGTTGCAACTGGTCTCGTGACGTCATGCGTGGTTCGTACACACGATCTGTTGCAACTGGTCTCGTGACGTCACGCGTGGTTCGTACACACGATCTGTTGCAACTAGTCTCGTGACGTCACGCGTGGTTCGTACACACGATCTGTTGCAACTGGTCTCGTGACGTCACGCGTGGTTCGTACACACGATCTGTTGCAACTGGTCTCGTGACGTCATGCGTGGTTCGTACACACGATCTGTTGCAACTGGTCTCGTGACGTCACGCGTGGTTCGTACACACGATCTGTTGCAACTAGTCTCGTGACGTCACGCGTGGTTCGTACACACGATCTGTTGCAACTGGTCTCGTGACGTCACGCGTGGTTCGTACACACGATCTGTTGCAACTGGTCTCGTGACGTCACGCGTGGTTCGTACACACGATCTGTTGCAACTGGTCTCGTGACGTCATGCGTGGTTCGTACACACGATCTGTTGCAACTGGTCTCGTGACGTCACGCGTGGTTCGTACACACGATCTGTTGCAACTAGTCTCGTGACTTCACGCGGGGTTCGTACACACGATCTGTTGCAACTAGTCTCGTGACGTCACGCGTGGTTCGTACACACGATCTGTTGCAACTAGTCCCGTGACGTCACGCGTGGTTCGTACACACGATCTGTTGCAACTAGTCTCGTGACGTCACGCGTGGTTCGTACACACGATCTGTTGCAACTAGTCTCGTGACGTCACGCGTGGTTCGTACACACGATCTGTTGCAACTAGTCTCGTGACTTCACGCGTGGTTCCTACACACGATCTGTTGCAACTAGTCTCGTGACGTCACGCGTGGTTCGTACACACGATCTGTTGCAACTGGTCTCGTGACGTCACGCGTGGTTCGTACACACGATCTGTTGCAACTAGTCTCGTGACGTCATGCGTGGTTCGTACACACGATCTGTTGCAACTAGTCTCGTGACTTCACGCGTGGTTCATACACACGATCTGTTGCAACTAGTCTCGTGACGTCACGCGTGGTTCGTACACACGATCTGTTGCAACTGGTCTCGTGACGTCACGCGTGGTTCGTACACACGATCTGTTGCAACTAGTCTCGTGACGTCATGCGTGGTTCGTACACACGATCTGTTGCAACTAGTCTCGTGACTTCACGCGTGGTTCTTACACACGATCTGTTGCAACTAGTCTCGTGACGTCACGCGTGGTTCGTACACACGATCTGTTGCAACTAGTCTCGTGACGTCATGCGTGGTTCGTACACACACCACGCGTGACGTCACGGGACTAGTTGCAACAGATCGTGTGTACGAACCACGCGTGACGTCACGGGACTAGTTGCAACAGATCGTGTGTACGAACCACGCGTGACGTCACGAGACTAGTTGCAACAGATCGTGTGTACGAACCACGCGTGACGTCACGGGACTAGTTGCAACAGATCGTGTGTACGAACCACGCGTGACGTCACGAGACTAGTTGCAACAGATCGTGTGTACGAACCACGCATGACGTCACGAGACCAGTTGTAACAGATCGTGTGTACGAACCACGCGTGACGTCACGGGACTAGTTGCAACAGATCGTGTGTATGAACCACGCGTGACGTCACGGGACTAGTTGCAACAGATCGTGTGTACGAACCACGCGTGACGTCACGGGACTAGTTGCAACAGATCGTGTGTACGAACCACGCGTGACGTCACGAGACCAGTTGCAACAGATCGTGTGTACGAACCACGCGTGACGTCACGAGACCAGTTGCAACAGATCGTGTGTACGAACCACGCGTGACGTCACGAGACCAGTTGCAACAGATCGTGTGTACGAACCACGCGTGACGTCACGAGACCAGTTGCAACAGATCGTGTGTACGAACCACGCGTGACGTCACGGGACCAGTTGCAACAGATCGTGTGTACAAGCCACGCGTGACGTCACGAGACCAGTTGCAACAGATCGTGTGTACGAACCACGCGTGACGTCACGAGACCAGTTGCAACAGATCGTGTGTACGAACCACGCGTGACGTCACGAGACCAGTTGCAACAGATCGTGTGTACGAACCACGCGTGACGTCACGAGACCAGTTGTAACAGATCGTGTGTACGAACCACGCGTGACGTCACGGGACCAGTTGCAACAGATCGTGTGTACAAGCCACGCGTGACGTCACGAGACCAGTTGCAACAGATCGTGTGTACGAACCACGCGTGACGTCACGAGACTAGTTGCAACAGATCGTGTGTACGAACCACGCGTGACGTCACGAGACCAGTTGCAACAGATCGTGTGTACGAACCACGCATGACGTCACGAGACCAGTTGCAACAGATCGTGTGTACGAACCACGCGTGACGTCACGGGACCAGTTGCAACAGATCGTGTGTACGAACCACGCGTGACGTCACGGGACCAGTTGCAACAGATCGTGTGTACGAACCACGCGTGACGTCACGAGACTAGTTGCAACAGATCGTGTGTACGAACCACGCGTGACGTCACGAGACCAGTTGCAACAGATCGTGTGTACGAACCACGCGTGACGTCACGAGACCAGTTGCAACAGATCGTGTGTACGAACCACGCGTGACGTCATGGGACCAGTTGCAACAGATCGTGTGTACGAACCACGCGTGACGTCACGGGACTAGTTGCAACAGATCGTGTGTACAAGCCACGCGTGACGTCACGAGACCAGTTGCAACAGATCGTGTGTACGAACCACGCGTGACGTCACGAGACCAGTTGCAACAGATCGTGTGTACGAACCACGCGTGACGTCATGGGACCAGTTGCAACAGATCGTGTGTACGAACCACGCGTGACGTCACGAGACCAGTTGCAACAGATCGTGTGTACGAACCACGCGTGACGTCACGGGACCAGTTGCAACAGATCGTGTGTACGAACCACGCATGACGTCACGAGACTTGTTGCAACAGATCGTGTGTACGAACCCCGTGCGACGTCACGGGACCAGTTGCAACAGATCGTGTGTACGAACCACGCCTGACGTCACGGGACTAGTTGCAACAGATCGTGTGTACGAACCACGCGTGACGTCACGGGAGGACCCGAAAGCCAAGTCGGAAATTAGTCACGTAATTCGTCCTGGAGCTAATGAGGGAGAACGGTTTATCCAGTTATTGTCCAGCTTAACCGTGTCCTGGAATAAGATTCTGTTTTGCTGCAGCGGATTTGATTACTTTTCATCTACACTGATGTGACTAGAGACGAGGACAAATAAGATACTTGCGTGGATATTGTTACCGGATTAAGGGAACGATATACTCAAACGCGAAATATCCGTTTTAAGTTCGAATTCATTAAACTTCTTAATCTGCCGATTTACTAATCTCCGATTGGTTACCATGTTTTCAAGAAACATTACATATAAAATGCACGGTGGGTTCTACAGGGAGCCATTTTTCTTCTCCGATTAACACATTAAAGTTAAAGTTATTTATGGATTAGAAAAAATTAAAGGATGAAAGTTTGGTGAAAGTGGACCCTAATAGCTTTTCTTTGTCATGTTGTCTAGATTTCGCTTCAATGTAATTTTGATTAAATTTCTCAATCTATGGAGATGATGGTATGTTGTTATTTGAGCGGTCAATACGATACGAACGTGCTTAAAGGCATATTCCGAGTTTCCAACAAGTATTTTTTATATTACACTTCCGACTGTTTGTGGACAGCATATCTGTCTGCCAGATGCAATCTGCGGGTGGTAGAGGCGTAACGGGGCTTTCTTTCAAACCCGCGCGAAATAGTTGTGACGTCAGTGCGGGTCCACTACCTCCCTCCGTCTACCTGCACGAGCTAAGCGGCCACACAAGTATTCGGACTGTTGATGTGCGTAGGTGCATAATATGCGATTGTGAGGTCTGACCAGCACAAAACTTTTAAACAGTTGGGTTGTAGTTATAACTGTTGTTTCATTTTATTATTTTGTAGTCGTGATTTTAAATAGTGTTTTACGTGTGTTTTGGGGCTAATGGTTTACTCCCGTCCCCCCTAACCCTTTCTACTATAAGTATTCCATATAATAAATATTTTTAGATAAACAGCATTCATTTTGCTCAAACTAATTTTAAAAAATACAAGCCTGTCTGTGTATTCAATGTAGAGCTTCCATTTTAATCCCATGCCAGCCTTAGCAAGGATTAATTAATTATAGCTGGTATCTCATTTATCAATTCCACCTATGACTGTGTTTATCGACTGTGTAAAATGTCAAAGTAATAGTCCACAAAATTAATAACGAATAATAAAGAGTAAAAAATAATTTCACGGCTATCTAGTTTATAAAATGTGATGCATTGTATTTACTATTTACCTTCAAAGAAGTCGATCACTGCTCCCTGGATATTGGCCTCTTGAAATCCTATGTAATCACCTGAGGGCTCCGGAAATTCTGCTCTTATCGCAGACACAACGCAAGATGGCACCACGAATCTACGGTGTTTTCCCAATGTCACCCAAGAGTTCATCCAATGCACAAATTGTGTGTACGCAAAATGACGCCATAATCGATTACATTTATTTTCTAACCGTTTTTTTTTTGTCCGCACATTTGCAATAAAGTATAGAAATATATCTAGCTGTGTTTAAAGAATGCACGTTTAAAACAACGCTCTCAAACGCGCTGTGAAACCTAATACACGCGACTTGTTGACGTATGTTACTTATTATTTCGGACTCACAGCAACAAACAGACTCGACGTCACTTTTCATGGGTTCGCACTGCCCATACTTGCACCAATTCGAGTTTCCCGACCTGCCCTTTAAAGTCTCAAACCGATTCTCGATCGCTGCTTGTTCTTTGTTTATTTCATTTTTTTGTTCTAGCGTATATTTTGGCTCGAAACTGTACGGCACAATCCCCAGCCATTAAATTGCAAACAAATGCAGCGCAAGAGGATATAATAATAGCGTGAGTGTGATCGGTAAAATTATAACGACGTATACAATATGGAGCCAATGGAACTCTGGAACAAGTGGTCGGAACGATCTACTCTGTTTCAACAACAAACACGAAATGATTAGATTTTCAGTTTCACCTTTGCCTATCAAATAAAAGCAAATACTTCAATAATTGCTTCCAAGTATTTAGTTACAGATCTAGCAAAGCATCCTTCTCAACTGTCAAAGCTTGACATATTTAATTGGTTGCCGACAAATTACAGCTGTCTTTGTCAAGGAAGGTAGCCTGTGTGTGTGTGTGAATGACATTTCATAAATTATAAACATTCCAAAAGTTCTTGTGTCCCAGATTGGTTGGTCTAAAGAGCGTATCCGCGCAGGATCTACGAAGCGAGGGCGCGCGGGTCAGCCGAGAGGCGGTGGACCCGCAGTGACGTCACCATAGGCGGCTAGCGCTCATCGCAGGGCAATCGTGTATACATTATTGTTCAAGTACCATAAGTCCCAGCGACCTAATTTTTTTTTTCCCTTTCCCCAATTGAATCAGGCTAGCTTCTGAGTGGCCCGTTATCCGAACTCGGAACATGCCTTTAAGGCGAATCCCTAGAAGCCTATTTTCGGTCATAACGCGAACTGCCTCCAAACTTAATTAGTGAGTCGAGTGTACTCCTACTTTACCCCCCCTACACTTTTCCACTACGATGAAGTACCCTGCACGGCCGGGTGCGACGTCAGTCGGGTCGGTGAGAGCCGTCGCCGAGGAAGGTTGTGTTACCTTCCCCTCTGCCGCCCTTCGGCTGTGCTCGGCTCTGCTCGGCACTGAGTCGGGCGCGTATGTGCATGTTGCCAAATGTACTCCAGCGGCCGGCTGGCTGCCACCGCGATTGCGCCGAACAGAGCCCTGATATTATTATATGTGGTCATTTTCTGTCGCGCAACACTCGATAGTGCACAAGCACAGATAACATATTGTTGGAGCACAAGTCTATGAATGACATCTTTATGATTGTACGCACAGCTGGTGTATGCGACACAACGATATCATGCTGGCCTTAGTTCGGTCTGTTTACTTCTCATCAATTTATATTTAAAATTTGTCTACCCAAAAAAAATGCAAGCATCTGTTGTCTGGCAATGCAGTTTGTCATGAAATAAACATGCCCATGTAACATAGTGGAAATAGGCCTAAATGCGGAAACGTGTTATTAGTATCCTCGAGAATCGAGGACAGATATTGATTAGGCGAGAGAAGCGAGCGTTTCCATTCGACTCTTATGGCACATTTGGCACTCGTTATTTTAATAACGTTTTTCAGGTCACGAATGTGTTCATTTTCTGGCGGTCTGATAAGTATTGGCAAAGTTACATAAAAGTTACTCGAATTTGTTTTTCCAAAACGCAGTAACAGCAAAATGTGAGGCGGCTATGTTATAGTAAATATTTGTCCGATCTCGAATATACTAATTTAAAAGCGATTTGATACGTATTAGCATTGGGTTTGAAATATAGGGAAGAGAATTTTCTTTTATTGGCCTCAGCCTGCGCGGTCCTGTGTCATGACACCGAGAGATAGCGTTGCGCACAGTCGCATTTGATCGCACTGATCGCAGCGCAGCGTAGATCTGTCATGACAAACTAGATGTAGCCGGCCTCTTCTGCTCAGTCAATCAATCTATACTAGCACTTGTAGCGACGGAGTACGCAACTACTTCAACACGAATTGCGCGCATGATTTGAAATCAATTAGACGACACGCTGGGCTTGGATTAGAAATGTGTGGATAATAAACTAGGAAAACGCTCTGTTTGACGCGTTGATAAGCGAGCGCGTCCATATCTACGAACATTTTGGCGAAAAGATCTCAAAGCTAATAAAAACAACAAATAGCAACAATTCAAGAATGCACATTGCAAAAATTTGTCTAATTTCCATAGCTATTATAATTCCCGATATTGTTGAATGCAGTGCAATGTGCGTTGCTAAGAATTTTCGTTGTCATGTTTTCGCCGCGGTCCGCCACCGTTACTAACAGTTAGTTAGTTTCTTTTTTATATAGTTTCCCATAGTTTCTAACAAGTCCCGTACTTCACCATCAAATGCTCCAGTGGGTGTTTCTGATGCGCAGTTATCAGTTCTTGAACGCTTTGTTGTAATGTATGACCGCAGCTCATCGATACAATCAGTGAATGATTGCCGAATGCAATTATTCACTAAGAAGAATAGCAGCTTAGAGAATATTCCTCCAACTCAAGCAACCCTCAAGGAACATGTAAAGCGAGCTACTTACCAAGCAGGACACGTTTGGGGCCAATGCTTAGTTCAATCTGCCATACTTCCAGAACCAAGTGACTGGGGCTGGCGAATTATTGCCGTTGTCAACTGTTCGTCCAGAGGTATATATTGGTATATTATGTTTAAATGATGTTGGAACTACAGACGTATAATGTCGTATGATCATACACTGTGTTTTTTACATGTAGGTATCAGAGCAATGTTGGGAACTTGTCAGATGTGGTTGCAAGATTCACTGTGAACCTAAATGCTCTTGCGTGAAAGCGTCTTCACTGTGCTCTCACCTGTGTATCTGTGGTGGACAGTGCTCCAGTAGTGCTGTTATTGTGACAAATGTGTAAGACAACGCGCAATTTAAGAAATAATGACCTCGTTTGATTAGATAATAAGTTATTATTATGGTGCAAGAAGGTAAACTTCTATCACAAATATAATATGGAGGTAGGACGTGGAGAACTGACCAGCAAATATTTAAGTTTAATTAACACACACATATATGTTGCATATATGTTGCATAATGCATATGTAGGCAACGAACAATTTATATTTAATATTGACCAATGTAATATTATTAATATTTAATATATATATAATGCAATCTTCTAAGAAACGAAAAATGCCTTACTTTGATACCACACATGATATGCTTTAGGATATTTGTACATATTGTATATATTCTAATTGACAATTAATTATATTCATATTTTGTTAATTAAACATATATTTGTTCAATTGTGTTATATTCACATTCACATATTGCTGAGTACAAACGATACAGTTTGATATGCCACACGCTACGTTTTGAACAATTAATATATTGATTGATTTATTAATAATGAAATTAATCAAGATTTAATGAATTGTGACTTCTATAAAAGTTGCTTCCTTCCTGTTGGTTTAAATGTGTTTAAACCATAAAAGTGAAAGTTGAGGTACATTGGCATCTTATTATCACGTTTTGTTTGAGATTGAGTTTTTATTATTAATTGCGCAATTAACTTAATTAATGTTGATTAAATTTTACTTAAATCGAACCAACAATGTAACATGTATGATTTTCTTTCATTACATACCTCATTTGACTATATTGAGTTCATTAAATCGAGAATAGCTCAATTCAATTAATAAATTTTAATTAATAAGTCATCAACCATAATTAGTTCAGTTTAGGGCCATCAATTTTTGGATATAAAATATTCATATTAGTCAGTGTGCAAATTTTCACGTTTGTTTCACCTTTTGCACTATTTTGGCAACCTGAAGGAGATCCTTACTGCACTACACCCATTATTAGAATGGTACCGGCACTTTGTACGAAATGATGTAATGATAATTAATATGTGAAGCAACAGGAAACTCTGTGTTCTTTACATAGCACGTGCACTATTCCGGCTGAACCAGCCACTCCGCCGTCATTTCAAACCAAGCGCCGAGTGCGCGCTACTCGCCACCGCTGGCAACCGCGCGATCGCTTCAGCTTCCCGCTGCCGCCGCGTGGGGCGAGTGCTTACGGATGGAATTGGAGCGAATAATGTCCCCGTCCGAGTACTTGCACGTAGCGTATCAGTAGAATCCACATTACTCGGTCAGTTTTCAACGTACGACCGCAAACTAACTTGTAAAATGTTCTTACAGGATTACTTATGAAAAAGAGCTACTTACTTTGTACATATTATCGGTCGTTTAAGTGGTACAAGTACTCAAAAATAATACCAAATTTACCCAGATTTAAAAAAAAATCATATTAAAAAACGAAAAGGTATTTTGAAATAAAAAGTTGCTTAAGATGTAGCAAACAATAAATACTTTTAGTAAAAAATAAATCCCGCTCATAAATAAATCAGTCTCTTCATAATATTGTTTACAAATTCGAGCAGAAATATGGACTACAACCTGCCCCAAATTGCCCCCAAATTTTTTTTTCTTCGTTAATATGGTTTTTTACTGTGTATACTAAACCTCTAATATGAGAAAATATTAATTTTTTAATATGACCTGAGTCTAGAGATTGCCCAGTAGTGCATTTAACATGTATTTTTACTATGCGTGCAATTCTTTTGAACTCGGCTTAATAATAATGACACAGTCGTGTAACTTGTAAGTCCATACCAAACAAAGATTTCAATTAGTCAAAGTGGTTGAATGACCTTCCAAAGAAATTAACAAGCACACTTTTAAAGTCTTTTAAAAGACTATGAAGCATACATAACTAACACAACCTCTTGTACGGAATAAGGTCCCTCGGGCAAGTTCAAAAGTTTCGTCAGAACGCGTGACTGTGAACACAGTTTTATAATGATGTAGAAAGTTTTTCTCGGAGCCTAAGAATTATTAATAATGAAATAGCGGCTGGTTTTTATTTCGTTCTACTTTATCGGCACCCCCACCAAATTGATTCTAACTAGGAAAACGCTCTGTTTGACGCGTTGATAAGCGAGCGCGTCCATATCTACAAACGTTATGTCGGAAAGATCTCAAAGCTAATATAAACAGCAATTAACAACAATTCAAGAATGTGCATTGCAAATATTTTTCTAATTTCCATAGCTATTATACTTCTCGATATTATTGAATGCAGTGCAATGTGCGTTGCTAAGAATTTTTGTTGTCATTCTGTCTAGTGTTTTCGCAGCGGTCCGCCACCGTTACTAACAGTTTTTGACAGCAATAAATTGTAGTTTCTGCCTCAAATACGTATCAGATCGCGTTTACATTAGTATATTCGTGACCGGACAAAAATTAACTATAAGATGGCCACCTCAAATTTTGCTGTTACTGTGTTTCGGAAAAATATTTTTGAGTAACTTTTGTGTAACTTTGCCAATTTTTATCAGATCTCCATAAAATGAGCATATTCGTGGCCGGAAAAATTTGTTAACAAATATGGCTATCTCACATTTTGCCGCTATTTTGTTTCAGAAAATCATTTTGCAGTAACTATGGATGTAACTTTGTAATTTACGTTGTACGTTTTAACTTTTCAAACGATTTTGCCTCAAAACTATACACCTTCAATCCACATGGTCCAAATTTCAAGTTGATCGGACTTTCCGTTCGACCGCATCGACAGACATAAAAAAATAAAAAAAACGTCTAATGGGGACGCTCGCTTCGCTCGCTTAATTATTATTTTTATTTTTATTATTTTTATTATTGTTATTATTATTATTATTACTTTTTTTTTTATTATTATTATTATTATTATTATTATTGTTGTTATTATTATTATTACTATTACTACTATCATTCACATCGAGTACATATAAGTAGCGTATTTTGCCTGCTGGCTTTATAAATAAGTTTCTAGCTGACAGGATGGTAACATCAATAAGACTCCAAATGGCTCTCAAATTCGTTTCTTGTGACAATATAGGGTAAGTTAGGAGGTACTTTCCGCTTTGATCAGTAATTTTTTGTTAATTCCACAATGTGGTTAGAGTATACCTGTTCAGAACTATCCGCTTTGTTTGAATGTCATAACACAGCGGCAACTATGACATGTAGAATCAATTTTTGTATTTTTTTAAACAATGCATCCATAAATTATTTGTTCAATATCAATACGACATTATAAAATAATATTATTATATTTGTTAATTTATATGTTAGTATTAGTAACAATGCAAATATTATAGGGACTGTTTTCTGACGTCACAATGGCTATAATGTAGGGAGAAATATGTGTTGACGTTTCAGTTGTCAACAGAAGACGATGCTCACAAGAAATGTGTGATTATTAACACGTATATATTCTCACTTGCGAAGTTTTGTCGAGATTTGTTTGCTATTGGTAAATAATACATTAATTACTTATAATACAATAATGTGCTCTGTACTAAAATGTGATGAACCCTGGGAATATCAAGTGACTGAAACGCAAGGTTTCACAAATATACTATGATTAAGAATGTTTGACAAATTACCTAGACACATAAAAAATATTAAAATAAAAAACTTTTAGAATTGTGTCAGAAGCAAAAAAACATGTTTTTGAACATCAATTAGAGGCCTTAAATTAGAAATAATAATAGATAGTTAAAATAAATGTAAATAGATGCATATTTAATTGATAGTTGTAACACATTATAAGTGTTTGAAACGACAGTAATAGCTGGTGAAGCTAAATAAATACAATCTTATCTTATCGAACTATTTAATATCAAACACGTCTTTTGCTGGGAATTCAGAGTTAAGTGGAAATTTTATAAAATATATTAATACAACTAGTCTTAAAAAACAAACAGTATTCTGAATACATTAATAAAAATAATTTACGTTTGTAAAGTAATGATATATATATATATATATATATATATATATACCTTTTAAAACATGACGGTATTTATTTATAATTTTTAGGCCAAAATCAATAGAGTGTGCTTGGATTACAGTACCTAAATGAAACTAGAATCACTTGATACGCTTAGAGAAGAACCATGTCGAAATGAAATACACTATTATTATTATAGCTAGAGACCTGCATATCCGCGGATATCCGCTAAATCGTGGCAGGTTGCGGATAAAAAGAGTAATTTCGGCTGCGAGTGCGGGGCGGGTGCGGGTTGTTGGTAAAAGTCCAAATTAAAAATAAAACGTGAATTTTTTGATTTTACGTTTCTTAAATTACTGCTATTCAAGACTAAGCTTACTTATTGTTTGATAAATCCCCCTTTACCCTCTAAAAAGGAATAACGACAACAACGTAGAACATATAGAAACATAGACAAAAAAGCGGGTTGCGGGTGCGGTTGCGGGTTTGATCGCGCGGGTGCGGGTGCGGATCAGCATTTAAAAAAAATGCGGGTTGCGGATGCGGGTTAAGTTTTAACTTTGCGGCTAGCATTTTTCTGACCCGCGCAGGTCTCTAATTATAGCCAATAAAGGATATTTTTTCTGCTATATGTGCATTTATTTCGTTAAGCGATGGTTTCATAGAACGCTAAATTCGGTGATATCTTATATTTTTACAACGCTTATATTAGCAATTGCTGTGTTTGTCTGTCTGGTGTTTGTCTGTCTGGATGGAATCTTATAATCGATAGTTCACTTACTTTTCCATGTCTGATCGAGCTGAAATGTTTCACACATACGTATTCTTAATGACAATACACGAATCAATTGTCATATTTACTAAATAATCAACTAATTAATCATAATTAATTAATGTTTTATATGGGAATCAATGTTTCACCCACTTTCCAACGTCAAATCGAGTTGCAAGTTTTCACACAGACGTATTCTTAATGAAAATATACGAATCAATTTTCATATTTACTAAATAATCAATTAATTCATCTTAATTCTTTAATTAATGTTTTTTTATGGGAATCGATATTTCATCCACTTCCGAACGTCAAATTGAGCTGAACGTTTTCACACAGACGTATTTGTAATGACAATACATGAATCAATTGTCATATTTACTAAATAATCAATAGATTTATCATCATTAAATAATCAAAGTTTTATGTGGGAATCGATATTTCACCCACTTTCCAAAGCTCGATCGAGCTGAAAATTTTCACACAGTCGTATTGTCCAAATAAAAATATATGAATCAATTATCAGATTCACTAACTTATTAATAATTCCACCATAGTTAATTAATTAAACAATTAGCTTCATTTGGGAAATTAGTCACAGCTAGTGAGGATGGGCCAACCACATGCAGGCATCGGAATTACCGCTGGTTGTTCGGGACTCAAATATCCGTGACGAAAGCATCGGATATGTTTCTATGCAGCAAGAATGTCAACACGCTCCACTTGTAAGTATACTACAACCCCGTGCGGTGAGTCATTCACCATGTACGCATAGGTGCGTTCCCTTCGCGTGGTTCGACCTCACAGTTGATCGGATGGAGTTCGTGCTAACGCAACTGCTGTTATCTATCACGGTAGGAATTGATTGTTATAATATAATATAATATTCGCACGCTAGTTTGCGAATGAAGCTAACAAGTACAATTACACAAGTATGTAGTCTTCTAAATTCGGACACGTCCAGTGAGAATACATTCGATTGCAAGATTCTTTAAGACTAAAAAGTATAAAATAATATTACATGAAAAAAATAATTTTTTTAAAAAACAACGCTTATATTTAAATGCACTAAAAAGTAAAAAAAAAATGTTTGCCCAAGAAATTTTTGCCTCACTCGGAAAATAAAAGCGTTGGGCGCTTTCGGTATTGACATAGATAGAAGTATTCTGCTGTTTATGCAGGGAAAGCGCCCAACGCTTTTATTTTCCGAGTGAGGCAAAAATTTGTCGGGCGAAAATTTATTTTTTACTTTTTAGTGCATTTAAATATAAGCGTTGTTTTTTTTAAAAAATATTTTTTTCATGTAATATTTTTGTATCCACCTTGCTTTTGTCTCCTGATCATTTCATTTGATTATAATTTATAATGTTTTATTTTATTTCAAGTAATATCGGGAAAATACTAAAACACTGTGTTTTAATATATTTCATTTCTTTTTTCAAGAGTTTTATAAGTTTTTTTAATTAATCAATGCGTCAACTGTATTTACTTGACACGTACGAGTGTACGACCGAAAGGCTCGAAAAGCGTGGTATTTGAGTGGTCATGTCTTAAAAATTACATTCAATATCAATTTTTTAGGGCTAGAGATTTTCAGAATCTACAATTCATTCCCAAAAAACAGGAATCGAAAAGTGGATAAAATAGTAGAGTGGCGTCAAGAAAAGTGAGGCCAACAGAAGCATCGTCTTATTTTGTGCCCCAACTAAAAAACTCACCTCACGCCAATGGACGCATCATCCACATCGTCCGAATTGCTCGATTGCTGCTTGATCACTGCCACTTCGGCAGGAAATGAGATCATATTATACAAGTTGTTATCTTTTATAAAATGTATCTGCGTAGCAACCAACAAGGTGTAGAGTGGGTTACAATTCATCTTCTTCTTCAAGTGCCAATGCCGCTCCCATGTTGATAAGACTAGGTTACGTCAGTATTAACTAAAGGTTGATCATTTCAACGTTTATAAAAAAGTAGTACATTGAAATGAAATATTGACTTTTGATAATATCAAGATAATTTTCTTAAATTTTCAGACGTTGTTATCGGCAATATTGATTCTTCAATTCACTACACTTCGAACTAACTTTTGTAAACAAATTCGTAATGGTTAAACAATTTATATTACGGTTCAAAAACATTGGTCTACAGTCTAAAGTATGTTTAGTTGCATAAGTTTATTTGTGTTTTGTTTATTGTTTTAATCTACCGGTACTGTGAGTGTATTTGTACAGGTTGATTTAAATAATAATAATTAAAAAAACACCGTTAAGATTACGCAAATGAATACACTTTAAAATGTAAACAAATTATGTTCTTGAACCGATATGAAAATGGTAAATCACAATTAATTATTTAAACAAAACTTAGTTCAACGCGAGGTAAATTAAAGTAGCAATATTGCCGGTACCGGCGGTTTAAAAATGAAGAATAAAATATTGTTGGTGCTTTCAGAGGTCTATGTTTCAATTTCCAAAATAAAACTTGTTTGTTACGCATATTTTAGAAATCTGAAAACGGTGGTATGATCAGACAACCACGACATTCTCATTCATAAGTTAAATTCTGGGATTCAATTCTACTATCAACTAGGAAAACGCTCTGTTTGACGCGTTGATAAGCGAGCGCGTCAATATCTACGAACTTTCTGTCGAAAAGATTTCAATGCTAATACAAACAACCATTAACAACAATTCAAGAATGCGCATTGCAAAAATTTTTCTAATTTCCATAGCTATTCCTGCCCAGGGACTGCTACCTTACCGTGGTGGGCAGGTTTGCGTGCTTTAATGATTCCTAGAGCTATGCCGGCGGAAGCGTATGCTTCTGGTAGGGCCACCCAAGCCGGACTGGTCGAGGAGGAGAAGTCAGACGAAGTGCAGTCCACACCCCAATCCCCTTTCCTCCCCTTTCCCCTTTCCTCCTCTTTCCCCTTTCCTCACGCTCCCTCCTACATGCCCTTTTCCTCCAAACAGCCCCATATTTCATCTTCATATATCACCCACTCATTGTCTCGATTAGCCTCGTTGCAAAAATATGAGACGTTAAGCCCAAATAATCGAATCAAATCCATAGCTATTATACTTCCCGGCATTGTTGGATGCAGTGCAATGTGCGTTGCTAAGAATTTTCGCTGTCATGTTTTCGCCGCGGTCCGCCACCGTTACTAACAGTTATTGACAGCAATAGAAATGTAATTTCTGCCTCTTATACGTATCGGATCGCGTTTTCATAAGTATATTCGTAACCGGACAAAAATTTACTATAAGATAGCCACCTCACATTTTGCCGTAACTGTGTTTCAGAAATATATTTTCGAGTAACTTTTGTGTAACTTTGCCAATATTTATTGTATCGCCATAAAATGAACATATTCGTGACCGGAAAAATCTGTAGAAAAATCTAGCTATCTCACATTTTGCCGCCATATTGTTTCAGAAAAATATTTTGCAGTAACTATGGTGTAACATTATAACTTTTCAAACGATTTTGCCTCAAAAGTATACACCTTCAATCCACATCGAGGCTTGTGGATGGTCCAAGTTTCAAGTTGATCGGACTTTCCGTTCGACCGCTATCGACGGACATAAAAACAAAACAAAAAAAACAAAAAAAAAAACAGAACGAAGTGCCATAAGAGTCAAGTGGAAACGCTCGCTTCGCTCGCTTAACCAGTGAGCATTGTGAACAACATGTGTGGGGTTCCCTTGAACCGGCTACGTGAGGTACTACTCAATTCAAAAACATATCCATACACATATATAGAACTGTACATAGATCACTCAGACACACACACGCTCACACACCCTCACTCTCACTACGCAACCTCCACTCGCTTCACCTTCTGCATAAAATACTTCACTCTTCAACCCCAAGCTATCTTTTCTCTCGTTTCCAGTACCTAGCAACTCACCATTCTCGAGACACACGTGGCCACTCTTCAAACCAACTTGTCCTCCCTATCCACAGAACTGCAATATATGATAATTCTTTCACAGTGGCCGCTGCCCGAGAAAGGAACCGTGTCCCTAGCAAAGTCAGAGGCTTAACAAACTTATTTGCTTTTTAATTTGCGATTTAAAAGCTACTTTAATAGGCCTACCTATTTTTTAAGCGAGCGAAGCGAGCGTTTCCACTTGACTCTTAAGGCACTTCGTTCTGTTTGTTTGTTTGTTTGTTTGTTTTTTGTTTTTTTTAAGGCTGGTCCACACAGATTTTTAAGACATAATGCATAAGGTTTTAACATTGTTGTTTTAAAAACAACAATGAAAACAACGTCTTAAAACTAAAACTTTGTGTGAACGCCAGTACGTGTTTCCTATGATCCAACTTTACGACTACGCGTTAAACCTTAAATCCTATGTCTTAAAAATCTGTGTGGACCAGCCCTTAGGTCCGTCGATAGCGGTCGAACGGAAAGTCCGATCAACTTGAAATTTGGACCATCTACAAGCCTCAATGTGGATTGAAGGTGTATAGTTTTGAGGCAAAATCGTTCGAAAAGTTACAAAGTTACACCATAGTTACTGCAAAATATTTTTCTGAAACAAAATGGCGGCAAAATGTGAGATAGCCATATTTTTTTTTAACTTTTTCCGGTGACGAATATGTTCATTTAATGGCGATCTGATAAATATTGGCAAAGGTACACAAAAGTTACTCGAAAATATATTTCTGAAACACAGTAACAGCAAAATGTGAGGTGGCTATCTTATAGTAAATTTTTGTCCGGTCACGAATATACTAATGCAAACGCAATCTGATACGTATTAGAGGAAGAAATTACATTTGAAATGCTGTCAACAACTGTTAGTAACGGTGGCGGACCGCGGCGAAAACATGACAGCGAAAATTCTTAGCAACGCACATTGCACGGCATCCAACAATGTCGGAAAGTATAAAAGCTATGGAAATTACAAAATTTTTTGCAATGCGCATTCTTGAATATTGTTGTTGATTGTTATTTGTATTAGCATTGAAATCTTTTCGCCAGAAAGTTCGTAGATATTGACGCGCTCGCTTATCAACGCGTCAAACAGAGCGTTTTCCTAGTATTTTATATTATAAACAAAGCTCGGGGGTTTTCAACATAGAATTATTATTATTATTCTTTTTAATTTTAACTATTATTATTATTATGCATTATTCTAGTTAGTATTTAAGTACTATTTTACTCCTTATTCTTATATTTGAAATAGCTTTGAAATAACTTAGCATTAATAAGAGTTCACGCTACCGTGAATTAATTAATAACTCTTAGACGTTATTGTATAGTTATTTGTAACGAACAGTGTGAGAATGTAATGCTTAATGTATAAACTTGTAAGTTAATTGTATCATTGTATTGTATTGTGTAAAAACGCTGGTTAGATGTAAGAAAATACCTTTTAGTCTAATCTTGCCAGGTGACATAACACATCAATCAATCAATCAAACAATCAATCAATCCATCAATCAATCAATCAATCACTCATAGTCACACTCATACGTGATTACACTCACATTCTCAGCCACACGCATCTCATAGTCACACTCATACGTGATTACACTCACATTCTCAGCCACACGCATTCGTCTTCACACATCCAAACTGATAGAAACACACTCACCCACACTTTCACGCACTCTCACTCATAATCACACGCATACATGATTTATACACTCACATTCTCACCCACACGTATTCGCCTTCACACACCCAAACTGATAGAAACACACTCACCCACACTTTCACGCACTGTCACTCATAATCACACGCATACATGATTACACTCACATTCTCACCCACATGCATTCGCATTCACACCCCCAAACTGGTAAACACACACACACCCACACTTTCACGCACTCTCACTCATAATCACACGCATACATGATTACACTCACATTCTCAGCCACGCATTCGCATTAACACCCCCAAACTGGTAAACACACACACCCACACTTTCACGCACTCTCACTCATAATCACACGCATACATGATTACACTCACATTCTCACCCACACGCATTCGCATTCACACCCCCAAACTGGTAAACACACACACACACACTTTCACGCACTCTCACTCATAATCACACGCAAACATGATTACACTCACATTCTCACCCACATGCATCTGCATTCACACACCCCAACTGGTAAACACACACACACCCACACTTTCACGCACTCTCACTCATAATCACACGCATACATGATTACACTCACATTCTCAGCCACGCATTCGCATTCACACACCCCAACTGGTAAACACACACACACCCACACTTTCACGCACTCTCACTCATAATCACACGCATACATGATTACACTCACATTCTCACCCACATGCATTCGCATTCACACACCCCAACTGGTAAACACACACACACACACACTTTCACGCACTCTCACTCATAATCACACGCAAACATGATTACACTCACATTCTCAGCCACGCATTCGCATTCACACACCCACACTTTCACGCACTCTCACTCATAATCACACGCATACATGATTACACTCACATTCTCACCCACATGCATTCGCATTCACCCACCCCAACTGGTAAACACACACACACACACACACTTTCACGCACTCTCACTCATAATCACACGCAAACATGATTACACTCACATTCTCACCCACATGCATTCGCATTCACACACCCCAACTGGTAAACACACACACACACACTTTCACGCACTCTCACTCATAATCACACGCAAACTTGATTACACTCACATTCTCAGCCACGCATTCGCATTCACACACCCCAACTGGTAACACACACACACCCACACTTTCACGCACTCTCACTCATAATCACACGCATACATGATTACACTCACATTCTCAGCCACGCATTCGCATTCACACACCCAAACTGGTAAACACACACACACACACTTTCACGCACTCTCACTCATAATCACACGCATACATGATTACACTCACATTCTCAGCCACGCATTCGCATTAACACCCCCAAACTGGTAAACACACACACCCACACTTTCACGCACTCTCACTCATAATCACACGCATACATGATTACACTCACATTCTCACCCACACGCATTCGCATTTACACCCCCAAACTGGTAAACACACACACACACACACACACACACACACACACACACACACACACACACACACACACACACACACACACACAACGTCCTCAAAATTGTTTTCCGTCAGCATTTAGTTCTTTTGTTTCAGTTTTGAGAAAAATATATCCTTTTGGAACAACGTTTTCTCTCCCCTATCGGTCCATTTATAATAATAATAATAATAATAATAATAATAATAATAATAATAATAATAATAACACACACACACACACACACACACACACACACACACACACACACACACACACACACACACACACACACACACACACACACACACACACACACACACACACACACACACACACACACACACACACACACCTGTTCCATTCCTTGTAACTATCCCCTATTGATTCCGTCAGATTGAAGAGACTTGTTTCATATTTTTGAGTTAACATATCCTTCTGGACATAGTTTTCTCTCCCCTATCGGTTTTATATAATAATAATAATAATAATAATAATTTAAGCGAGCGAAGCGAGCGTTTCCACTTGACTCTTATGGCACTTCATTCTGTTTTTTTTTTTGTTTGTTTGTTTGTTTGTTTGTTTTTTTTTTTTTTTTTTGTTTTTATGTCCGTCGATAGCGGTCGAACGGAAAGTCCGATCAACTTGAAATTTGAACCATCCACAAGCCTCGATGTGGATTGAAGGTGTATAGTTTTGAGGCAAAATCGTTCGAAAAGTTACAAAGTTACACCATAGTTACTGCAAATTATTTTTCTGAAACAAAATGGCGGAAAAATGTGAGATAGCCAGATTTTTCTAAAGATTTTTCCAGTTAAGAATATGTTAATGTAATGGCGATCTGATACGTATTGACAAAGTTACACGAAAGTTACTCGAAAATATTTTTCTAAAACGCAGTAACGGCAAAATGTGAGGTGGCTATCTTATAGTAAATTTTGGTCCGGTCACGAATTTACTAATGTAAACGCGATCCAATACGTATTAGAGGCAGAAATTACATTTCTATTGCTGTCAATAAGTGTTAGTAACGGTGGCGGACCGTGTTGAAAACATGACCACGAAAATTCTTAGCAACGCACATTGCACTGCATACAACAATGTCGGAAAGTATAATAGCCATGGAAATAAGAACAATTTTTGCAATGCGCATTCTTGAATTGTTGTTAATTGTTGTTTGCATTAGCATTGAAATCTTTTCGCCAGAAAGTTCGTAGATATTGACGCGCTCGCTTATCAACGCGTCAAACAGAGCGTTTTCCTAGTAATAATAATAACACACACACACACACACACACACACACACACACACACACACACACACACACACACACACACACACACACACACACACACACACACACACACACACACACACAAGATGAAAGGGCGTCTCCTGGTGAGGAAACCATGCCCCTGGCTGCGGTGGAGCTACTTGACAGTGGAGAGGCTGGAAAGACGCTGTCCACTAGCGCTTTTCTACAGTTCTTAGCGGACGTGAAGGGCAACGATCAGCCATTCAAGGTTGCCCGCCGTTTTACGAACGACATTACCGGGCTGGTTTTTATGCTGACATCAGTTCTTCCGGTCTTGAAAAATGATCGTGCAATCAACCAACGTTCACGACGCCTTATTGCCACTCTAAAGAAAGCGCAGGCGTACTTTGACGCGACCGGAGAAGACGAGGTCACCCTATCTCGATCCACCTCTCTGGAAAGTGTCAGTTCCACTGGACTAGAGTAAAAAAACCTGTCACCAACATGGCGGAGACAATTTTCATCACCCTTAATGCAAGGAGCGTTCGTAGCGACTTGAAAATGGAGTCAGCTGTCGACCTTCCTGGATCGCCACTTCCCCGACGTCGTCCTCCTACAGGAGACAAACACGTCCTCATCACCACTACCCCTTCTAATCTCGAAGTACTCTTTTTATTTCAACCCCCCCGTTCAAGTGTGCTCGGGGACCATGATAGGACTTCGTAAGTCATCACCCATGGTCTTTCGAGCCCAAAATATTCTATACCCTGGCTATCTTCAGGAACTTCTCCTAGAGATTCCCACCACAGGTCGGACGCTTCACGTCATCTCCGTTTATTTGCCACACAACCAAGCCATAGCTCTAGACATTCTGACGTGCCTTGAACGTCACATCAGCGACGTACGTGGTACCGCTGGAGTCGACGCTCAGTTCCTTGTTGGGGGGGACTTCAACTGTACGTTGGATCCCAACACTGACAGATCCGGGAGCGTCGAGCGGTATCCGCGCGTTGCCCGACTGCTCCGGAACACAGTTACGACAGCAGACCTCTCCGATTTGTGGCGGGAGTTTCACCCCGGGGAGCCAGGTTTCACGTATGTGGGCAATGCCCCACTGCATTCCGCCTCTCGCATAGACAGGTTCTATGGCACTCCCGAAGTGACCACTTTGATGACCGGCGTGCGCGTATTGCCCGCTTTCTCCGACCACCTTGCACTGCTGGCCACTATGTCGCTACGAACGCCTAAGTTTGTCTCGCCATATTGGCGCTTTGACAATACTCTCTTGGAGGACCCGAACTTCGGAGATTGTATTCGCGAGCTTCTCGAATCATTCGAGGCTCGTCACAATCATTACTCCTCGCTCCACCACTGGTGGGATGCCATCAAGCAGGAGATTCAGACCACGACCATCCGATTCATTAGACTCCGCCGGCAAATGTCGGACGAGACGTTTGCACAACTCGAGAGGCGTGTCGATCGAATCGTGTCCAGTCCCCTGCTGGGTGAACACACCACGGCAGATTTAGCTCACGCAACCTCCCAAGTGCGCGACGCGTACACAAGGAGAAGCGAGAGAGTGCTGGCAAACTCTCGCTACGCCCACCTCCTCGCTTCGGACAGTCCGGCAGGACCAAGTTTGGCTCGTGATATGGCTCCCACGTTTCAACCCCTCAAAGAACTGCGCCTGGAAGGGCGCGTCGTGTCTGATGGACCGTCGCTATGCACGGTCGCGAGGCGTCACTTCCAGGAGGTTTACGCTGCCACGCCCGTGACAATCGAGGAAGACTCGCCCCTGCCTCTACTTTCTCGCCTCCAACGTGAGAGCCTAGATCGGCCGCTGAGCCAACAAGAACTCACCGAAGCTCTTGGGTCCCTGAACAAAGGGAAGTCTCCCGGAATTGATGGTCTCACTCCCGAGTTCTACTCGTTCTTTTGGAGTGAGCTGTCGGGTCCGTTTGAGGAAATGTTGGCGCACTCCATGGAGACCGGCCTTCTTCCCCGATCTGCACAAAAGTCTATCCTGACGCTACTTCCTAAGTCGGGTGACAGGCTGGACATCAAAAACTGGCGTCCAATTTCTCTGCTCACCGTGGACTACAAGATCGTCGCACGTGCTTTGGCAACACGGTTGAGCCGAGTAATTGGCTCGCTGGTCCACCCCGATCAGGGCTACTGCGTTCCGGGGAGAACCATCTTCGACAGCCTCCACCTGCATCGTGACGTCGTGGAGTACGCCAACACCGAACAGGTTCCCCTAGCAGTTCTCTCCCTTGACCAACAGGGAGCATTCGACAGGGTGAACCAACACTATCTCTTTCACCTTCTCCGATCGTATGGTTTCGGCGAACATTTCGTGCAAACCCTGCGGACACTTTACGCCGGCGCCACGTGCTTCGTACGAGTGGGGTCATGTTTGACGGCTCCCTTTCCTTTCGGTCAGGGAATCCGACAGGGATGTCCCCTGTCAGGTCAGCTGTTCTCGCTTACAGCCGAGCCTTTCCTCAGACTGTGCAGATCAAGACTCTCGGGGTTTCTTATGCCTGGTCAACTGGAACGCAGACTCGTCGTCTCAGGATACGCCGATGACGTATCGGTCTTCATCGCTGACGACGAGGATTTCGACCGGTTGGGGGTAGTTTACCACATCTACGCGGTTCAGTCTGGGGCACGACTCAATACTCAAAAGTCCACCGGTCTGTGGGCAGGCAGCTGGGTCGGGCGTCGGGACTCTCCACTCGATTTCGCTTGGTCGAGTGAGGGCGGCAAGTGTTTGGGGGTAATGTTGGGCAATACGCCTGTAATCAAGGCCAGGGGCTTCGACGCGTTGCGGGAAAAGTTCCTCGTCGCAATCCAAAGGTGGCGAGGCCGAGCGTCGACCATGTCTCTTCGTGGTCGAGTTCTAGTCGCAAACCAGTTCCTGGCACCTAGACTGTGGTACACATTTCAAGTGCTGCCCCCACCTCCTGCGCTTCTCAACCGGCTTCAGGGGGAACTGGCAAATTTTGTATGGGCCGGCCGGAGACACTGGACGCGTCTGCGCGACCTCTGTGCCCCCGTCCATCTTGGAGGACTCGGCCTGGTCCACCTGGCGTCGAAGGTGGCCATGTTCCGAGTCGTTTATGCACACCGATTTCTTTCCAACTTAGAAGATCACCCCTGTCACGTCATGACTCGGCATTTCCTTGGCAAGTTTTGCCGATTAGGTCATGGCTGGCAGGTTTTGTTTCACCCCAAAATCGGTGGGCCTGCGGCTCGTAACACCTCCGAGTTTCTCCAAACCGTGCTCAAAGCTTGGTTCTCCCTGAAACCAAAGCCCGAGAATTTCCCGTCAACGAACTGCGGAATGCGAGACGTTCCCCTGACAGAAACGTCGCTTCTCCCAACGGCCACTTCTCCCTTCATTCCCTCATGGGCCTTGCTGGGTTGTAAAACGCTCGGGGACCTACTCAATGGTTCAGAGTGGACCGACGTCGACCGGTTGGAGGGCTTTGCCGAACAATCTGGTCGAGTTCGCCAAGCTCTTGGCGTCAACGGGAACAGGATCCGAGCCTTCTGCCATCTACGTTTTCGTGGCGTGAAAGATGTTCTGGGTCCTGAACCCTGGCCCCCAAATCTGTTGTATCGTCGCCCGTTGACCGGCGAGTGGGTCTCCCTGCTCCCTCAACAGCACAGGCGGTCGATCCTGCGTGACATCATGGTCAACTCCCTCCGCCTAGACGGTTCTCTAGAGGGACACTGGTCGCACGATCGAGTCAATTGGAGAGCTCTCGTTCGCTCACCCTCCCTTGGATTCGATTCCGAGGTCGTGTGGCGTTTCAACAAGAACCGTCTGGCAGATCCTATCTTCTTGTTCCACGCAGGGTTGGCCGCCTCTCGCCTGTGCCCCTGGTGCCAGGTCGAGGGTTCGGCTTGGCACATGATAGTGTCCTGTCGCCGGGCCGTGCAAATGTGGCGCCTGGCTGATTTGCTAATCAGAAACTTACTGGGTCGCCGTGGATTGTCTGCTCGAGAGCTCTATGTCGGGTTCAGTCCCGACAATACCTCCACCTCCAACCAAATCGATTTGGCCAATTTTGTTCTCGTGTTGGCCAAGAGCACAGTCTACAGGCTACTTGTAAGCTTCTTCAAAGAGGACCGCGAGCCTGCGCTCTACGATCATGTCCTGAAAGCTCGTCTAAAGTCTCGCATCATCAAGGAGTACGCTTGGTACCTTGGTCGCGGAGCGATCGATGGCTTCATGGCAAAGTGGTGCGATAGGGGGGCGCTCTGCGCCATTGAAAATGGCGAGATTCTTTTTAGTCAAGCGCTTACACAGTAAAGCCAAATGTCTTTCGTCTTCGACCGGTAGGGTTTGTTTTTCCAAACCAAAACTTTGTTTTCATTCTTTCCTCCAATATCGACGGGAAGGAAGCAGGCCCTCAGCCTGCATCCTAAAGTGCAATTTTAAGTTGGATTTCTGTTCCATTCCTTGTAACTATCCCCTATTGATCCCGTCAGATTGAAGAGACTTGTTTCATGTTTTTGAGTTAACATATCCTTCTGGACATAGTTTTTCTCTCCCCTATCGGTTTTATATAATAATAATAATAATAATAATAATAATAATAATAAATAATAACACACACACACCGGCCTCCGTCGGAGACGGACGTGTTTTTCGTTCGCTCCGCTTTACCGTGTTATTTGCGTGCTATTCCCAGCGCGGTACAGTTACAGCCTTAGGTGCGGGGCAGCGCAGTCGTTTGTCCATATCTTACTGTCTGCTACGTTCTGCTTGTGCCTGATAAGTTATTGTTGCTTATTCTCAATCAGTTTTTTCTCCTCTTTCGTTTGGAGTAGTTTTTGTTTTCTAATTATTCATTTTTAAGTAAGTTTTGGCTTTGCAAATTATTGCTTTTCTTTTCTCATTTTAACCCTCCTTGTTGAACCCTGCCATTTTAGAAGTCTCTAATTAATCATTGTGGTTTTGGTTATTCGTTCTTGTTCGGTTTGCTGCCTGGTCTTCAAGGCCAGGTAGCAGTGGGTTTTGTCCGTCTTGTCTGGCGTGTTTTTATTTTGAATATTCCGGAGGGTTTTTAGTTGACTCGTATCACCATGAGTCAACTGAAGCCGCAAGACTTTTTGAAGAAGTCCCCTGTCCCCGCTGTTAAAAACGGGGCCGGTAAGGCCGTTAAGGTGCCCCTCGTGCGAGGGCCCAATAAAGGTGTGCCTGCGCCCCTTCCTAGGGGACACAGCACACCGGAACTCAAACCGTCCTCCGTGACTGTCCTCAGGCCTTCTCTGGCGGCAGACACTACTGTCAACCAACGGGTTGGTGTGCTGACTGGCTCAGCGCATCAGTCTGTTACCGTTCTTCCCGTCTCTCCGCGCCTAAACAGGTCCTTATCTGACGTCCAGGTAGCGACCAGCCCTGTTAAGGCTGCAGAAAACGTGGTGGCTGGTTCAGCCAGCGCGCCAACACCGTTGTGCCCTACGCCGATCCCTGCTTTTCCGGTGGTTTCGTCGATCGTTGTCCCTGGGGTCCAGACTCCGCCAGTTACTAAGCCAACCATGGCGCAGGCCTTGCTCTCGGGGGCGGGCCAGCAGCGTCGCGGTCGCGACGGTCCGTCTGGGCCCTCCTTTGGTCCGCCGTGTCCCAAGAAGGACCAGGCAATACTGTTCCCTTCCATCGATCATGTCACCATCTCGCAGTACTTGCGGTCCCTGGCAGACCTCATTGGGGGCAAAAACATAACTTTTGCCTCCAGGTTGTCGCAGGGCCGTGTGTGCTGCTACTTAAAATCCAAGGCCTTGGTGGACTCTTTCATGCTGGACCACGGAGGTATATCGATCAAGGACCAATTTTTGTCTGCGCGCAGGCTGGTCACCCCCGCTGAGCGTTTGGTACTGTCCAATGTTAGCCCCTACATCCCGCACCACGCCGTTGAGGCCGAGCTGACAAAACTTGTTAGGCTTGTGTCACCTATGGCATACATTACCGTGGGCTTGAAGGAGGCTGACATTGGTCACGTCTTCAGTTTTAGACGACAGATCTTTGTCATCAAAGCTGAGAACGTCAATCTTCCCGACTCCATCGTAGTAGAACACGATGGAGAACGTAACCGTGTCTTCCTCAGCTTTGACGACGTCAAATGCTTCAAGTGCAGGCAAACTGGACATATTGCCAGAACATGCACTGCCAACATTGGTACCAAGGAAAGGTCTGCGGTAGAGACTGAAAGCCAAACGTCTAGAGGCGAAAACAAGAGAAAGATTCTTGTGGAATTGGGTGAGAGTGCTTCGGCCACCACTTTGACGCCAAGCGATGGGACCATCCCACCAGCTCCGGTTGCGACCGACGCAGCTTGTGCCCTGGATGCAATGGAAACTAATGATGCAGATCTTAGCCTTGACACTGGGACGCCGCACCAGCTCGAACCGGTGCTGGATGAACCGGTTTACACTCAGGTCAAGACAAAGAAAAAACCAAGGAGCAACTCTCCGGCCAAGAAGCGTCCACGTCAAGATGAAAGGGCGTCTCCTGGTGAGGCAACCATGCCCCTGGCTGCGGTGGAGCTACTTGACAGTAGAGAGGCTGGAAAGACGCTGTCCACTAGCGCTTTTCTACAGTTCTTAGCGGACGTGAAGGGCAACGATCAGCCATTCAAGGTTGCCCGCCGTTTTACGAACGACATTACCGGGCTGGTTTTTATGCTGACATCAGTTCTTCCGGTCTTGAAAAATGATCGTGCAATCAACCAACGTTCACGACGCCTTATTGCCACTCTAAAGAAGGCGCAGGCGTACTTTGACGCGACCGGAGAAGACGAGGTCACCCTATCTCGATCCACCTCTCTGGAAAGTGTCAGTTCCACTGGACTAGAGTAAAAAACCTGTCACCAACATGGCGGAGACAATTTTCATCACCCTTAATGCAAGGAGCGTTCGTAGCGACTTTAAATGGAGTCAGCTGTCGACCTTCCTGGATCGCCACTTCCCCGACGTCGTCCTCCTACAGGAGACAAACACGTCCTCATCACCACTACCCCTTCTTATCTCGAAGTACTCTTTTTATTTCAACCCCCCTGTTCAAGTGTGCTCGGGGACCATGATAGGACTTCGTAAGTCATCACCCATGGTCTTTCGAGCCCAAAATATTCTTTACCCTGGCTATCTTCAGGAACTTCTCCTAGAGATTCCCACCACAGGTCGGACGCTTCACGTCATCTCCGTTTATTTGCCACACAACCAAGCCATAGCTCTAGACATTCTGACGTGCCTTGAACGTCACATCAGCGACGTACGTGGTACCGCTGGAGTCGACGCTCAGTTCCTTGTTGGGGGGGACTTCAACTGTACGTTGGATCCCAACACTGACAGATCCGGGGGCGTCGAGCGGTATCCGCGCGTTGCCCGACTGCTCCGGAACACAGTTACGACAGCAGACCTCTCCGATTTGTGGCGGGAGTTTCACCCCGGGGAGCCAGGTTTCACGTATGTGGGCAATGCCCCACTGCATTCCGCCTCTCGCATAGACAGGTTCTATGGCACTCCCGAAGTGACCACTTTGATGACCGGCGTGCGCGTATTGCCCGCTTTCTCCGACCACCTTGCACTGCTGGCCACTATGTCGCTACGAACGCCTAAGTTTGTCTCGCCATATTGGCGCTTTGACAATACTCTCTTGGAGGACCCGAACTTCGGAGATTGTATTCGCGAGCTTCTCGAATCATTCGAGGCTCGTCGCAATCATTACTCCTCGCTCCACCACTGGTGGGATGCCATCAAGCAGGAGATTCAGACCACGACCATCCGATTCATTAGACTCCGCCGGCAAATGTCGGACGAGACGTTTGCACAACTCGAGAGGCGTGTCGATCGAATCGTGTCCAGTCCCCTGCTGGGTGAACACATCACGGCAGATTTAGCTCACGCAACCTCCCAAGTGCGCGACGCGACATTACAATACGAAATACAATATTTTGCCTTCTGGCTAACACTGAAAATTATTGTCTAAATATTTTTTACCAGGTTTCCGGTTTTCCAAATGTACTTGGGTGCATTGATGGAACATACTTACCTATCAGGACACCAGCACATAAAATAAGGTCTACGTACATAAACCGCCATGACCAAATATCAATAACACTGCAGGGCATCTGCGATGTTAATCGTAAATTCTTGGACGTTGAGCAAAATACATGATTCTCGTGTGTTTAAATTGTCATTTATACATCACGAGATTCCACAGATATGTGCCAACACATGGCACATACTGGGAGATGCGGCATACCCAATCGCAGAATGGCTGTTGACTCCTTACAGAGACTATGGTAACTTAGATGAGGCCAGAAAAAACTACAACTATAAACTGTCAGCAACTCGTGTCCTAATAGAAAATGCTTTTGGGATTTTGAAAGCTAGATTTCGTCAACTTGTACGAACAGATTTCCATTCTGTTGACACAACAACAAAGTTCGCTGTCACATGTTGTGTATTGCACAACCTGTGTATTGATGAAGGCGACTTATGGGAAGAGGATGGAGAAGACACAAGGGATATGGGCGAAATAAACCAGTGTGCAAATGAGGGCGGTATAGTAGAAAACGCGCTCAAAGTGTTGGGTGAAAATAAACGCAACAGAATCTGCGAGCACCTATTTAGGAACCAATAAAGTGCAATGTAGACATACAAAGTACGTTTTTTCTAATGATTATGGTTTTAAGTTTAGCAAAGTTGGAGCATGCAATTTGTATGATTGCGTATTCACAAAAATGTAAGTTAATGATTTAGGCCTAATTATCGAACATCGACAATTAGCCCAGCTTGTTAGCGCAGCCAATAAGAAACAGTAATTCTATTTCTTAAATATTTTATTAATTGTTACAAAATTAGTAGGTACGTACCATTGTGCTAGTATTCTATTTAAGAGGAATGGGTATTAAAATCGCACGCATTTTTTTTTTGTTAAATATAGGTATATATATGAGGGAAGCGTCAGGCATGGCCAGCCGGCTTCGATGTACCTAAGGGCCAGAATATGATGGGATTAATTTCCTATCCCCTACCCGACTTCATTGTTGGACACAGGGAGCAGATATACATATATATCTTGAGAACGCTTTCAAATATTGAAAAAGTGATACAAGACCCCTCTTTGGTTTTGTATTAACTACACAATGTTAAAAAGTTTTAGAAAAGTTTTGTTTTTAGACTGTTATTTTAAAAATTAATTTAATAATTACTTATTAAAATGAAATAAAATAACAATCTTTAACCACATTTTTTGTGTGTAGCTGATACAAAACCAAAGGGGGGTCTTGTATCACTTTTTCAATATTTGGAAGCGTTCTCATGTTAATAAAAAACGTAATTTTGCGCGATTTTAATACCCATTCCCGTCAAACTACCACTAGTGTTATTATTATTAAAAATCTAACATCATCAACAACTGGTAGCCTATGTAGGCCTACAGTATTATAACGCTTGTGTGTATTATATTGTTAGGATGTATAATATGCATGTAAATGTAAGTAGATAATAAGCACAAAAGTAAAATAACAAGAAGAAAGTACATTTTAATTAGGGATGTTCAACGATATCTTTTTCAGTATTGACACGTTATCGCGATATTTTTGATAATTTTTGATATTTTTGACAATACTATATTGATATGGAAATTGACGGTGATTTTCCTTCGATATCGTATCGAATTATCGATATCGTTGAACATCCCTAATTTTAATAAAGATTATCATGTAAACCCGTTTTTGGATTGATTTTGTTCTGCAATAAACTTTTGATGAGATCCATCTTCTCATTATGGCGTTTTTCTTTTAAAGCTTCCTTTTTATGAAGGAATTCCAGGAAGGCCTCGTTTACTTTTACTTTTTTCTCCTTACTGCAATTAGTCTTGGTTATTTTCAGCACATTTTTGTTTAACTGGACCTTCCCAACACCGCGCAATACTTCTGGCTCCAAGCTATCATCTAGGGCTCTTATTTGATCGATTTCTGCCTCGAATTCAATTTCCTTTCGGGTGGAGCCAGAAGTATTGTTCTCCGAGCACACGGTCACCTTCCGTTTTAAGATAGTTTTGTACCTGTTCTCACATTGGAGAGCTGATCTCAAAATGTTAAATGTGGACAAAATATCTACACAAATTTGGGCCCACATGAGTTTTTTTGTGCGAAACCTTTTCATTGGTCCCACTTTAGTCATGTATTCATGATACTTGTCCAGCAACAGTTTAGTGTCTCCTGAGCCCCATTCAGAATCTGAAACACAAATAACATGTCATCCATTACACCTAGCCTATACAAAATGGTACGGTCTAAGTAAAGTGGCTCCAAAGCAACTTTGTGAATGCTCACGTCATAGATGTGCAAGTCGGAGCCAATCAGCAGGTGGCATTTTTAAATACTGACATTCAATGGCTCACTAATCTATGACGTCCGCATCCATAAGGTTAGAGTAAAACGACAGGCAGAACCTCCCCCCCCCCCCCCCCCCTCCCTGCTCCTTACGCACTATTAACTCGGGTGGCTAAAAGTATACTCAAGGCAACAGATCATCTTCCATCCCACTAATCAGTCTGTATAACAACACCCACCCGGAAACTGACGTAATCTAGACCAAGGTCTACTTGATCTAGACTTTATACCCATTCTTATGTTGCTAATAACTAATTTCTTGAATTGATAGTTTAGTTCCAGTCCTACAAGTCATTTAAACTCTAGTACCGGTACGTTTGTTTACAATGTTTTTTCTTAGTGCTCTGAACGTTCTTAAGTGGAACAAACATTTTTACAGCTAGGCCAGTGCTTGAAGTGGAGCGGGATCATATTCCACCACTTCTCAACAAGGCCTATTACCATCCCGCCGCTTATTATTTACGATAACACCCAAAATGGTTTTAATATACACATATACCAAAAATACTAGCTTCTCTTATTAGACGTGACATTTACAACTAGGAATGAGCTCTTGTTAATTTTGCATTTAAAAGTTTTTGTAGCCCCCTCCACCACTGTGAGATGAAAATAATGGCTGAAGTAGTAAGCCACTGAAAAGATCCAAAACCTTGGTTAAACATAAAATTCGTGGTGAGCAGCTCAACTAATAATAGGCTAGTAGTAGGTTCCGTTGTAAAATGAGTTCGTTTCTATCATTGTCCCTGTCTGTAGGCCTATGGATACTTGCGTAATGCATAACCCTATGTACCGGTACATAAGTAAGTTTCTGCAAATGTTTAAAACGCAGCGTAAAAAATGTAAACGTGTTAAGTTCCTCCCACATTTAAACGTCGCATCCCCATTTACGACACGTGAGAGAGACGTTTGTGGAACTAATTCTGTCGCCCTAATTCTGTCGGGGGGGGGGGGGGGGGGGCAAGCAATGACCGCTAGCTACCAAAGAACAGATCAAAATAATCACCTAAGCATACTCTTCCCACCGTCACCCCGTCCGCAGTACGGGCAAAGTGATAACTGTTATATTTTATACTACCATTAGGCCTATTTTGCTACTGCCTTTCTATAGCCTAAGTTAATATGTAAACGCAGTGCCCATATTTTGATTCAATAAATTATATCCTACCACCTTTATGTTTCCACTTCGAGCACTGAGCTAGGCATTACATAAATCAAAGTAGGGCCAATCAAGATTATTAAACGTAGGCCTATTTAGATCATAACCAATTTATTAATCGGTTATCAGTCGCAGCCGTATTTAGGACTTAAGAAATATGAAGGCCTAACGTTTACAATACAAGTCTCCAAGACTTCACATACCAGATGGTGACACACTCTTGCTGCTGCTGGCTGATGTAGTTGGCAAATGTGCATCTCCTGCAGGCCACCCCGCTTCATCCCGGCAGCTCTCGGTCAAATTATTTGGACTGATTCGTTGCTTGGCATTTTTATCTGGTCCATCTCCTGAAAACAATCGGACCCTACATTTTAAAATTGTACATAGAGATTATGTACATTATTATTATTATTATACCTGCAAGCTGTGTGGAAATGGGGAGCAGGATAGGAGCCACCTGTTTGTATGTCCAAAACTGGCATGTGAACGTGACGCAATGCCGAGCGGCATGAAAAGGGTGGAGAAAGAAGCGTGTCTCTACTGGTTGACCAGATCCAGCATGATGGCATAATAGCCAAATGTGGGCATTTGAGAAGAAGAAGAAGAGAAGAAGATTATTATTATTATTATTACCAAACAGCACACGTTAGGCGGACGTATAGCCATTGAGTAAGGGAATTGCTACGATTTAAGAAGTATGTATAAATTAAAGACCTAGCCCAGGCTAGGCTTAGGCTATGGAGACACCTCCACCGAAGGTCTAGATATACAAAGACCTAGGCTTGTAGGCCTACCCACACATGTACGTACCATACGGCGAGGCACGTTTAAGGCTAGGCCTAGCAGCCTTTTAACCAGTGCTATCTTTAGTAATAGCTTCACCCAGCCAACCCAATTGTACCAGATTTGGCCGAGGGATGGCCATAACTTCTTCGACTCCTGAAAAAAAAAATGTTTTGTATACAATATACGTTAATACCTACGCATAACCACAAAAGCTACCTGATTGTTAGGCTAACAGCGATGACAACGCTGACAATCTAGGGCTAGGGCCTAGGTAGGCCCTAGTGTGCACGGGACAAGCCACAGCTAGGGCCTAGGCCTAGGCCTAGGTTACCAACAAAACGTATACGAGGAACCCCGATTGCTAACAACAAATAGGCCTAGTTGATGGAAGTTCTTCTCTAGGACTAGGGCTATTGGATAGGCCTACACAATGCTAGAGCCCTATTCCAATCTAATTTCATTACGTCGTTTTCTATTTGTAGGTTATGTAGGGTCTAAATGCTGGTATCTAGGCATATTATATATAACTGTGCAAATACTTACCAGCAATATTTACATTGCATAACACCCCGTCATTTGTTATTATTTCGGCGTTATCTGCCCCCATAATAATATTTGTAATAACTACAGTTATGTCAACTTCTTCATTTGGCGCGCTCGAGTTAGAGGCCATCTTTGCAGTTTGCACCGAGTTTATTTTCGTGTTTCATTGAGCGCTGCACTAGTGGCTCCACTCGTCAAGTGCATTACGTCACTGTGACGTTTCAGTGCGCACTGGTCTCGTTTCGAGTGCAGTCCATTGGAAAACACCATAACTTTCCTTATTCATTCTCATACTTCAAACAAACTCAAAACACAATCCAAAATACCCGCGCTTCTACGTTTAAAACAATATTCCCTTCAACGATTCCGCATTCAATTTCTAACTTTTTTTTAAACACGTGACACAAAAATTATTAACAATCAAAATCTGTTCGTTGTTCCTCCTTTGTAACTTCCCATTATTCATTCCAATCCTTATAAAACTCACATATTTCCTCTTTTTCAAACGACCTTCACAATACCACAAATCAAACGTCATTATTCAGAACACAAAATCTACTCCAACCAGCTTATTTTACCGTAACCTTACTATATAGTATTAAAATAACGTCACCTCTCGCGTCTCTATCCTTCTAACTACTTCTTTTCCAGTCGCGCATCTCTCATCTCTCTTTCGTAAACAGGTTTTTTTTTGTGACCGGTGAAACAACCCACGGGGAAAACTGTCCGGACCGATTCTAACTGTTTGAATCGTTTTCAAAGAATTGCTCGGACACCAATTACGCGAACATGTCCCACCCCTAAACTTATTCCAGTCTCTTCGCACAATCACACATTCATCGACCTTGTGAGGAAAGCAGGTGTAAGGTAGTCTTGGGTCGCCTATACGACTGTCCCGCATCAACTTAGGCGCGCCGGGCCAAGCCACGCGACGGTTAATATCACGTGTGTTGTTGCAGCAATGAACGCCCTGTGGCTGTGGTCTGTGCTTGCAATGCTGGCGGTGTTCCTCATGGGCGAGGCTGCCGGAGACCCCGACGACGATAATTGGGGGGACATGGTGAAGGACGCCGACTCCATGATGGGTCGCCGCTCTGCTGATGCGTTGGACGAGCAGCCGCGGCCAGCGCGAGCGGCATGTTATGAGCATCATTGCGGTAAGGGCGGGTAAACGCTCGGTGCCTAACAATAAATAGATTTTTCTTTGTTCAAACAATAACAGGGTTGAAATATGTTTATTTATTCAAAGTTAGGTAAGATAATATTTAATGTGGCAGCAAATATAAAATGTATTGAACGAAGTTGTCTGTACTGTCTTTGACATTACACCTTTGTTTATCCAATTGGTTTAATTTCATTATACCCTGGTTCCTACGGTGCCTCGCTATTCCTTCCCCCAACAGTACAGACATACACAACACTGAAAGGGGTTGATTGATTGATTGATTGATTGATTGATGGATTTAGGGCCAATCAGCGCTTTGAACGGCGAGGGTCATTCGCGCCTCAAGGCGGACATAGGAAACAAAATAAAATTTGACCAATTAATTTTGAAGAAGTAATGTAATAAGTGAATTGAGAGAGGCATCTTAAAATAAATGTATCAATAAAAAATGAAAACGAAAATCGTTGTCATGAAACGTTGCCAAGGTCAACAGACCGAAGATAAGTAACTCGTGGTCCTTAGAACATTGCCAAAGTCGTAATAAGAAAATCAACAAACTCGTTGTCATAGTCTCATTGCCAAGGTAGACATACATTGGGACAGAAATAAGTAACAAATAATTGTTTTCTACACATTATAATGATACTCAACATGCTGGTTCGACTTTAGAACACTGTTTATGGAGAGAGTAGGAATTGCGAGCATTTAAAGTCGATTAATTAGATTAGCTTGTTCCAAAAAGTTGATAGGTTTGTGTAATTGTCATAAGACAATAGCTCTTCATAGGATTGGCTTAGACTCAATTGGAGTCTTAAGCCATCATACAAGGAGCATTCGGCTAACAAATGATGTATAGTCAGCGTATTATCACATGTGGCACACTTCAATGATATGATATTTGAGCTTAACGTCTTATATTTTTGCAACTAGGCTAATCAAGACGATGAGTGGGTGATTGATTGATTAATGGGGCTTAACGTCTTATATTTATGCAACGATGGCTAATCGAGACGATGAGCGGGTGATAATGAAGATGAGAAAGATGATAATGAAGAATAAAGCCACATCCGAATCAGATCCATTGTGCGTCGCGTGAGTCGTCATACGGGAGTCCAGCAAGGGAGGGCAGGGCCAAGTGGGAGGAGAAATATTCAATGGGACAGTGGGGGGGTAAAGGGGATTAGGGTGTGGACTGCACTTCGTCTGACTTCTCCTCCTCGACCAGTCCGGCTTGGGTGGCCCTACCAGAAGCATACGTATCATCATCATGTCATGTATATATTGGCCACCACAGGGGAGATTGGAGACCCCATAGCAGCTCCTTCATTTTGTGTATAGTATTGGCCCTCATAAACAAAGTAGGTATTGCGTAAGCAGAAGTGCACCAAGTTAGCCATCACCGGCGTAGTTAAGTCATTAATAACCTTCACAGCGTCATTAACAGGAATCTTCGTAAAGAGTGAAACAACGTCAAAACTTAAAATTAGGTCATTCTCTTCTAGTTTCACCCCTTGAATCAATGTTATAAAATGTTCCGAGTTTTTTATATAAGATGCTGCATCCGGTACAAATCTCGGAATCTCCCCTGTGGTGGCCAATATATACATGAATCATCTTGAAACAAGTGCCTTGTCCACCTCAGAACTTAAACCTAAAGTTTGGCTCCGATATGTTGATGACGTATTCGTTGTATGGCCTTATGGCCGGGACCAATTAAATACGTTCCTTGAACACATGAACGACTTCCATCCTAACATAAAGTTCACGGTCGAGTTGGAACAAAACAATCAACTTCCATTTTTGGATGTTCTTCTCACCAAACTGGCTGATGGTACATTAGGTCATTCTGTGTTCCGCAAAGCAACTCATACCAACTTGTATTTGCAAGCGGACAGCAATCACCCTCCTAGCCATAAGTCATCTGTGGTTAACTCGTTGGTCAGCAGGGCTGTCAAGTTATCGGACGCGGCTAGTTTTGATAAGGAAAGGGTGACTCTCACTAATGCTCTCTGTAACAATGGGTATAAACGCGCGAATGTCAACAGAGCTTTTAACAAATATATGACTAATAGTGACCGGAGGGCAGAAAACAATGGCCGGAGCGCAGATGATAATAATAAAGGCCCTATTGCATTTTTGCCTTACATCAAGCACGTGACTGACCGTATAGCGCGTGCACTCTCGAAGTACGCAGTCAAGACTGTACTTATGCCTACATACAAGATACAATCATTGTTAGGTTCCGTCAAGGACAAAATACCTCCACTCGATCATCCTGGTGTTTATGAAATATCTTGTTCATGTAATCGTGTTTATATTGGTCAGTCAGGCCGCACCGTGGTCGATCGTATCCGAGATCACAAGGGTAATCTTAAGAGGGGCGAAGTCCACCACTCTGCGATAGCCAAACACATTGTTGACAACATAGGTAACGACGCCCATGCTATAGATTTTTGCAACGTAAAGCTATTAAAACAAGAACCCAAGTTTTGGCCGCGCTTTGTACGCGAGGCACTGGAGGTTGCTAAAAATCCCAACAACATGAATGCTGATGACCATAAGTGCTTATACAATCTAAGTGATACGTGGGCACCATTAATAATAAATAACCATCACCAACAACAAACTCAGCAACATCAACAGCAACAGCAGCAACAACAACAACAACAACAACAACAACAACAACAACAACCACAGCAGCCATCACGTCATCAACCTGCTAATAATTCTAATCTATTTGTGACAACGGCTAATAACCATAAGCCTTCTACTAAATATCGTGACAAGGGTAACTATTCAGGCACAGATGATAGGTTCAATAACCCCGGGTGTCACGTTCGTATTACGCGCGCTATGTCAAGAGCGAGATTACGAAGCGACCCCTCGAACCTTCGAGATTTTCGAGACACACCCGCCAATGACGCAGACGACAGCCAGTAGCTCTCGATCTGCCCTGAGGACAAGACCGATATTGGTCTTGAAACGTCGGCATATGGCCTACGGTAAGGGACGTGGCGTAATAGCCCGAAGTGTTTTCAATTTTATTAACATACAAGTAGTAATTGAATACGACCTATTGGGCCAGCCTTGGCAAAGACATACAAGTAGTAATTGAATACGACCTATTGGGCCAGCCTTGGCAAAGACATACAAGTAGTAATTGAATACGACCTATTGGGCCAGCCTTGGCAAAGACATACAAGTAGTAATTGAATACGACCTATTGGACTAGCCTTGGCAAAGACATACAACTAGTAATTGAATACGACCTATTGGACTAGCCTTGGCAAAGACATACAAGTAGTAATTGAATACGACCTATTGGACCAGCCTTGGCAAAGACATACAAGTAGTAATTGAATACGACCTATTGGGCCAGCCTTGGCAAAGACATACAAGTAGTAATTGAATACGACCTATTGGGCCAGCCTTGGCAAAGACATACAAGTAGTAATTGAATACGACCTATTGGGCCAGCCTTGGCAAAGACATACAAGTAGTAATTGAATACGACCTATTGGACCAGCCTTGGCAAAGACATACAAGTAGTAATTGAATACGACCTATTGGGCCAGCCTTGGCAAAGACATCAAGTAGTAATTGAATACGACCTATTGGGCCAGCCTTGGCAAAGACATACAAGTAGTAATTGAATACGACCTATTGGGCCAGCCTTGGCAAAGACATACAAGTAGTAATTGAATACGACCTATTGGACTAGCCTTGGCAAAGACATACAAGTAGTAATTGAATACGACCTATTGGGCCAGCCTTGGCAAAGACATACAAGTAGTAATTGAATACGACCTATTGGACTAGCCTTGGCAAAGACATACAAGTAGTAATTGAATACGACCTATTGGGCCAGCCTTGGCAAAGACATACAAGTAGTAATTGAATACGACCTATTGGGCCAGCCTTGGCAAAGACATACAAGTAGTAATTGAATACGACCTATTGGGCCAGCCTTGGCAAAGACATACAAGTAGTAATTGAATACGACCTATTGGACTAGCCTTGGCAAAGACATACAAGTAGTAATTGAATACGACCTATTGGGCCAGCCTTGGCAAAGACATACAAGTAGTAATTGAATACGACCTATTGGGCCAGCCTTGGCAAAGACATACAAGTAGTAATTGAATACGACCTATTGGGCCAGCCTTGGCAAAGACATACAAGTAGTAATTGAATACGACCTATTGGACTAGCCTTGGCTCGTGTGTCGTAAACAAAATTCTTAACCAATTTCCGGAGGAATCAGGAAACTACGTTGGAATTCTACCAGTCAGGCCTGGAAATAATAATAACTGATACAAATATATTACATAAAGAACACGTCAAAACTATACAATTAAGTCGTGTGTGTCATGTGTTTTGGTTGTGTGCGTGATTTACACTTATTTGTGTTTGCATCATTATCATTGTTAGTATTCTGTTATAATTGATGATATTACTTCTTATTATAATTATATTATATCATTATTAATATATCGACTTTATTTCATTATTGGCATCAATGGAAATTCTGTAACTAAAAATTGACAAAAAACTAAAAACACAAATCTTGATAACTGCAAAACTATAATATTGATAATACCCCGTTCAAGCTGTTTTCATTCTTCTTAATAACTGTAGTAAATTTTTTAATGCAAATTCCAAATACATAGTTTGTTCAGTTATTCTAAGATTGATTGATTGATTAATGGAGCTTAACGTCTCTTACTTTTGCTTAGTTATTTTAAGTGATTATATATGCGTGTTTTTAAATTTCTTATTGAAATATCAATATCAATTGATTGAGACATACAACTACTAAGTTTATAATTGAAACATTTTATTTTTTACTATGTACAAATGCGACGATGTTTTCAGACAAGCTGTTCAAAGCTTGACAGGCCGTGCGGCCTTGCCCGCGCTCAACGAGTTGTACTCCGCGGCAGTGATCGGACAACATGCATTATTATATACTGAAATATAACTACCCTCTCAAACTGACTCAATGACCAGCATCAAAGTGTCGAAAATCATAGTCCTGTGCAATTTCGAGAAAAGAGTATAGCACTATACCAATGTGTTCATGAGGGTTAACAGTATTTAGCGCACTTTAGTGCCAGAGCGATATCCGCGACTGGGGGCGGGGGCGGTGCCCCCAATATAGACTACACATTGCATTGACTATCGCTCAATTACGGCCAAAAGGTTGGTCTGACAACGAAAATGATGATTATAAAATATATTTGTGTGTAATTGATAAATATTTCCTTGTCACAATTATTCATGTACGGTACATGGTGAGAAAGTTATCGTCAATTAAGAGGATTCTAGTCGACGGGGCCAACTCCAAGCTGAGAGATCGTACGGAAAAAGATGTTTCGGTGAGCGCACAGTGGGCGGAGATTGTTACTCTGTTCGTTCATTCTCGGGTGAGATCGTAACTACCCCCGTTTCGTTGACTGGCGCTGGTCACGTGACCCACCAGTAGGTCTCACGCAGCGGAGGAGTTCGTATCGGGCCGCTGTACAAGAACAAACCGCTTCCGCACGCGGTAGCCGTACGTTTTAGGTACGAATGTTGTATGCGCGTAGCGTAAATATATCGTTACTTACGACGGGGTCACGATAAAACATACATACATACAAAATACGATGATCCGTTAGACTACATCTTAAGCCTACAATGCTCGCCATTGACGTAACGGGTTGTAAGAAAGGAGCATAGGAACCACTTCCACAAAAACAAAAAAAACAACAACAACGACGACGAAAATAACAGTAATGGGCCGTTTACATAACTGACTAGTAATTAGTGACTAGCCCACTTGACTAAGCCACAGGCTTCTTTCATTGGCTGGGAGGGAGAATACTGCGCTGTGATTGGCTGTGACTAAGGTTTGTCTTGACTTGACTAAGAAATTGAACATATTTCAATTCCTTAGCCAAGTCAAGAGAAACCTTAGTCACAGCCAATCACAGCGCAGTATTCTCCCTCCCAGCCAATGAAAGAAGTCTGTGGCTTAGACACGGGGGTTAGTCAATAATCACTAGTCAGTTATGTAAACGGCCCATAACGCACACCCATAGACACAGACGTCTAAAAAAATGTGTGCGTGTGAGCATATAGTCTATATCGTAGTCGTAGCTGTGGAGCACGTCGTAAAAACACCAAAATAATAATCTCGTAAATGGCTTTGACAGCTGTTACTAGTGACTATAAACACAAATGGAATGATGAATGAAACAGCTATCATTACGTCAACTTGATGGCGCCGTGTCAAATATTATAAACAAAACAAAGTGACGGACACGTTTACTGACAGTGCGAAATGCTAATAGATGATTTTCAAAACTGATGTATGTAGGACCCTTTCTAAATCGTCAATGATTGAATCGTTACAATAAAATCGTCAATGAAATCGTCACAAATTTCAAATGTGGCGTTTCTAGTACGGGTGGAGAGTTGTTATGTTCAGTTTCACTTTCATTCATAACTTCCACGTCTGACTCGCCCCATTCACTCTTGTCAGGCCACAAGCTGCATCCTGGCCTGGGTTCCCCTTTTCCAACGTGTTTCAGGGGTGTAGACGAACCAATTTCAAATGTGGCGTTTCTTGGGCGGGTGGAGAGTTGTTACCACCGACTGTTTCAACGTCCAAGCTTTAAAGAATGCAATTATTAAATAATTGATTCCCTTTTTCATACATAGTTACATAATATTATCAGAGATTACATTCGTGCCAGGGTAGGCGGGGGCGGCAAAACTACCAAATCAGATGCCAGACTTGAAGTTTGTGGTCACATGCAGGGTGCATTTAGGCTAAAATGTGCAAAGCCAAATCATATATTTTCTTATTATATTCTATTAAAACTTATTTTTCGTTCCACCTGCTACAAAACTCAAAACGTTCCATTTACATACCTAGACCCGTATTACCTAGGGGCACTGGTTTATGGTGAATACAACTCGATTTCGGTACAGTAACAGTTTCATTATCGGTTTATTGGCAGGTATATAAAGCGAGGTTAATGTTTCAAAAATTGTGCATAAAGTGGTTCTTAAAATTTTCAAAAATCTTACTTTGTAAATATTAGCCTTCTACACAATTACGTCGAAAGAAAGACAGTATGCAATATGCATGTAAAAGTTGGGAGATACTCCTATGCGAGATGGATTGAGACACTATTTTTATGTCAACGCCAGCCAAAATAAAAAAAATCGCGTTGTAATAAAAAATATCTGGAAATTTAATGTTTTTCAACTTGAATTTCAGTGTTATTCACCAATTTACACTAAGTACACAAATGTCGGTGTTTGGCGGCGATTCAAATTTTCCCGGTTTAAAATGGATGAATTATCGATGATCATTATGTGAAATTAAACGACTCATCGACATTTAGGTGTTATCGTTATCGTTATCATGGGTTTCTATCGATATTACGTGCGCGAGTCAAATAAATACATATTCTATTCATGATGATTGATGAAGCATTGGTTAGTTTTAATGCACTATATATAATGCACTAACTATGCATACTATTGAAAAAAAAAATGCTAGAAAATTAACTAATAAAAAGACCATTTACATTCTTATAACTTTGAGTTCTTGAGGTATTGATGGAGGGGGGGTGTACCTACCTCTAAACTACGAGGGGGTGATGTGCTTTTAAATTCGCAAAGGGGTTTCACATCTGATATTTCCTTTACGTCATAGCAACGGCCCAACGAGGCACATAGTAAATGTATATCCCCTGGCAATTACTTTGTTTACTTGAATGTTTTATGAAGGTTAAAAAAGGGGTAAGTATAGAAATGCAAGGTGAATCACATGACAATCAGCCGGCCGCTCACTTCCGCGTTGACCTGGTACTGGTTTTGTTGGTGGAACGTCTGGCCTCCGGTATTAGGGGTTGGTTTCATTCATCCTTTCAAGTTTCTCAGAATCGTAAGCTATTTGCGGTGACTCCCCCCCCCCCCCCCCCCCCCCCCCCCCCCGCCCAGGTGTCACTAACAGTTAGGGCCATCGACCTTTGTAGATTGACTATATTGGCTTGAATATGTGGACGACAGGGACCTACTCATAGTTATTTCCATAAATACTTTTCAGTCGTCCATGTGGTATGTAATTAAACATAATAATAAAACAAACTGCAATTTCCTACTTTTAGACGGTTATTTTCACGTGAGCAATGAAATACGTCGTAGGCCTACGTGTAAACTACGGTAGGCAATAAACAAAAATGCAAAAAATTTGCAAAAAAGAGGCCAAGCCCAAAACGGAGAAGACAAACCGTTACAAACCAAAGAGGGCACACGTACAAAAATGCCAATTTCAAAAGAGGCTCAACATTTAAAGGGGTAATATCTAAAATTGTGGCCAAGCCAATTATTTATTTCCAATATATAAATATAGTTATTATAATTAATTAAATAAACAAATATATAAATGTTTACATCACTTAATAATTGATAAATAAATAAATTACATTAATACAAAATTAAATTAACTTATTGAAACATTTCGAGGTGGGGAAAACAAAATGAACACACTGTAATTGTATTTATAATTAAAAGCTTGGCCGATGAATTTGCATTCTCAGTTTTATTTTCCAAGTACTGAAATGTTTCTTGATGACATTATTAAATTGATTTTAAAGTTCATTAACTTGATGAGTTATTACCATTATTGCTTTATAGTACGTAATATTAATAATATATTACCCCAAGCCAAATTACAAATTCATTACAATTAGAATAATACAATTACAATAATTTGTTCAATAGTAAAGTACAAGGTGGTAAGTAAAGATATATGTCTAAATGTTGTCAAATAGAGATAAAAATACACCTAAGCATAAAGTTGGTGGCAGAACTCTGTCGGCCATGATTTGAAAGATAGGAGGTATCGGTAGCTCCACGGTGACTACCGACTACGGTGCTCTGTGCTAAAGTCAGTGACATACGATTTGGCGCTTGATTTCGTTCTGCATTGTGATAGTCGGCTGTGACCGTAAATCTAACTACAATGGAGAAATACTATTTGCTGGTACCTTCTAGCCTCGGAACGGGTGCAGTTATCACCTCAAATAAAATTGTGACAAATTTCAAATTTGACAACTTTCAGGAATAGCCCCCAGTATATACTTGTGTATTGTTTTTTTTTTTACTTAAGGATAATATACTCAATAATTTGAGTTGAATTCGCTTTAATTCAAATTTGCACATCTTTCTAAATTTTTTTTGATTTCGTGTCTACGACAAAAAATGACAATTTACGCTCGAGTCCTAGCTGTGTTTTTTGTTTATTGTTATATTGTAACAACAAAATGCCCTTTTCAGGTCCACAATTGTTTATTTGATCGACTTGTTTTTTGTTTATTGTTATATTGTAACAACAAAATGCCCTTTCAGGTCCACAATTGTTTATTTGATCGCATTATATATATATACATTATATTATATATATATTATATAAGCATTATATTAATCTTTCAGATTTATGTAGGCCTACATTTCGTTTTATGTGTGTGTATATGTGTGCATTTTGCAATTAAAACATAATATGGTACCGGTATCGGCCTATTTGACATACTTTGACATAGGCTTCTCTTTGTTTGCATCGATACACGATTACGTTTCATTTAGCAAGAAACTATGCTAACTCACGCACGTTCATCTTCACGCACTCAAAGTTCATCTTCACGCACTCAAATGCACTCCCAGCCCACACAGTAATCACGCAAGACCTCGAAACGTATACAATATTGATATTATTAGAGGAGCAAATATGGCGAGGTTTCTCCCAGCAAAAATATAATTTATGTTTTAGGGTTAGTTTAGTGCCTCGGAAGAGCTGTGCAAGGTGGACTCCAAATATATGGACTACATATTAATTTTCTAAATCACGTCAGCCAATCACTGCCACCTTCTTTAGACGTCAATCTCATTGCTTATCTATGCTTTTTTTGCAGTTATTTAGATTTTAGATGACTCCAAAGCAGTTTGACAGGGCCCAGGCTAATAATTCAAATGAAGGGGGCTGGGAAGTGAAAACTTTTATTCACAGCTACCTGGCAAATGGCATTAGAAAAGTAATAATGTATGCAGACTGTAGGGCTGTATAATGTTGTTACCAAGCCAAGTATTACAACGACTGCAACCGATAGTTGAGCGGTAACACTATTCGGGACGTTGCCGGTTAGATATTCGATTCCGTTATCACTTTGGTAATCTTGATTGAAAATTTTGGCCAGGATTTTTTAAGTCAAAATACGATCGCTGGGATTGAGCCCCCAAAAATTGTACATTTGCTCCAATCCATCCTCACACCGACAAACACTAGTATAATTATCTACGTAGCTGAAGAGGTAAATGTTGGGTCTGAGCAGGTTACTGCGAAACAGTATTACTATTAGTTCACTGTGTAGGTGTCTCCGGAAGGGGGGGGGGGGGGGAGGGGGGGGGGGGGGCTTGGCGCGTAAGCCGTGTGTGCATACAGGCTTACCGCAAGATAATTTACCCATATTGACCGTCCGTTTATAAACAATTACAAGTAAGCACACGATATTTAAAAAAAATTCCTGCATGTGGTCCTAGGTATACGAGAGGGGGCATCAACTCGTTACGCAAGACCTTCAAAGACTGATATATAACCATGTCTGCGCAAGACTAATCTAACTATCGGTTGGTTGGATAGTCAAGTCGGCGAATATTCTCTTGCCCTGCTTAGCCCAAATACATTTCCTCGTCTCGTCTTCAATCACATTCACAGCTCGAGCTAACGTTGTCAAGGTCGACTGGTTTGTGTGTGATGGTGGTAGGCGCGGGGGGATGAAGACTGCTGGACTTCGGCAGCCAATAGGAGGCTGGCCCGCCCGTCTTCGCTCGGCTCGGAGGAATGTATCTGTGTCGCGACAGAGCGAGTTACCAGACGGTGTTTAGAAATAATATTGGAACGCAAAACATGCACTTTGTTAGTGCAATTTCTGATTAAACCGTTGAACTTACAGTTACACTTTTTTTTTTCGATGCTCACATTGATTCAAACTCTGATTTGTGTTACTTACTTCTTCTAGAAAATATTTCAAACGTCTCTTATTATGCGATAAAGTTGCACGGTCATGAGACTATTTTAACATTATCGACAATGTTTATATCATTATAAGTCAAAAGTGCTTTATTATTTGGAAAATGTGACTACGCGAAAGCAACGAACACATCTTTGTGAGCGATACTGCAAAATATGGTTATGATCCTATTACCCATTAACCTGCAATAGCCACAAAACCGAGCGCTTGCATTCAGCTCCGCGCGTCCCGCATCTTGTCGACTCGAATCCTCTTAAGTATAAAATTAATATATTCTCAATATATAAAACCATGGTACAACTATATATTATCAAAACATTACAAACACATTCATACACGTATAGAAATTTCAGAGTGTTGCTATATCGGTGATTTTTTTTCATAATTTTATCTTTAAGCGATTGGTATTAGTGAAGTATTAAAGACAAGAATGCATGGGGCTTTTGTGCGCCCGCTAAACACTAGTGTAATGCATAGAAGCATTGACAATCATAATATTGTACTATTTCGAAAGAAAAGTACACTTATATCTTCGTTTTAGCTTGTAAAATAATAATTTGGATGGTGCCAAGCTCCAAAATTAGGCGTTTACAAGTTATACATAAAAAAACAAAATGGCCTACTCTCATGAGGTTTTTCCTATTTATCTTCACAATCGTGCATTTTTTGGCAAAACTTAATACGACAAAAATTGTGTCTAGTAAAATTCTACACACATATGCGTCTTGGATATTTTCATAGGAAGTACTACTTACGTACAAATTTTATTTTTGTATGTGTGCATCTGAACTAGGGATGACATCGGGTACCCGGGTAACCCGGGTACCCGGCTCCAAAGTATTACCCGGAGCCGTTTTTCGGGTCCGGGTAATTTTTTAGTCCGTTTCTAGGCTATATTTACGCGCCAGTATTGCTGCCGTTGATTTCGATGGAGCCAGCAGGCACGGCGGGCACCGACCCATCCCCCACTATCCATAACAAGTGCCTCGACAGGGAACAGAACAGACGCGAACAGACTTGCATTGGTTACTGTTTGTTCATTGTTTAACATTCTGGTGAACATTCTGGCTAACCCTTGTTCTATTACTATTTATTTTACTTGAAATAGCATGTTTTAATACGTGCTTCAGTTGTGTATTGCGAAATACTTTTTTTTACTCAACGTGATTACTGCAGGCGTATTCCAAGGGGCTATATTTGAGCAGGCGGCATGCATGTCATTCGTCCCTCTTCTTCCGCCCCGCGCACTTCACAAGGCCTAGCGACGACCTTCAAATCAAGCCTACACATCGAAAAATACGTTTTCAGGATCCGGGTACCCGGGTAATATGAGAGCTGGAACCGGTTCCGAATTTTATTACCCGATGTCATCCCTAATCTGAACTCAAATGTACAAAACTTGGCTCCCGTTCGATTCTTGATGAAGCAACTGTGACCTAAGGGAGTGGTCTCATTTCTTCTTTTAAGCTTATAAAATAATAATTTTGATGGTGCCAAGCTCCAATGATAGGCGTTTACGAGTTGCATGTGAAAAACAAAATGGCTGCCACTTCAGGTGGTTTTGGCAATTTATCTTCATAACCGTACTATTTACGACAAAATCTAACATGACAAAAAATATTCCTTGTAAAATTCTACATACAATTCATATTCAGGTATTTTCATATGATTTACCATTTACCTACAAATTTAGATTTGTGTATGTTTATCTGTACTCAAATGTACAAGCATTGGCTCCCCTGGGCTACTTGATGAAGCAAGTATGGACTATGGGAGTGGACTCAATCTCTTCCTTTCAACTTATAGAATAATAATTTTGATGGTGCCAAACTCAAGTACTAGGCGTTCCAGAGAAACACGCAAAAAACAAAATGCCCGCCAATAGGGTGTATTCAGATGTACATCCGTTGGTTGTTTGATGAAGCAAGTATAGAAGTGGGCTCAATCTCTTCTTTATAGCTTATAAAGTAATAATTGTGATGGTGCCTACCTTTAATATGGGGCATTATCGAGTTACACGTAAAATACAAAATGGCCACCACTATAGGTAGTTTTTCCTATTTACCGTCATAACCGTACGTTTTATGACAAAATCTAATATGACAAAAACTATTTCTTGTAAAATTGTACACACATATGATATTTACATATTTTCAAAGGACTTACTATTACCATAAAAATTAAAATTTCTCCATGTTAATTAGTACTAAAATGTGTTTTTTTTGTTTTACGTGTTTCTCTTGTACGCCTAATACTTCGAGTTTGGCACAATCGAAATTATTATTCTATAAATTGAAAGGAAGAGATTGAGTCCACTCCCATAGTCCATACTTGCTTCATCAAGTAGCCCAGGGACAAATGCTTGTACATTTGAGTACAGATTAACATACACAAATCTAAATTTGTAGGTAAATGGTAAATCATATGAGAATACCTGAATATGAATTGTATGTAGAATTTTACAAGGAATATTTTTTGTCATGTTAGATTTTGTCGTAAATAGTACGGTTATGAAGATAAATTGCCAAAACCACCTGAAGTGGCAGCCATTTTGTTTTTCACATGCAACTCGTAAACGCCTATCATTGGAGCTTGGCACCATCAAAATAATTATTTTATAAGCTTAAAAGAAGAGATTGAGACCACTCCCTTAGGTCACAGTTGCTTTATCAAGAAGCAAACGGGAGCCACGTTTTGTACATTTGAGTTCAGATGCACACATACAAAAATAAAATTTGTACGTAAGTAGTACTTCCTATGAAAATATCCAAGACTCATTTGTGTGTAGAATTTTACTAGAAACAATTTTTGTCATATTAAGTTTTGCCAAAAAATGCACGATTGTGAAGATAAATAGGAAAAACCTCATGAGAGTCGGCCATTTTGTTTTTTTATGTATAACTTGTAAACACCTAATTTTAGAGTTTTGGCCCATCCAAATTATTATTTTACAAGCTAAAACGAAGATATAAGTGTACTTTTCTTTCGAAATAGTACAATATTATGTTTGCCAATGCTTCTATGCATTACACTTGTGTTTAGCGGGCGCACAAAAGCCCCACGCATTCTTGTCGTTAATACTTCACTAATACCAATCGCTTAAAGATAAAATTATGACAAAAAAAAACACCGATATAGCAACACTCCGACATTTCTATACATGTATGAATGTGTTTGTAATGTTTTGATAATATATAGTTGTCCCATGGTTTTATATATTGAGAATATATTAATTTTATACTTAATTGACGATAACTTTCTCACCATGTACCGTACATGTATAATTGTGACAAGGAAATATTTATCTGTTACACACAAATATATTTTATAATCATCATTTTCGTTGTCAGACCAACCATTTGGCCGTAATTGAGCGATAGTCAATGCAATGTGTAGTCTATATTGGGGGCACCGCCCCCGCCCCCAGTCGCGGATATCGCTCTGGCACCAAAGTGCGCTAAATACTGTGAGACCTCGTGAACACATTGGTATATGGTGCTATACTCTTTCCTCGAAATTGCACAGGATTCCATTTGATGCTGGACTAGTAGGCATAAGAGTCTTCAGAAATATAATTAAAATAAATAATTAGGCATAATAAATTATATACTGTTTAAAATTAATTAATGACGTGAGTAAGAATGGTAGGAATATCAAGGTCAAATTACAACAATGGTAATAATGCTGGAAGTAATACAAGGTGTATTATTGTTAAAACACACAAAGTATAAAATAAAAATGTAAAATACAAAATATGAATCATAACAATTAAAAAAAAAAATATTAGGACTTGTCTTTGTTGTTACTTCTCGATTCGTAATTGTAATTATTTATGATTTTTTACCTCTTATAATATTTTTCTTTTATGTTTATTGTTTAATGAAAACGAATTTCATGACTTTATTTGAGCTCATTACTCCGACCGTACTTACGCAAAACACCGTCACACGCATCACCGCTTGAAGTATAAAAGTTGCGTTTACTGTTCGGCGTTTGGAGCGACGCGGTAGACGCGGCAGGCGCGTTGCAAGCGACGAACCGTTTACTGTTGAGCGTGGTTTGGCGCTGCTATTCTGCGTTTCCCCCGCGATTTTGGAATGATGGAAGACACGGACTGGGAACTCTATAATTATGAATTACTACTGTGGAAAAGAAAAATTGCTGCATTCATTTGCCTTAGAGGTAGACGAAGACGTAAGCGTTTCCATGTGAGACCATTGTATTTAAAAAGGCGTGAGAAGGGATATTACGAGAACCTTTTCCAAGAAATGAGGTTAGGTGACGAAGAGCAGTTTTTTAATTTTCATCGCATGTCATCACAAAAATTCGATGAGTTATTAACTCTTGTGGGTCCTCTCATTGCAAAGACCTCATTATTGAGGGAAGATGTGATTTCTCCAAAAGGCGTGAGAAGGGATATTACGAGAACCTTTTCCAAGAAATGAGGTTAGGTGACGAAGAGCAGTTTTTTAATTTTCATCGCATGTCATCACAAAAATTCGATGAGTTATTAACTCTTGTGGGTCCTCTCATTGAAAAGACCTCATTATTGAGGGAAGATGTGATTTCTCCAACTGAACGGCTATCCCTTACATTACGGTAAGTTCAAAAAGACTTGTGGGCCTAGGCCTAAGCCTATAATGATGCCTGACAGTTTTTGGTTTTTGACATGCATAGGTAAAATTTATTTTAAATTAGAATTCTGGTACACATTTCTTTCAGGTAGTTAGCATCTGGTGATAGCATGACATCCATGACATTTCAATACAGAATGTCGAAAAGTTCCACATCAAATATTGTCAACGAAACATGCGGACGCGGTGCTATATGGAAAGTCCTTAAGAAAGTTGTGTTTATGCTACCGACTGAAGAGAACTGGACAGCTGTAGCCGACAGATTCTTCCAACAATGGAATTTTCCAAACTGTGTTGGAGCTATTAATGGGAAGCATGTTGTAATGCAGGTCAGTTAAAAACTTAGCGACTGATAAAATGTATTCGCTATTTGCCTATTATTAGAGGTTTGATAATTTGTCGTAATTTTCTTATATTATAGTATTGTTGGTAACACTCTGGAATATGTTTATGGTATCAGTAATCTTTGGTATCAGCTAGACTTAGATGTGAGTGTTGTGTTCACAACGTATTTTATCTTCTGGCTCAGTAAGCCACAATATGTAACAATAACAAACATAGTACTGTATATCATTATCATGCTATTGCACAAGATAACACATTACCTAGTACACCTAGATGTCAAGACTTCATAATTGTGTTCCAATTACAGGCTCCAAACAAGGGAGGATCCACGTACTTCAATTACAAGGGCACACACAGCCTTGTTCTACTTGCAGTGTGAAACGCCGACTACTGTTTTACACTGGTAGATATCGGTAGTTCTGGCCGACAAAGCGACGGCGGGATTTTTCGATATTCTGCATTTGGCCAAGCCATTCTTCAAAACGAACTAAACCTACCTGCTCCCAGAAGTATACCAGGAACCCAGGGGCATGTAAGTCCCTTCCTCTTTGTGGGGGATGCAGCTTTCCCTATGTCTAACAGTTTGATGAGACCTTACCCATTAAGGTCTCTCACTGTAAAGCAGCGGGTTTTCAACTATCGATTGAGTCGAGCTTGTCGCAAAATAAAAAAACAGTTTCGGAATCATGGTTGCTCGCTGGCGCATATTCAGAAGGCCAGTGATAGCAAAGCTGTCAAATTTGGATTGATAAATGGGGCTTAACGTCTCATATTTATGCAACGATGGCTAATCGAGACGATGAGCGGGTGATAATGAAGATGAGAAAGATGATAATGAAGAACAAAGCCACATCCGAATCAGATCCATTGTACGTCGCGTGAGTTGTCATACGGGAGTCCAGCAAGGGAGGGCAGGGCCAAGTGGGAGGAGAAATATTCAATGGGACAGTGGGTGGGCAAGGGGATTGGGGTGTGGACTGCACTTCGTCTGACTTCTCCTCCTCGACCAGTCCGGCTAGGGTGGCCCTACCAGAAGCATACGCTTCCGCCGGCATAGCTCTCGGGATCAACAAAGCACTCAAACCTGCCCACCACGATAAGGTGGCAGTCCCTGGGCAGGTGTCAAATTTGGAAAAAATAATTCAAGCAGTGGTATGCCTACATAATTGGTTGCAGGCAGCAAACCAGAAACTACCGACAAGAGTCAGAAAATATTGTCCATGCACCTTTGTTGATGGTGTCACAGTGGAAGGTGCGGTTCAGGGAGGTGAATGGAGAATCGAAGCAGAAGAGAATGGAGCCATACGAAACCTAGGCCGTTTGGGTACGAACACGTACACACGAAGTGCTGAATGTACGCTGGATAATCTCGCAGAATACTTCATGAATGAAGGCGTGGTTACATGGCAGTGGAATAGCATCGGCGTAGTCAACCCTAAAGTGATCGTAACGTATATAGTCTCGTCTCGACCTCAGATACTTTCCTGCATCTCCTTGCATGCACTCTTGTTTAAATGAACAAACTCAGGCTATTTCTCCAGTATGAACAGCTATAGTTACGTTACTCAGTTACCCCACTCAGGTACAATAAGTTAAATTACGAATCAGGTATTGTATATAGGCCTTTTTTATATATGGCTGTGTTCATCTTCATGTTTGTTTAATGGGGCTTAACGTCTCATATTTTTGCAACGATGGCTAATCGAGACGATGAGCGGGTGATAATGAAGATGAGAAAGATGATAATGAAGAATCAAGCCACATCCGAATTGTGGAAGGAACAGTTAAAATGTACATGTGTTCGCTACATTTTTGCAGTAAGACATTCTTTTTATTAGCAAAGTTGTAATTAAAAAAACACTGAAATTTGTTTTAGGCTACATATTTTATCAATCAATAAAAATTAAAAACAAATAGTTATGGAGAATGGTAAATGACTTCATTGTATTCCACCCTCTCACTCGTCACTACCGTACTCTGCTTCAAAAAGCATAGCGCTAATTTTCATACGCAATTTCGCTGCGTCCCTTGCAGGAAGACGGTTCAACGTATTGGTGACAAGGCCACCACAGAGCTCGTTGTCACCTAAAGGCGCCCGAGTCACCGCAGGCGCTTTCTGCTCTAGAGTTTCCAATGCTACTTCATACACGGAGTCTTTTTTGCGACTGCTGGCAGCTAAAACAAAGAACACATAATTGTATATATTTCTAAAACACTTTATTAACAAACACTTTATTAAATAAACACTCTTATAGGATTGCTAGTTACCTCCTCCTTTTCTTACGATGCTGACTGTTGGGGTCTCCATTGGTGGAGAATGAGACGGTGAGCAAGCACTCTGTTTGGATGTGCTGGCATAAAGGGGAAAGTGCAAAGTGAGGGCCTAGCGCCGTTATTACACAACGCTGTAAGAAGAAACAAACAATTATTGCTCTTCACTTCGTCCACAGCAGCACATAGTGGAAGCATTCGATAGATAGATATTTGGGCTTGGCTAATCGAGACGATGAGTGGGTGAAATATGAAGATGAAATAGGGGGGTGTCAATTGTGGCAAGTCAATAGTATAATCATACCAAAATAAATACATTTGTTACATTTGTTTTGTGTGTTTTCAATTATATATATTTTTTGTTTCACATTTCTCCACATACTAGACCTACGTCAATATGAGTTGAAATTAAATTGCGAAATAAAAACTGTTTAGTCCAAAATATAAAATACAACCAACTTGTTCTATTTGCCACCACAAATTCCTGTTGTATCTTAAAATACAGTGTAAATATTTAAACAAAACAGCTGCCTTCCGCAAAGTAAATTGTCTGGTAATTTACTGTTCACAATGTCGTAGCGATGGACAGCAAGCAACATGCAGTTTTATATTGCAATATCAGTATGGGTCCTGTAGGTGTTTTGATATGCACAGGCGTCACCACCTGTCGTTATATCATTATTAGAGACCTATCTTTTGTTGGTTGACATGTTTTCACGGAAATAGTTTCGCTTCTGGGTTACATTGGTTCTAGGAAAGACGTTTCATACAAAGGGCTACGGCACGTGACGGTACACAAGTTAGTGATTTTGTAGGGGGAGGTGGGGGGATGGTGCCTACAGGTCGGCTAGACGTAACCTAAAAACAGCATATTGTCGGGTCCGTTATTTTAGCTCAGACGTGCATCATGAGTGATGCAATTGGTACAACCGATGAGCCTTCATTCTCTGAAGATCAGTTGCAGCAATTTCAAGAATTTAAAAATAGGAAGAGTTCCTGCCCTCCGTGGCGGGGCGAGCAAATTCTCTTCAACGGTGATCGTGTGGTGCTCGTGGACAAATGGCAACAGATAAAGAGTCTTAGGGCCGGTCTTACAATCTCCTAATAAGAAAGTTATTTGTAGCAAATAGCGCTATGTCCGGTATTTCAATCAACAAATAGCACTATTGGGAGGAATAGCGAGTCCTTATTAGGAGGATTCTTATTAGGAGGATCATCCAGCAAATAGCGCGCGCTATTTGACGAATAAGAAAAAGTGTCACGTGATCCATCAGTTGCATCAACAACAAACATGGCGACGTTGGATGGTCAATTCTGCGTCGGAAGATGAAATAAATTTGTTTGTGGACGCTAGGGCCAGAAATCCTCGCGTGTGTGGGAACAGGGTGAATCACTTTGAATAGTAGATTAATCTCAAATGTTTTAACGGGATTCAGGCTCCCAAAATAAACTGTTTTGAGGCTTTTGTCCTAAACCTTCGCCTACAGACGGCCACAGGTCGTGCTTGCCAAAGTCCTAAGGCCTAGTTTTGGGTACGCATAGAACTGGTCCAACCTGTAACAGTACAATGTAAGGCCTAGAATCTATAGATATATCCTTGTTAGTTGGTTTACCGGTTAGTGGTCTTGCCTAGATAGCTCTGTCCAGCATTCTCTTGCCTGAGTAGGGCTATAGGCCCTAGTGTGTGACCTGTGATTTAGGCATGTACCATAAACATGTTGTATTCAAAGTTATTTTTTTTAATACTAAAGATGTTTATCCAATACTTTGCTGATCTGGTTGTTGCTCTGTTGAATGCCAACCCAGATATTGAAATTGTAACATCAGTTCTTCCCGGATACGAAAACATGTGAAATCTTCTAAACTAGGGAGGTGAACTGCAGCGACCTTATGCTTAAGCTCGGCAGTTAAAGGTTACACGTCTTGTGGTACTTGTAATAGGCATATGAATGGGGAGAAATATTCCAATTCCATACCTAGACTAACAGTGTGTTCAAAAAGTCCATCACAATCTTCCTGTAAAGTACCTTTCGCCTTTGAATAAGAAATTTATAACCATTGATTAGATCATGATATCCTATTGTCAAACATTGAAAACAAAATAATTATGTCTTAGGCCTCTCTTCAGATCAACTTCAGGCACTCAGCACACACCTGCTCTATTCATTCATCAACCACTGAGATATCTTTTCATCATCATACTTAATGAACCGCAGTGGTCTCCACTTGTCGCCACGAGGCGTGCAGTTGCTGGTAGCTAGTTTGTGTAAGCTTGTACCAGAACTAAGTATGTTTTAAAACAACAACAGCAACAGATTTTAAAACATTTAATAAGGGTCATTGTGGCCTTGTTCCCACCTGGAATTAGTAACTTCTTCATGTGACCGGGTCTCGTTTTACAAGAGGTCCAAATTAAGGCCGGTCTTAAAGTTAAGACCAGAAAAAAACTAAGGACCTCTTGTGAACGTATTATAAGTATTATAAGTATCTGTATTATAAGTTTCTTTTCTTTATTATAAAAAGATACGTAGTTGTAAACAGTTGTAGAAAACAATAAGCTGCTTCAGATAGTCAGATAAAATAAATGAAAACATTTACCTTTACAACTAGAATAGGGCTAGCTTAGCAACTTAAAAAATTAACCATCTCTTATATAACAGAGTCTGTTTTTAAAAGTACAGTAATCAGTTAATGACTTGCATGAAGTAATTAATTATTTCCTTAACGACATTGGTCTTTAGTCGCCTCTTACAGGCAAAGCTACCCTGGACTATTTCTACCCTGCAGCCCAGATGGGGATCTTTAAACATAAAACTTTTTTAGCCACATTGCTACTAAATTGTTTTTGTTCAGTCAGGATATGCTAACTGCGAATATCCCGCCCAGGGGGCCAAGTTTTGAGACCACTCGTTTCATCTCACTTGTCGTTCCGTGCCGGGTTTTTCCCATCAGCCGCTCGAAATCACCAAATCGGTAGTTTTGGGGACAAACCCACGTTTCGACTCGACTCGAGTGTCGACTCGAAACGAACTATTGTTTTCGTTTCAAACCACGAGGTATTTTAGTGTGAGCTAAACAAGCTACCGTTCGTAACCCAAACAGCATGGACGGCGTAATAATTATAAATGCATTAGCGGACCTTAAAGAAGCTGAAATAGCAGCAGTTAATTTACAAGAGCGTTTCCGCACTGCCATTGACCCATTTGCTAATTTATCTGATAGAAAGTTTATTAAATACTTTAGACTAAACAAGCAAATGACACTAGATTTAATTAACGAAGTGTCTGAATTTATGCAGCCTCCTCCTCGCAGCACAGCGATTGACATTCAGCGCAAGGTAATTAAGTAATTCCATTACAACTATTAAATAATTAATTGTGTAGTACAATTAACGTTGCTTACACCCTCAGCTTTACGTCTATACATAACAGTGTGTGTATGGAGCGCACAACAATTACACTTTTTGGGATATCTGCATTTATAAAGGAAGAAGGGGTTGGTTGTCAGATATGAAAACAAAATGAATTTAGCTCAAAGAGCGCTTTTCCAAATAGGCCTAGGCCTACTCTTAATGTTGTTGGGCTAGGGCCTATACCAAAAGAAATACAAGGCTTCATTTGTCCATTAACATTAGAATATTAGGCCGTGAACAATAAGGTGAAATGTTTATGAAATGTAACACCACAATGCATTATCTGTGATAACTCACAAATATTTTATCTACATGTATAAATACATCTTTGAATGTTTTTATCATTCCCATACGCTATTGATGTAGGTAGTGAACAGTAACGAGCCTAGTTAAGTGTATTGAAAACACTGAAAACTAAAAAATTACATGCTTTCAATGGGTTGTATATTTCTGTGTAACAAGTTATGTACCATGTATTATGAAACTTGGAATCTCTCGTTTATTTACAAGACTTGGGGTACTTGGTGTTATTATTTAGGGAAAAATGCAATGTCATTGCAGGTGTTAGCAGCATTGCGGTTTTATGCGACTGGTGGTTACCAAGACACAATCGGTAACGATATTCATATTGCGATAAGCCAAAAGTCAGTTAGCGTGGCTATAGCCGAAGTGACATCTGCTATTAACCATATCAAGGACCAATATATTCGATTTCCCTTAGACATTGAAGGACAGATGGCGGTTATGCGAAGATTTTCCAATCTCTACAACTTTCCTGGTAAAACTTCAATTTGTTATTCTTGTAGACACACTAAGTTATATTTAAAGGTGGACCAGGGGTGCGATAGTGTAAGGATAACAAGACTCTTGTTATCGAGATATCAATCGCTATGAAGCTCTTTGACCAATAGAAATTAAGTACCAAATGCAGTAAGGAGGTTATGAAGTACCAGCAGCACTGGATTAATTATGATTACGTGGGTGCATAGGTGGCCCAACAACTTACCCGATAGCTTCCATAGACTAGACGTGGTAGATGACAGTATATAAAGAAATGTACAAAAAGAAACACACTGTAAGAAATGTACAGTTAAACGTCAAAACTGTTTCGGCTTAATGCAGCCTTGTTTGCTCGATTCGAGTGCTCAAGTCCTCAAAGTTGGAATTCATAGTCGGCCCCTACACCTAGGGGCACCCATTGTTGCTATGGATTTGTTTTGTTTATGGGAAATAACATGGAAACAACTGTTACCTTGGTAACAATGGGCGCCCCGTGGTGTAGGGGCCGACTATGAATTCCAACCTAGTTTGTCGACCACTCTTGATGAATTAAGTCTGTCTTAAGGTGATACAGTTTCAACGTTTTATCGTAACATTGCAATGTCAATGTAATGTACTGTCATCTACCACATCTCGTCTACATACCTGTCCGACAAGCTGTTGGGATAACTTTCTATTCCCTAAACACTAACTGCAGTGACAGAATACATACTTAAGAGGTTGCAACAGAAGCAGTTGACACATTGTCAATTTCCCAGTCCTAATATTTAAACTAGTAGAGGTATACAAACGTGTGAACATTTCTTTATTTCCCTTTGGTGTTCTCGGTTGCATAGATTGCACACACATCTCCATAGTCCCACCTCCAAGTGAAGACCCGATTTACGGCGAACATAATTATGTAAATCGTAGAGGATTTCACTCAATAAACGTGCAACTTGTATGTGACGCAAACATGCGCATACTGCATGTCAATGCACTGTTTCCTGGTAGCACCAGTGACAAATTCATATGGAACTCATGCAATCTGAAAAGAGCTCTTCAAAGGCAATTCGAGGCAAACAACCGAATGGGATGTTACCTCTTGGGGGATAGTGGGTATAGTTTAGAACCCTGGCTTTTAATCCCACACAATAGGGCAGAACCTAACTCTCCTGAAGAGTTGTTCAATGAACGTACTACTACTTCCACGACTGTATTTTGTGTCAAAAATGAATAAAAATATTGTAAATCCTAAAAAGATTAATAATTTATCATTGCATAATATAAAAATATGATTATTAACGCAACTTGGTGGTTTGAATGAAAAAAAAGTGAAACAAAAATAGAGTAGAAACCGGATCAGTTATACGGAAGAAATACCGAAGACATTGTTATGGATGACGATACTGATTATGTCCCATTTGTATTTACCAATGAAACAATAAATGTAAAGGTGGGTTTTCACAAAAACATAGTGTCTGAGCTTCGATGGCGCATGTTTTTACAAAAAGTCTTGCCAAGCAAACAAACCTCCACCCACCAAAGCCGCACTTCTTAAAGCCATACTTCGTGCTCACCATCAATGCTGGGTGTGGCATAATGACCAGGTTGCCACCCTATCAACTTATTACCCGAAGACTACGGATGGCTACTTGAGAACAACGAAAATGTGGCAGTCATGACAACCCTCGAACCTGCACCGGCTGCCGTCATTCAACTAGCTAAGTGCAACTGCTTAAAATCAAGGTGAGCGTCAAGATGCAGCTGAAAAGCAAATAACATGAGGTGCACCGAGCTTTGTGGCTGCTCTACTGAAGACGAGGAACAAGAGTGCTCTAATACCGAAAACACGGGAGATAAGGATGAAGACAATGATGATGAAGACAATCATGACAATGAAGCTCAAGGGAAAATGCACGAACCCCTTTTAGGGGCTAGCGCAGAGACAATCATGAACAATGAAGACAATCATGATTTCTGCCCAGTGCTCTGAATGTCAAAGTGAAAGCAAGCGCGGTTAAACGGCGGGAGTAACTATGACTCTCTTAAGGATGCTCAAAAGCCTACGGTTCAGGACGTGCCCTAGATCACCGGGTAATGGAAAAGCTCCGCAAACAGGGGGGTCTGGGTCTATAGTAAGCCCAAATCTGGGAGTCATGGGAATCGGGTACCTTCACGTGGTTCTCGCTGAGCAATGCGTGGTCACTCCTGCACGAAGGTGGGGGAGTATCTATCGTAGCCAAAGCCCGAATATTCAACTCTTACGTGAGTGACCCTGAGTGTTCGCACTCAGGATAGGTGGAAGCCTAAAGCACCTAACGTGTCCTCCAGCAACGCAGCCAGGGTCCCTTCGGGATAGGGGAATCCCGCCCCCGCGACCTGGTAGGGGTGCCCTCGTGCCCGGGAGGGTTACTACCGACCTGGGGGATAAGCTCCCTAGGTCAGGGCCAAACAGGGTTCTCCCTGCCCGCTTATCCCAAGACCAAAGGCGTGGGGGTAATTTTTTTCCACCTCCGACCTCGACCTGGTCGCTCTCACATACGGGTTTTGTTGAATGTACGGTAATCAATAACATCTTTTCCGCCGTAGTGTTAGCAAATTAGGAGCTCTGGATGCGGCTACGTGGGCTAATCCCCCACTAGCTTAAGAATAGGATGCCTAATATACAGACAGCCTCGGACGCCCGCGAGGAGTGAGATCCTCGGAGGGTGGTACGCCCGGCCCCCCTGACGGTGCTAGGGCAGTTGACAACGCGCAAGGACACGGTTATTCTGCCGATAGGGCGAGAAGGGGGGAAGGGAACGAATCTAAAGAGGTCGTGGTTGTTTACCCGTTCGTGTCCACGGTGTGTGCTCTTTGCTCACTGAGGTTCACCCGGGATAGAGATTACATGACTCATCTGTTAAGTGATCACCGGTTAGGACAAGTTCAATGGGAATGCAGGGGGTGTCAAGCTAGGTTTCGCTCGAAGCAGGGCGCGGCATCTCATAGAGGGTCGTGCGGGGGGGCAGCGCTTATATACCCATGCGCTGACTGCAATCGGACTTTCGACACGGCCAGGGGTCTTGCCGCGCATCGGACCCGTAGGCATAGGGAGGCAGCGGTCAGGATGAGGTCACAGGCAGCGCAGGCCATCCGCGAACAGGGGCCTGCTCCTGGGGCAGGGCGTCACGCACCCCGCCCAGGCACATGGACCGAAGAGGAGATGCGCCGCGTTAGGAAGTACAGCGTCAAATACTTCGGCACTAGACAGATCAACATGCAAATTAGCAAACGCATTCCCTCGCGGACCCACAAGCAAATAGGGGATAAGCGCAGATATTTAGGCCTTACAACGATGTCTACAGAGGAGGCGAGGCGCTTAACGGACGATGTAGGATCCTCAACATCTAGTCAGGGCAGTAACGACAGCGATAGCGATAGTTGGGACACGTCAGATGAGGAGCCACTTAGCGTTAAGGCGCTACCTGGGAGGACGACCTCGCAGTCACTACATCCGGGAATGGGCCACGCAGATATCCACTTTGCTGGTGGGCGACCTCAGGAGACCACGCCAGGAGAGGCGGTCCCGGCTTCACCACCCAGAGGTCGCACTACATCCGCAGCTCTTGGAGAAGATCAAGATAACGAAGCAGAGCAACGCCGCCACACACATCAGCTCGGTATGGGCCATGAGGAGGCCGGGGCGAAGTCACCGTCCCGATCACCTGACGAAGCCATAGGACATCCGGCGGACATTAGGACTCGGCTTCCTGGAGCAGGTACGGACATCCTGAGGAGGGTGCTGGACGCAATTAACAGGAAAAACATCGATGATAATGTCCTTCACACGAAGATGCGTGTCGCCCTCCAGCACCTGGATTATACGCTGGTGTTGCCACTTCGGGACCCTCTGCCCACGTTGGAGGGCCGTCTTCAAGAAGGAGTGGAACTACTTACCTCTGCTTTACTGGACGTGGCCGAGGAGGAGGCAGGGGACGACAACACAACAGCAACACAACGAACGCGGCGTACTGGTCCAGGAAAGAAGAAGACGAAGAAACGGGTTCCTCGAGGCAGGAAAAGCTACCCACAGCATCACCGGGTGCGCAAGAGGACCACATACGCCATGACGCAGGAGTTGTATGAGCATGCCCCTGCCACTCTCAGCAGCTTGATCCTTGGGGACCAAATGATCCAGTGCACCAGCAACAAGGCAACACCACCCGCCGCAGGAGAGAGGGCGCTCTACTCGGACCTTTGGGAGACGACACGAGGAACACCAGAAGCAGCCAAGAACATCTATGGGGACGCGGTGCCCGATGTCGCTTGGGGAATAGCGCCAATTACCAGAGAAGACATCTGTAAGCGTTTGAAGAGAACCAAGAAACGGGGAGCTGCTGGGCCCGACGGCATCTTGCACAAACACCTACTGATCCACGGTGCGGTAGATGGGCTGCTGAAGATATACTCCTTAATAGATATACTGGGGGTTTTCCCATGTACTTGGAAGAAGAACAGAACAATTCTTATCCCGAAGCCTCGAAAGGACCTGACAATAGCGAGCAACTGGCGGCCGATCACCATAGGGTCACTGTTGGGCAGGACCTACTCCGGCATCATCGACGCAAAACTACGTGATCGAGTCGAGTTCCATCAGAGCCAGAGGGGTTTCACGTCAGCAGATGGGTGTGCGTACAACACCACATTACTGAAGAGCGTGCTATCTGTTGCGAAATCCAGCGGGGGCGTGTCGACGGTCCAGACCGATGTCAAGAAGGCCTTTGCCCGCCACAATCCCGCTTGAAGCTTGGCTTGAAGGCCACAATCCCGCACTGAGCTATCTCGGCAGCACTTCGGGCTAAGGGAGCTGGCCCAAGAACAATAGCAACAGTGCTTTGTATGTACGAAGGAGTAATCACCACCATTATGTGCGGGAGGGAGCGAGTCGACATTACGTTGAAGAGAGGGGTGAAACAGGGTGATGCCCTCAGCCTACTAATTTTCAACTGTATTCTAGACCCCACCCTTGCAAAACTAGAGGAACAGCACCGCGGATTTAAGTTCCTAGAGGAAGAGGTTTCGGTGCTCGCTTTCGCGGACGATGTTGTGCTATTAGCTGACAACCAGGAAGGTGCACAGATCCTACTAGGCGTTTTGGACCAAGGATTGCGGGAGCTAGACATGGAATTGGACATCGGGAAATGCAGCGCCTACACCATAGTTGCGGGGAAAAAGACGTGGACTACAGCGCGATCCAGCATTTTGTGCAAGGGTATCCCTGTCCCGAAACTAGAAGAATCTGAGGGGAACAGGTATCTGGGGCTCAAACGGACTTCCTTCGGGGGCCTCACTAGAGTCGAGAACACCAACACAATGATTGAAGGCATCAAGAGACTACAGAGGGCCAAGCTCAAACCAGATCAGAAACTCCACCTATGGGAGCAATACATGGCGCCCCACTACATTTACTCGCTTACGCATGGCGGCGAGACAATAGCGTCGATCCATCGAGCTGACGGGTGCCTACGAGGGAAATTCAAAGACATTCTCCATCTGAGCAAATCACTTCCGGACGGCGCGCTCTACTCCCGAGCAAAGGACGGGGGCTTAGGTCTACACGAACTTGCACCCATGGTGGAGGGCGCGGGCAACGGCTCTCGGAAGGATTTTTGACACGCTGGACAAATTCGGGCATGCCATCATAGGATCAGCGGGATGGTTCCTGAAGGGCGGGCGCCTGGCAGCTACGCTAGGTGCGTCATGGCCTCCCACCAAAGAGGAGATGGAAGGCAGTAAAGAACGCGTTCACGAAGATCATCGCAAGCGCTGGGAAGACATGCCGGTTCATGGGAAGGGCGTCATTGATTTCAAAGGAGACGTAATTGGGAATCGGTGGCTCGATAACAGAAGACGTCGCATACTGAGTAACAACCGAAAAATCAACGCCATTATGATGCGGGCAAACATGATGCCTACCAAAGGCACCCTAGCACGGGCTGGGTTTCTCACCGAGGGCACTTTTTGCCGGAGGTGTGGCCCAGCCAGTCACATAGAAGACACTGGCTCACGTGCTTGGCAAGTGCACGAGTCAGCGGACTCGCATCATAAGGCGGCACGACCAAGCGAGAGATTTTATCATGGATCGCACTTTGGCGACAGGGGGCTGGATCTGTGCAAAGGAACAACCCTTCGTCCTAAAAGGGGAAGTCCGGCGGCCAGACCTAGTTTTCCTCTGTAAAGAAACCAACAAAGTTATCGTTGCAGACGTCACTGTGCGATTCGAGGAGGGCGAATGGGAGAACAGAGCGCGAGCAAAGAAGAAAGAAAAGTACGAACCGTACATTGGAGTTATCGAGGAGTAAATGTCCGGGATTTCTGGAACAGTGGCGCCTTTAGTCTTCAGAAGTCGGGGCTGCCTGCCCAAGAAGACGAAGCGATGGTTGACCCAATTAGGGCTCACCACCAGCGAAATGGGCACGATCTGCGCTAACATCTTGCGATCGTCCCTGGAAATCGCCGGGCATTTCTTTGATAATACCTGAAGGGAACAAGATCCCCTTAAAAAGAGCCCCGCAGTCCACCGCCGGGCAGATGTTTTAAGTTTGACCCATGTCCTCTAAGGGAAAGATATTTCGATAAAGAAATAAGGAATCCAACAGGCAGACGAGCCTGGGCTAGTCCCGACTACGGGTAACATAGGAAGAACGGGCTGGCGACAGCCCCTAACTAGCTTTGTACGCTCGCATCCAGGAGCTGTATCGTAAGGCGCCATCTTAGCTTACGGAGCACTTGATAAACGGGACATTAGGTCATTTAGATGGTCAGGCGGGTTTCCCCTCGGACTCGTCCATTCGCTCCGCGTACTCTGCGCTTTGGGGTTCTGAGGGCCCTATTCCCGCCCCCTTTGCCCTTCACAATTCTCCTTCTCTGACCTCCGTGCCCGCCCCCATTACTGAGGTTGAGGTAGCGTCTCGGATATCCAAGAAAGTCAAGGCCGGTACTGCGGCCGGCTTGGACGGATTGCGTAAGTCACATCTCTTGCGAAAAGGTACGGCCGTCGTTCTCGCCTCATTCTTCAAAATTTTGCTGGTGTGTGGGCTGGGTGCCAGAGGGGTGGCGGGTACACAGGACTACTCTTATTCCGTAGAAGTCCGAGGATTTGTTGAATGTTGACAATTGGAGGCCAATCACGATCTCTTCCATTCTGGCTCGTATATTCTTTGCTTGCATGGATAAACGAGTGCGTGAGTTGGTCGCCTTCAACCCTCGGCAGAAGGGTTTCGTAAATGAGAATAAGTGTCATTCGAACCTCACTATCTTGGATGAATGTATCACCTCTGCTTAGAACGAGGGGAGTTTGGTTGTTACGCAGCTTGATGTCCGTTAGGCGTTTGACACTGTCCCCCATGATGCGATCTTTCAGCGCTTGCGTGCTTTAAGGGTTCCCTCGTCTATCATTAGTGTTATCCAGGCGTCGTATACCGATTGTGTCACGACCTTTTCTGGGTCTCATGGGCCCATAGTGGTCCCCATCCGCAGGGGTGTTAAGCAAGCCGACCCCATTTCACCCTTTTTATTTAACATCGTTTTGGACCCCCTTCTTCAAAAGTTGGAAGCTTGTGGGGCCAGGGGTTTCTCCCTTCGGGGCTCGAAGGTCTCAGTTCTGGGTTTTGCTGATGACATTGTCCTGTTGTCGCTTTCCCCCGGTGATGCTAGTGTGCACCTTCAGGTGGTGGACAGCTTCTTTGAGGAGCTGGGCATGGAACTGTCCATTGCAAAGTGCCACTCTTTCTCTATCACTAGCACTGGGAAGACCTGGATACACGGTGATCCGGCCCTTTCAGTGCGGGGTGTCAGTGTTTGCTGTGTGCCGCCGGAAGGTTGTATCGAGTATCTGGGGGGGGAGCCTTTCATCTTTTAATGGGATGCGTTGCCGTCTTTGGGTGGATGCTGTTTTGGCCTCTGTGGATCGTTTCTCCTCTTGAAAGCTTAAGCCAACGCAAAAGCTAACTTTGCTTACGACGAACTACCTTCCCCACTTTACGCACATCCTGACCTTTTCGCTGCCGTCGCAAAACCAGTTACGGGAGGTCGATGGGGCTATAAGGAGGGTGGTGAAGGGTTTCCTACACCTTCCTTCCCAGACTCCGGATGGGTTGCTGTACGCGCGTAGGAAGGATGGGGGCTTGGGTATCCCTCGGTTGGAGCATATTATTAAGTGCGCCACTCTTTATTCTGTTATTACGGCGGGCAAAGTTTCGGATCCTGTCCTTGCGGCTGCGATTGGGGGGGACAGGGTCCAGAGTCGTTGTCGAGTCATCGCGTCCACGCTTTCTCTTCCCTGGCCCTGTGCAGTGATCGACGTGCGCAGGGTGAAGGAGAGGCTTAAGGTGGAGGAGTTCGATCGGTGGGGGCGTATGGGTTTACACGGGCTTGGGGTCCAAGCTTTCAGAGCGAGCCCATTGAGCAATAGGTGGCTCTTAGACCACACTAGGCTCTCCGAGCGTCAGTTCATCGACGCCCTCAAGCTTCGTTTTAACATGTTTGGTACCAGACAGGTTCTGCATGCTTGCAAAGTGGTGGACTCTGCGCGGTGTCGGCACTGCGGGGCTCCTGTCGAGTCACTCGCCCACGTATAAGGGGAGTGCACTAAGAGTCTCGGTGCCGTGTTACACCGACATGAACAAATTCTGCAGTGTGTCACTGATGCGGTAACTGACATTGTCCAGCCTTCTGTCATCATTAAAGACGGTTCGAATGTCACGCCTGGCGGTGACAAAGTCAAGCCTGACCTCGTATTTATCAATAACGATAAGGTCACGACAGTGGATGTCACCGTTAGGTTTGAGAGTGGGCCATGGCTGGCAATGGCGGACCGGGAGAAGTTGAGGAAGTAGCTCCCCCTGGAGCCAGTTCTTAAGGCACGGTGGGGGGTTTCCAGGTTTGAGGTGGTACCGCTTGTGATAGGGGCTCGGGGGTGTCTCATTCAACCGACTATAGACAGGTTAAAGGGTCTTGGGATCTTTTCCAACAGGATAGGGACGGCCCTTTCCCTGGTAGCCTTGAGAGCTTCAGTCATCACCAGTACGTTGTTTTTGAATAATGGATAGTTAGGTTTTATCGGGGGGAGGAGGGTTTTTGGGGGCAGTGTGAGCGACCAGCCTTGGTTTCTAGGCGGGGGTTTCCCCATCATTTTACTCTTGCAGTCTTATAAACTGTTTTATTCGCGCTGCGCCGCGTTGTGGGGGTTGGTCGTTCCTCTGGTACGGGTGCGCCGGGTGGCGGTGCACCTGGAAGTTCTGTTGCCTAAGTTCGCCTGAGTTGCGTTCGTGTTGATTGATTAATGGGGCTTAACGTCTCATATTTATGCAACGATGGCTAATCGAGACGATGAGCGCGTGATAATGAAGATGAGAAAGATGATAATGAAGAATAAAGCCACATACGAATCAGATCCATAGTACGTCGCGTGAGTCGTCATACGGGAGTCCAGCAAGGGAGGGCAGGGCCAAGTGGGAGGTTTCTCCTCCCACTTGGCCCTGCCCTCCCTTGCGTTCGTGTTGATATCTCTTCACATCCTGATGCTGGAATCGCCTTCTGCCTTAATGATTAGTTGTTTTGTTTACTCTAGGGGAGCATAAACCCGAAATGGCAGCCCCTTTCTTCCGGGGTGCGTCAGGAAATAACCAAATGCCTCGTCATCTTATTAGTGACGCGAATGAAAGGATTAACGAGATTCCCACTGTATCTATGCAACAATGAAGACAATCATGACAATGAAGCTCAAGGGAAACTGCAAAAACCCCTCCTCCACTCCCCCCGGGTGTTCCCACCTACTCTTTTGAAACATCTGGCTTGTAATAAGTAGGTCAGGATTTTTGTGTCCTCTTCCTTCGTGTAGGCCTACTTGCTCCGTCTGCAATGAAATGGATGCCGGCATAGCTCCAGGAATCATCAAAGCGAACAAACCTGCCCACCACGATAAGTAAATGGGGAACTCTTAACAAAAATATATAAACAATATATTATACAAATAAATAAAACAAATAAATAAATAAATAAATAAATATAAACTTATATATAAATATATATGTAACGCCATATATTTATATCTAACTGATGTTGGACAGTTGGAGTTGGAAGCCCTGATGATAGGGACCACAAGGTTCTTGAATTGTCGGCAGTAATGTGGTCGCGGTAGGACGTGGCGGACTACCCCGCCAATATTTCAATTTTATTAACACATATATTTGTACTAGCGTAGGTTGGTAATAAAAAGCATAATAAACATTTTTCAATATAATTTTATAAAAAATTATATATTACCATCTTCCTAGAAATGAAAAATGCTTCACTTTGATACCACACATGATATGCTTTAGGATAGTTTTGGCCATAGTTAACCCACAGGCCTGAACTGTTAGATAATGCCGCGTTGGCACATCTTTGTCCACACGTTTTACTTCCTCTTATCTGTTTTACCCAACGTACCACCTCCTACTCTGCTAACAATAATGATGTAATTACAGGGCCATATCTGCTATTGTAACATTTCACCTTGAAATAACCTGGTGAACAGTGTAGACGGCAATAAAACATGTTTACTTAAATTTATATTTCTTTGATAGGTGGTACTTGTGCGTTATTAATAAAAAACAAACAGAATATCAAGGTGAAATGATCTGCAGAGAATGTTCATTTATTAGGGGTTGCTACGTTATTAGATAGATGGAGAGATATTTGGGCTTAACGTCTCATATTTTTGCAACAAGGCTAATCGAGACAATGAGTGGGTGATATATGAAGATGAAATATGGGGCTGTTTGGAGGAAAGGGGCAAGTAGGAGGGAGCGTGAGGAAAGGGGAAAGGGGAGGAAAGGGGATGGGGGTGTGGACTGCACTTCGTCTGACTTCTCCTCCTCGACCAGTCCGACTAGGGTGGCCCTACCAGAAACATACGCTTCCACCGGCATAGCTCTCGGGATCAACAAAGCACACAATTGATTGATATTAACCTAGGTTTAAGAAAATTAACTTTACAAACCCACTTGCATGTTCACAAAGGGTAAGAGCCATTGCAAACTAATGCAACAGTGTGCTGGGACTCAAGAGATACCTTCAAGCCCACTTGCTGAAGTTCTAGAGCCAGCCACTGACAAGTTTGATTTGTGGAGCCATCACAAGTTATTGGCCGCCTCCTCACAATCGCAAAGCACAAGTGGAATGGATGGTGATTGATTGATATTTGGGCTTAACGTCTCATATTTTTGCAACGAGGCTAATCGAGACAATGAGTGGGTGATATATGAAGATGAAATATGGGGCTGTTTGGAGGAAAGGGAAGGAAAGGGAATTGGGGTGTGGACTGCACTTCGTCTGACTTCTTCTCCTCAACCAGTCCGGCTAGGGTGGCCATAGGAGTAAATAAAACAACGGCATCTTCCAGATTAAGATTTGCGGCTGCTGACCATTAATGCCCGGTACCCCGGATCAACGGGCGATGCATTTGTATGGCAAAACTTGGCATGCAAATGTGAGCTCGCTGGTCGATATGCAGAAGGTGAACGGGAAGAATGGTTAATTGGTAGGAACACTTAGTGAACAAAAAATAAACCACCATAGTAAAGAAAAACGTCCATGTGTACTAATAGCAGTTTCTAACAAATAAGGTCAACCATTTTTCGCAGATCCAACATCTTTGTTTCTTCTTTTTAGGAGTCTCCGGATATGCCAATCTTGGATGCAGCACCTGGATCTCCAGCAGAGAATTACACCACTTTTCATTGCCGTAGCAGATGCTGTATCGAAAGGTGTTTCGGGGTCTTAAAGCCCGTTGGCGGTGCCTTTTTAGTCATCGTTGTCTCCACTATGACCCACACACGGCGAGCCAGATCGTCAATGCATGTGCAGGGCTGCATAACATTGCGATCATGCTCGTCTTCCTGACCTGGAACCTCTTGAAGAAGAAGATGCTGTTCACGAGAGAGGATTGGAGGCTGGGGCCCTCAACATACTCCTCGACTACTTAAACGACTGGCGCATCACCCCCAACCCTGACAAGACGCAAATAATAATTTTCAAACGACACCCCAGATGCATGGACAAGTATTACCGACTTCCAATTCCCTTCAACCACACTCACAAAAAACCACAAAAAATTGCCATATACCTCGGCCTCCTGCTAGACTCTCAACTCACCCTCCGTCCCCACATCTTAACAGCCATATCCCAAGCAAAAACCAGATCTCAAGTCTTCCTCCGCATGGCACACGGCTGCCACTTCAAGATTGATTGATATTTGGGCTTAACGTCTTATATTTTTGCAACTTGGCTAATCAAGACGATGAGTGAGTGATAATGAAGGTGAAATTGGGGCTCTTTGGAAGAAAAGGGGAGGAAACGGCCAAGTGGGTGGGAAGGGAGGAAAGGGAAAGGGAAAGGGGAGGAAAAGAGAGTGGGGAGGATGTGCACTGCATTTCGTCAGACTTCTCCTCGACCTGTCCGGCTAGGGTGGCCCTACCAGAAGCATACGCTTCCGCCGGCATAGCTCTCGGGATCACCAAAGCACGCAAACCTGCCCACCACGATAAGGTAGCGGTCCTTTGGCAGGCTGCCACTTCAAATCTCTACTTCTACTCTATACCGCCCTCATCGGCCCTGTATTTACCTAAGCCCACGTCTTACATAATATCCCTACTATGCCAGCCAATAAACTCGCCTCCTTCGACCACCGCCTTCAGCGCACCTGCCTCGACTTACCCCCACATGCACCAACAACACCCCTCACAGCCCTCTCATCCATACCATCTTTCCAGTGTTGGGAAAGGAACTTTTAAAAAGAACGCGTTCTCCCCCTGTATTGACAATAATGAACATGATAATAATATTAAATACGAACATACAATAACTTATGCTTGTAACTGTAGTTCCACTGTAGTTGCTAGAGTAACGTAATTAAAGTAGTTCTTAGGCCTAGGTAATGCACTAACCTATACATGTTAGTAAATAGGGCCTACTACCAAACAAAGCTACGGTGACAATATTGGGAGGGAACGGAGAAAAAACAGTGGAAAACACAAAAAAAGTTTGCGAGGATGCCCTAGAGGCCATAACGGCAGCGGAATGTGTCAAAACGAGTCGACCACTGGGAAAAACTGATAAGAGAGACTTGGGCCACAGAAATGGGCACAGATACCCGGGGAGTTAAGCCAATAATCAAAAGCCTTCATGCAAGCGATGACTGACAGCGACGAGACAGACGAGGATGATGACGAGCTTTGGCGGTTCCGTAATGAAGCTAGAACAAACTGACATTTTTAAATAGAACAGTCTGCAAATGCTGCCATGAATAATTTATTTACACCTTGTTATTCTTTTGATAGTCTAGTAATTTTATTTGTATATATATATGGATTTGTTGTCTACCGGGATATTCCGCCGCTTGTGTGAGTAAACTGGTGCAGACCGAAGTCGGTCACCTATTGCTCCACGTTTTGCCAGAATTACATCTGGCATGTTCACGAGTCCCTATCACGTCCTTCTCATTCAAGAGTCTAATGTCGACTGACTATTGTCAGCCGTGAGCCGAGGCGCGCGTTGTCTGTATACCCACTGCTGTAGAAGGTGGAGGTGCGGGGCGGCGCGGTTCTATTGTTAATCTTGAGGGCTGGGCCATGTTGCATGAAGAAAGCACTGGTGCAGTGGCGTTAGTTTTTTTTCTGAAGGTGGTGTTTGCCTTTGTTTCACACGAAATGGGGTCAGGATTGGCTTCTATGCCATTGGGAGTCTTTGTGCGTCCTCTCGTTTGTTGATCGTCTCGCATCTCCACCTTCTACAGGAGTGGAAATACAGACTTGCTCAAGAACGCGCCTCGGCTGACTATCCGCAGAGGCGTGAAACAGGGCGACCCCTTATCCCCCTTTCTATTTAACATCGTCCTTGATCCTCTTTTACAGTTACTTGATACGTGCGGGGCCATGGGTTTCTCCCTTCATGGCTCGAGGGTCTCGGTCCTGGGTTTTGCCGACGACGTGGTTCTGCTCTCTCTCTCCCTTCGGGATGCGAGTGTCCATCTCCAGGTAGTGAATAGTTTCATCGCGGATCTCGGCATGGAGCTATCAATTCCGAAATGTCATACTTTTGCTATCACTAATTCTGGGAAGACTTGGATTCATAGCGACCCGGGCCTCTCGGTGCGGGGAGTCAGTGTTCACTGTGTGCCGCCCGAGGGGTGCATCGACTATCTGGGGGGGAGACTTTCCTCGTTCAATGGGATGCGTTGTCGGCGCGGGGTCGACGCTATTCTATCATCGGTTAATCGGTTTTCTTCGGTAAAGCTTAAGCCTAACCAGAAATTGACGTTACTCACCACTTACTATCTTCCCCATTTCACTCACATTCTTTTCTTTTCATTACCTTCTCAAAACCAACTTCGAGAAGTGGATGGGGCCATCAGGAGGGTTGTGAAGGAGTTCCTTCATCTTCCTTCGCAGACCCCTGATGGGCTCATCTACGCACGCAGGAAGGATGGTGGGCTGGGTGTTCCGCAGTTAGAGCATATAATCAAGTGTGCCACGCTGAACTCGGTTATTACAGCGAGTCATGTGGATGATCCTGTTCTTGCGGCGGCAATCGCTGGAGACAGGGTCCAGAGTCGATGTAAAATCATTGCGTCCACGTTGTCTTTTCCTTGGCCCTGAGCTGCGGTTGACGTGCGCAGGGTCAAGGAGCGGCTTAGGGCTGAGGAATTCGATCGATGGGGTCGTATGTCGTTACACGGGCTTGGGGTGCAGGCTTTCAGAGCAAGCCCTTTAAGTAATAGGTGGCTGCTGGATTGTGCAAAACCATCACAGCGTCATTTCATCGACGCCCTCAAGTTCCGGGCTAACGTTTTTGGGACTCGGCAGGTGTTGTATGCTTGACAGACTATTGACTCGCGGTGCGCGGTGTCGGCACTGCGGGGCTGCTGTTGAGACACTCGCCCATGTCCTCGGGGAGTGTGACAAAAGCCTCGGTGCTGTGCTGCACCGGCACGAGCAGATTTTACAATGTGTCATCGACGCGGTTGAGCACCTCGTTCAGCCATCAATACTTATTAAGGTTTATGTTAAAAACGATAAGGTCACGGTGGTGGACGTCACCGTCAGGTTTGAGGGTGGGCTTTGGTTGGAGAGGGCTGACCAGGAGAAATTACGGAGTTACCTCCCCATGGAGCCTGTTCTCAAGGCGAGATGGGGAGTTTTTAGGTTTGAAGTTGTACTGTTAGTGGTAGGAGCTCGTGGGTGTCTTCCCCAGCCCACCATAGATAGATTGAAGGGTCTCGGGATTTATTCGAATTACATTGGTACGACCCTTTCTTTGGTGGCTTTACGGGCGTCCGTCATTATCAGTACGCTATTTTTGGATAATGGTTAGGTTTGTTTTATTGGGGTGGTGGGGGGGGGGGGGTCGTTGGGGAGAGTGAGCGGCCAGTCTAGGAGTCTAGTCGAGGTTTTCCCCATCCCATTTATCCCAGTTTATATACTGTCTTTTACTCGTGCGGCGCCATGTTCTGGGGGTTGGTCGCTCCTCTGGGTACAGGTACACGCTGTTGAGGTGTACCTGGAAGTTCTTCTCTGAATAGTCGCCTGTGTGCGGTTGGTTGTGTCTTTGCTTATTGTGTTGTCTCTTGCCACGGCCTTATGCCGGAATTGCTATTCATTTTGGTAAATTGCTCATCGTTTTGTTTGCTCTAGGGGAGCCTAAACCCGAAGAGGCGGCTCCTTTCTTCTGGAGTTCGTCAGTCAATTACTGTCCTAATTCCTTCAAGGTGACTCAGCTAGTGGGGTGCGGCTGCCGAGTCAGTAGGGCTACCAGGTTGGGTAATTCTGGCCTCCTGTGCTGGACTGGTAAATGTCCCTTAGGACCAAGTCGTCCTTTCGTAGTTGTGATGAGCCACTGTCGGTTAATACCCGGCGACTGGAGAGTGGCTAGCTGGGTTGCTAAGTGGCCTGATTGCATACGTTCTCGTCGTGAGAGTCGTCAAGTGCAGATCCGCGGTAGTGGGACCTGCGAGCTAAATGCACTGGCACAGGGACGCTGTGGGGTGCCATCCCCTTCGTCCCTCAATCTCTCGGTACTGATCCTAAACCAATTAACGGCACTGCTCGTGGTCCACTGACCCGGGCTGCTAAGAGATTGAACCAGAAGCGTAATGTTGCTTCCAGTTCGAGCGGGTCGGGGATCCTGACGGGGGGGGGGGGTTCGCTTGACCCCCACCCCTGGGAGCTGCGTCGGTCTCGGGATCGGCCACTTCGCGGGCTGCGTTGGTAGCAAGACTGGCCGCTCTCGGAATTGCGTCGGTTTCGGGGCTGGCCGCCCCGGGAGGGGGGTTGGTTGCTGGCCAACCCACTCCTGAGGAGAAGGCTGTGTCGGCAGAAATGCTGGCCGCCCCGGTCACATGTGGGCTCTGCCATCGAGCTTTCGGCTCTAGGCGAGGGTTAGGGCAACACATGAAAAAAGCACACCCCGTTGAGTATAACGTCGCGATCGACGGTGAAAGGAACAGACCACGCTGGGAAGGGGAGGAGCTCAGACTCCAGCTCGCGCCGAAGCTGACGCTCCTGAGGGTATCAGGTTTCTGAACCAGTATCTTGTTGATTGATATTTGGGCTTAACGTCTCATATTTTTGCAACGAGGCTAATCGAGACAATGAGTGGGTGATATATGAAGATGAAATATGGGGCTGATAGATATTAATATTTGAGCTTAACGTCTCATATTTTTGCAACGAGGCTTATCGAGACAATGAGTGGGTGATATATGAAGATGAAATATGGGGCTGTTTGGAGGAAAGGAGCAAGTAGGAGGGAGCGTGAGGAAAGAGGAAAGGGGAAGAAAGGGGATTGGGGTGTGGACTGCCCTTCATCTGACTTCTCCTCCTCGACCAGTCCGGCTAGGCTGGCCCTACCAGAAGCATACGCTTCCGCCGGCATAGCTTCGGGATCAACAAAGCACGCAAACCTGCCCACCACGATAAGGTGGCAGTCCCTGGGCAGAGAAATAGGGGACTGTTTGGAGGAAAGGGGCAAGTACGAGGACGCGTGAGGAAAGGAGAAAGGGGAGGAAAGGGGATTGGGGTGTGGACTGCACTTCGTCTGACTTCTCCTTCTCGACCAGTCCGGCTAGGGTGGGTGCAGCAAATAAAAGATCTCGGTGTTATATTCACTTCAGATATGTCATTTAGCGCATGTTAGTCAAATGACTATGATGCATTTAAATTGATTAATGGGGCTTAACGTCTCATATTTATGCAACGATGGCTAATCGAGACGATGAGCGGGTGATAATGACGATGAGAAAGATGATAATGAAGAATAAAGCCACATCCGAATCAGATCCATTGTACGTCGCGTGAGTCGTCATACGGGAGTCCAGCAAGGGAGGGCAGGGCCAAGTGGGAGGAGAAAGATTCAATGGAACAGTGGGGGGGAAAGGGGATTGGGGTGTGGACTGCACTTCGTCTGACTTCTCCTCCTCGACCAGTCCGGCTAGGGTGGCCCTACCAGAAGCATATGCTTCCGCCGGCATAGCTCTGGGGATCAACAAAGCACGCAAACCTGCCCACCACGATAAGGTGGCAGTCCCTGGGCAGGGATGGCATTTAAAGTGTTGGGCTTTCTCAAGAGGAACTGTCTAAAGGATTTTGCGGTGCACACAAACAGGATGCTGATTGATATTTGGGCTTAACGTCTCATATTTTTGCAACGAGGCTAATCGAGACAATGAGTGGGTGATATATGATTGATATTTGGGCTTAACGTCTCATATTTTTGCAACGAGGCTAATCGAGACAATGAGTGGGTGATATATGAAGATGAAATAGGGGGCTGTTTGGAGGAAAGGGGTTAGTAGGAGGGCGGGGTGGAAAGGGGAAAGGGGGAGGAAAAGGGAAGAAGGTGGTTGTGGACTGCACTTCGTCTGACTTTTTCTCCTCGACCAGTCCGGCTAGGGTGGCCCTACCAGAAGTATACGCTTCCGCCGGCATAGCTCTCGGGATCAACAAAGCACGCAAACCTGCCCACCACGATAAGGTAGCAGTCCCTGGGCAGGAGTGGGTGATATATAAAGATGACATATGGACATAAGTACTACGCCGGCATTGTTTCTTTTGTTCATAGCTCGGTAAAGACCCACGTCAGCCTTATGTTTGAGCACATTATTCAATTCGCCTCGATGAGACGCTTCGAATGATACCTTCCTCGTCGTCGTTGCCAAGTTCTAATTGCCGGTTCTCACGGTGCGAGTTACTGGCATGCCAGTAAGCCAGTGGCTAGCCCTCTAACTGAGGGGCAAGCTACTGGGCTCAGACTCAACTGGCCCCAGCTGTTTACACGTTGCGAGTTACTGGCATGCAAGTAAGCCAGCGGCTGGCCTTCTGCTCGGACTGGAACTGACCCTGTCAGTTGCAAGAATGTCTGCAGAACGTAGAGTCCTTGTACGGAAAGTTATAAGATCATTTTCGTTGATACTGTACGAGGAATTATTCAACATTATCCAGGAGGAGACAAACAGGAGGAAGAAAGTCTGGACCAGAAAATGGCTGCTGAAGAGATCTCTGGGGGCATCATCCACTATATTAAAGGAGCTATATCAGAACGATCCCTGATAGTACAAGGCAATCATGAGAATATCTCCCACTAATTTCGAAAAGCTGTTGACTTTAATAACTCCAACCATTTAACGTGCAAACACAACAATGCGTGACGCTGTACCAGCAAGAGTAAAATTGGAAATGACCTTGACCTTCTTTGCCTCAGGAACAAATTTCAGAATGTTATCAGCTTTTTTTCGGGTATCGAAGACATGCATATCGAGCATGATTCCAAAAATATGTGAAGCCATTTGCGAAAACCTTAAGGACTACATTAAAGTAAGTACTCATTTATTTAGCCATGTAGTTTGTAGTTTATTGAAGTATTTTTATCAACAATAATAACAAATAATAAAAATTATAATAATAATAATAATAATAATCATAATAAAAATTATAATACGTATCTCAAACAATTTTCCTTGCGTAAAACACACATTCGTGTAGTTCGTTAAATAATCTTTAATGTGAAAAAAAAGGTGTCCGCACTTTTCCTTTTGTACTATAAAACCTTATTTATCTCTGTGCTTTATCTTATAAGACGTATCTCAAACACCTACTTTCATATAAAATCTTAGTTCTCTAGTAGTTCAAATGTAAGACAATATAGGATACGTATTTTGTCTGTAAAACGTAAATTTAATATTGAATCAAAGACAGGTTGCCACTTCAATACTCTTCTTTGTCATATTCAACTCCAGCGAAGGTCATGCATTGATTTATCAAATCACCAGTAGTACAAAGATATTCCGACGAGCCGGTTGGTGCGCAGGACATGTTAGTCAAATGACTATGATGGCATTTAAATTGATTAATGGGGCTTTACGTCTCATATTTATGCAACGATGGCTAATCGAGACGATGAGCGGGTGATAATGACGATGAGAAAGATGATAATGAAGAATAAAGCCACATCCGAATCAGATCCATTGTACGTCGCGTGAGTCGTCATGCGGGAGTCCAGCAAGGGAGGGCAGGGCCAAGTGGGAGGAGAAATATCCAATGGGACAGTGGGGGGGAAAGGGGATTGGGGTGTGGACTGCACTTCGTCTGACTTCTTCTCCTCGACCAGTCCGGCTTGGGTGGCCCTACCAGAAGCATACGCTTCCGCCGGCATAGCTCTCGGGATCAACAAAGCACGCAAACCTGCCCACCACGATAAGGTGGCAGTCCCTGGGCAGGCGGACCCCGTGGAAAACGCCGCCCGCCTCGAAGACGGAAACGCCTGTCACGAGCGTACCGTTGGCGTCACGACGCCGGTAGTGGTCTCAAACGACGTGGCTCAACGGCGCACATCGGAAAATGGCCACTTTGATATCGATCACGCTAATGGTTCTCGAGTTATAATCGAAAAATCGATTGCGCTATAGTACACGTTGAAGGGGGCTAGGTCGCCTTGTCTCGGCGGCCGACGAGGCACCGTTCGCTGGGAGGCCTAAACAGCCTCGGTAAAATCAACCGCTTCGCACAGCTACTGGCAGCGCTGTGAGTGCGCACAACTCGAACTACCTGGCCGACTTGTCGATTGGTCGAATGGTCGACCAATCAGAAGGCAGTTGATTACCTATAAATATACGACAAGACACCGTTCTTACCTCCAACATCGAGAATTCGCCGTCGCGTGGCAACACGGCATGTCCACTCTCAAGCCGATACATGCAGGAGTGCCGCAGGGTTCGGTAATCGGAGCAACCTTGTTCTCCTTATTCACTCACGACATACCGGTACCGGGTACCATCAAACCAAGATCACGTCACGGCCACATTATTTGCTGACAACTTCTCGGCTGTGGCAACCGGCCCGCATCCAGCATTAGCACTGCGCCGGCTAACCGAGTACACAAGCACAGTCATGCCTTGGTACACCTCGTGGCGCATAGCAATTAATCCCGCCAAAACTACAGCCACCCTGTTCTCAAGAAGAAAGGCGAAGAACCCTGCGTCTCCATTCACGCTACGACGACGCGTCGAGCCTCCATTACAAATACATGGAACAACAGTCCCGTGGACAAAAACAAGCAACTGTCTAGGGGTAACTTCAGATAGCAAACTCCTTTGGAGAGAACACATCAGCAAAGTCAGCGCGAAAACATCATGCAAAGTAGGAGCCCTGCGCTCCCTCCTACTGTCTTCTTCCTTGACCACAAGATCAAAAATACAACTCTACAAGATGGCGCCTCGGCCCACTTTCACGTATGCAGCGCCGGTCTGGGCAGGGACAGCGGACACCAATCTGCTACCGCTCCAACGCCTACAAAATAGAATACTTCGCCAAATCGCCCGAGCGCCGCGCTCTACTCCGATTCGTGAACTCAATGACCAGCTTGTTGTGGACAACGTCCTCCCGCATTTACACAAGCTCTCCAAGAGGTTCTACGAACGAGCCGGGACATCAAAACATCTAATCGTTGCCAACCTTGCAGCAATAACAGTCCACCCGTCGGACAAGTACAGGCGCCCGATCGCCTCACAAGGAGAACCAGACACGAGACTACCGCGGAAACGCATCAAACTGGCCTAGCAGCATCACCGGTATCATAGAGATACACCCAAGCGCCCATAGTGAGCGCAACTCGAAACAATCAAGAGACCATATCCACTACCCAGTCATTGGTCGATGGCCGCATAAATGGCCGGTACCGATACTAGTGCACCAACTGGTCACACTAACAAAGACAAAACGAGACCCACTTGTCATTTGTATTTGGTTGCTCGAGAGGTACACACGCGTGAAGTAAATCGAGAAGTGAAGTGACGTGAAAAGTGCAGTGAAATGAACTGTGTTCATTGTGGTTGCTGTGCCAGTGGTGTCCTACGTCGGCGGCATGGATTCTTCAGGAGACTTATGTAAGTAGGAAGCCCCTTCCAAAATCGAGCTCTGCTGATTTTTTTTACGATAATATCGGGGATAATTCCGTTAAATCCCAAGGAAAAAGTGTATTACTGGGTGCGGAAAGTGACGGGGAGGAAAAGTTAAGCGAAGATAAGGAGGAAAAAGGATTGTGAGATCGCTGAACAGTTGGAAGTGGTGTGAGCAGTAGCGTGGTTGAGCGGTAGCGTGGTGTTTGGAAAGCGTGGCGAATCGGCGCGTTGAGGTAAGGGTCGGCCTGCCAAATCCTTACTGAAGGATGAGCAAGCAGGAGAGAGAGTTGGAAGACCCAGGAAGAGGGACTGCTCGGGAGGGAAGGCGGACCGAGGTAGGAAGTACGCAGGTTCTGTTTGTGGTTTGGTTGCTGGTTGCGCGTTAGGACAGGTAGGATGAGTGATAGGAAGGTGCAGGGCTGGGGGGGTGTGGCGTGTGGGAAGGCAGTAGTGAACAAGGGGGTGGGTTGTGATGGGTGTGATGGGTGGTATCATCCGAGCTGTGGGGGACTGGCTGATGATTTTTGTATGCCTGTCTTCATGAATTATTCAACAAAAAAGATCAAATAATAAAAAATAGTGTCAAAGTAAGACAAATGAAAGCGATCATACTTAAGAAACAACGGCAACAAGAAGCGGGGATTCTTGTAAGATCGTGGTACCCCACAATAATCGAAAACGAAAAAGCGTCAATGTACCATGTAATGAGGGAGAAAAAGAGAGGGAAGCGAAAACACATCGAATACATAAAAAATGCGACTGGCACAAACATACAGGACCAAGCTGGGATACAACAAGAATTCGTAACCTACTATACAGACTTATTCTCAAAAGGAACCACCGTACATAATAACGGAGAGTACTTAAATCAAATAATTGAAAATAATTCCTCCGCCGATGATAGGAAAAAAATGACAGAACATTTTACCATAGACGAAATTACCCTAATCATGAAGAAAAGTCCGACGAATAAAGCACCGGGAGAAGATGGATTACCTATAGAAATATACCTTACACTGTCGGAAACAATGAGCCCAATACTCAACGAAATCGCTACCGAAATATTGTCAGGACAAGACCGCTCACGCGGCCTTGAGCCGCTGCTGGCTGTCACTGTTGGGCCAGTCACTTTTTTGGTTAGTCACTTTTTGGAAAACTTGTAAATTGTGGATAAATAAAAAAAAATGTATTTATGATAAAAATAATTTTCATATTGAAAAAATTTTAAATTTGAAGAAAAATTTTCGAGTACGTCTGCGTACATTTCATATAAAACTGTCTTAGATAGCCTACTTGTGTAAAGAAAGAAACTTGATAATTGTGTGATTTTGAAAAAAGAAATAAAAAAAAAATAAATTACAAAAAGTACATTTATCATTTAAAACTCTCGTGGGTACTTACGCAAAGAAAGATAATTGAATTGACTGATTGATTATTTGGGCTTAACGTCTCATATTTTTGCAACGAGGCTAATCGAGACAATGAGTGGGTGATATATGAAGATGAAATATGGGGCTGTTTGGAGGAAAAGGGCAAGTAGGAAGGAGCGTGAGGAAAGGGGAAAGGGGAGGAAAGGGGATTGGGGTGTGGACTGCATTTCGTCTGACTTCTCCTCCTCGACCAGTCCGGCTAGGGTGGCCCTACCAGAAGCATACGCTTCCGCCGGCATAGCTCTCGGGATCAAACAAAGCACGCAAACCTGCCCACCACGATAAGGTAGCAGTCCATGGGCAGGTAAAGATAATTGAAACTTGTGGGATTCGAATCGTGGACCCTTTTTACACTTGACTCTTGAACTCTATATACTATGCTACAACATTGGGTGATTTATTAATTTACATCACTAGCATGATTAACGTTTGTAATCAATTTGTAATCAACTCGTGATATCGGGAAATGTAGATCATCGGCAGTAATGTACAACAATGACGTGGTAAATTGTATTCATTTCTAATTTATTATTAGAATAAAGTTTTCGAAAATTACATGCAATCTAATGTGGGAATTACAATAATAATTTTTGTGTTGTATGTATTTGTGTCTATACATTTATTGAACACAATTTTTAATAGTTGCGTGTGCGTGTGAATTTGTAATTATTGTCTATTAAAATATTATCATAGCCCAGTACGCCACTTTAATGGTGTGTGTAATGGCTATTCTTACATGTAGGCCTATCTAGTTTACGGTCGAATGTGAGACTAGGTAACGGTAACATTTGCTCTTGTCACTGGTACACTAACGCTTGTCTCGTTTTTTGTAGTGGAGGGGGTTGCCGGCCCGTCCCGGCAGCAGCAGCCGCCGCCACCGAGGCCAATTTTAGGCGCCGAGCCAAACAAAAGTATGTTAACAATTACCTAACGTAAAAATGTGTTTCTTCTTGCTCTTGTCACTGGTACAATAACGCTTGTCTCGTTCTTTGTAGTGGAGGGGGTTGCCGGCCCGTCCCGGCAGCAGCAGCCGCCGCCACCGAGGCCAATTTTAGGCGCCGAGCCAAACATAAGTATGTAAACAATTACCCAACGTAAAAATGTGTTTCTCCTTGCTCTTGTCACTGGTACACTAACGCTTGTCTCGTTATTTGTAGTGGAGGGGGTTGCCGGCCCGTCCCGGCAACAGCAGCCGCCGCCACCGAGGCCAATTTTAGGCGCCGAGCCAAACAAAAGTATGTAAACAATTACCTAACGTAAAATGTGTTTCTCCTTGCTCTTGTCACTGGTACACTAACGCTTGTTTCGTTTTTTGTAGTGGAGGGGGTTGCCGGCCCGTCCCGGCAGCAGCACCCGCCGCCACCGAGGCCAATTTTAGACGCCGAGCCAAACAAAAGTATGTAAACAATTACCTAACGTAAAATGTGTTTCTCCTTGCTCTTGTCACTGGTACACTAACGCTTGTTTCGTTTTTTGTAGTGGAGGGGGTTGCCGGCCCGTCCCGGCAGCAGCAGCCGCCGCCACCGAGGCCAATTTTAGGCGCCGAGCCAAACAAAAGTATGTTAACAATTACCTAACGTAAAATGTTTTTCTCCATAACAAAAGACTGTAATTTGAAATTATTATCTATTCCTTTTTCCTTTATTAGCATAGCCCAGTACACCACTTTGGTATAATGTAATTTGAAATGTTTGTGACTTGCCCACAGATAAACGGAAGAGGAATAATCGCGGCGGTCGGCGCCAGAGGTGGCGGCGACAGCAGGGCGGGTACACCCACCATGTGGGGGATATTGTGTACCATATAAAAAATTGTAGGGACATAATCCTGCCACCACACAACAATAAAACAAACAATTAAAAAAAAATAATGTCTCCTCAAGTCATTTGCCATGACATCCTTTCCCCATTACATTTTTGCCATGCAGCTGGCCCCATTTTTAATTTGAAGGTTTTACTATTGTAGTTTGCTCTTCGAGTTCATTTCAGTAATTGTTTTTAAATAAATACGAAACATTTTTATTTAAACTTCAAGATGACAATTTGTATAGCGTCAGTGAAAAGCTAAACCATGTGAAACATGGTCCAACTCCAGTCGCATAAATACTATTTCTGCACTTTGCTCTTAGTTGAAATTGTGAACTATCAAGTATATTCTGAATTATCAATAATGAGTATTAAATTAACCATATGGGAGTCAACAATAAGGCGTATTTTGTAATTAGCGTAAAATCCCTGCCACCCTTTTCTTCCTAGCGTGCACATGTAGGCTATGAAAATTGAAGAGAATTCAATGGGTCATACCGCAACATCGAACCATCATCAACGTCCGTTCTATGGTATGTTCTAAATTACTTTATTACTTTTTGATCTATTTCTCGTCTGGTAGGCTAAACGTGTTAAATGGTACACGCACTATTCGTTTGTAGAGAGAAAGCCTCGACACAACTTGCAACACAGAGGGAGGTACATTCGGCGGGGAGATTAATCCCGCCGATTGGCATTATCTCGCGCCCAGATAGCTCGCCATAGAAAAGTGTTCCACCGATATGATTCACATTTGCGGACCATTGAAGTTAGATGCACATAGTATGCAGCCGAAATGGCATGAGCATTCAGACCTGAGTGGACCTTCAGACCTTGAGTGGAGACCAAGATGGCCGCAGGTAGTAACTCGTATTCAAGAAGCTCCGTTATATTTAATTCAAAAACATGCAAAAAATGTTCCGTGTGCTATAAAACAAGTGGTAATGGGTTTCAGTGTTCACGATGCACAAATTGGGTATATAATAAATGTGCACACTCGCAAGGTAGGCCTAGTAACTTTTGCCGTGTTTGCGTACGGCAGCCTAGTGATGAAGCTCAGCCAAGGCCTGGGCCTAATAGGCCTATCCTCAAGCCCACTCTAGGAAACGAGACCTCAATTCTACCTGTCGTAGATTCAAGAATTAAAAGTTATAACGAATGCAAATGCGGACAAAAAATCGGTGAGCTGGTATTTCAAGTTGAATCAATGCAAAGGGAAATTGAGAATCTAAAAGTAAGGTTAAGTAAGGACATGCCCGGCAGTGACGTTAGCGTAACCACCGCCATAGAAACAACGCAGCAGCGAAGAAGCGCGAATGAAGTACAAAGGACAGAGTTCGTGAACATTTCCAAAGATAGCGCCAGCACCACGACTATCGCACAGGATCGGAAACCAACTGATAATGAATACTCCGCGAGCGACCCTGTTCAAAACATAACAATCATGGCTGATAGTCACGGGAGATTCTTGGCATCGTTGATAAGTGATAAACTTAAGTCTACGTGTGGACAAAGGGGCAGATATAAAGTAAACTCGATGGTTAAACCTGGAGCGGGAGCCATAGCTGTCACGGAGGGACTTGCACAAGCATTGGATGGATCAAGTGTAAACGACACGCTGATTATCATTGCAGGAGCGAATCACATCGAAGACAATTCAAATAACATTAAGAATGCCCTCTTACCCCTATGTCTAACCCAGTACTCTTCTAGACCCAAGGTGATAGTATGTGAAATTCTACCGAGATTCGATCATCCAAATGTAAATGACCGGAAGCAAGTGAACGATAGAATCCGTGGTGAAAATTGGTTTTGTTGCTGCAAGTGCAAGGTGTGGTACCACCTGTAAGGGAATGCCAAATAACTGCAAGAAGACAAGTAAAATGTTCCACTGTTCATTTTTGGACACTCTGGCCAAAAATATATTATGTTTAAGCTATATTTTACTATTGGGCCATTAAATTATGTTTAACAAAGTAAAACATATTTTCTTAAGACGAGGTTTGTGCCTGTGTGTTGTATCATGCCTCTCCCTGGGCAGGCATAGCGCCATAGAGAGGCACATGCGCCACAGTGAATTACACAGCCCTCTGGCAATAATCAAATCTTTGGTAAATTGTAAGACAAATAAGCCGTATAATGTCGTGCAATTGAGACGATCTGACTTCAAACATGTTAAACCAAATGCAAAATCAAGTAATTTAAATCAACTTCCGTACAGCAAAGTGAAACACATCATCCACGAAAGAAACAGTAAAAACGTCAAATACAGACTTTCATTTTCGAAAAGTGCCGTTTTGGAAACTGTACCAATTTTTAAGCAATTTGGTTCAAGCAATTCAAAGAAAAAATCTACGTTCGTTCAAGAGCTACCCACTGCAAAAGTTCAACAGGGAACAATTGTTATTGATAGTTGTTGATAAGCTGAAAGACAATGATATTCGATCACGCTACAAATATTTTTGCGAGAGTGAACAAAATATTTTGGGACACCATCTCAAGTAAGCGTAAGTACTTAAGAGATCAATCTCTAAACATTGCACGATACCTAATTTCCTCATAATGAATAATGATGTGGTGTAAATGGCAATGTAACAATTTTCTTCAAGTACTGGTAATCAGTAATCACATTATATACAAGTTTGTTTGGTATTGAAATGCAATTATTCTTATCATTAAAACGTAATGTGATGAAAAGTACAATTCAAGTAGGAGATAAAACGTGTTAAATTGAAATGTTTCACAACATTTTAATAAACAGTGATTTATATCCTAGCATAATTATTTAATTTGAACCAAACGTCTAACCCAGTCGTAAGGGCTTATTCCAAAAGAAATCAAATATAAGCTTTAAAAAATTAGAAAAAATAATGGTGAAAATAGCTTTAAACGTGTGACCTTGATAGATTTCCGAATTTTCAATCTCTTCTCCTGAACATTTTACAAAAGGGGAGATAGAACAACGTAGGCTAAGCCCTCGAAATGATAAAATATTTAAACGAAAACGTTTAAAAGCTGCCGAAATCTATAGCAAAGTAGAATCAGAAATGATTCACGCGGGTTACTCAAACAAATCGGCTGCAAAAATCCAGGAAAGTGGAAGAGCTTGAAAAGCTTGATTGTAAAATGTATGAAGGGGAACTCTGTAAGTGGTGCGACACGCACAGAGTGACTTCTACGACTTACTGTATCCTATGTTGAAGGGGCGTCCAAGTAAAGTGGTGCCCCGAGAAGGTGGTCTGGATACTTCTGGTAAGTGTAGACATGACACAATTGGGGTAGGGCTGCCTCTATTTGCACTCAAGTTGGGTGAGCCCAACATTTAAAATGCTATTTTCACCCAAGTTGGGTGTGTGCCTTTGCACTTCAGTATAGTTCTTGTTCTGTTATACATGGTCAATTTCTATACAGTGGTATTCAGTGTCAAGTCGTATGCATGGAGTAATTAAGGTGAGATAAGAGGCTTATCCAACTGTATTTGATTTTGATGGGAAGGCAACAACTTATTTAATATTTTTATTTTCCCCCAAAAAATGGTTTTAATTTACGCATATTCTTCTCTTTCAGGAATGAAGCCATTGTTAATTTCATAATCACCACCCCTACACCAGTATTCTATAAAACGTAAGTAACGAGCAAGGAGCGACACACTGCTGAAAACATGAAAAAAGAAATGAAAGTGGTCACCGAGGAAATTGGAAAGGAAAAGTTCCTTGCTGTAGTTTCCGACAATGAATCTGCAATGGAAAAAGCTCGAGACATGTTACACGAAGATTATGGTGCACAGCTTTCGAATTACGGTTGTGTTCCTCACGTTCTGAATCTGTTAGTTGGAGACATTCTAAGACTAAAATCAGTCACTCTCATTGTAGCTCAAGCTAAGAAGATTGTTGAACACATAAATAATTCACAAGTGATCTTGGCACGGTTTGTAGATCTTCAGATACAGAAAGAAAAGTCTCTATCTAGGAAATATAGGAAATATATAGGAAAACCCCGTTGAAGGTCGATTTGCTTTTGTGTGATGAGTTTACTAAATACGAAGTTTGCTCTTAAAGCGCTTGTTATTGCTGATGAACGAAAAAGAAATCAGCATAGCAAAACGGCTGAACATACCTGCGTCAACACTACATACCATTTTGGCGCATATAGAGAAAATAAAAGAGCATTGCAAAATGCGGATCAAAAAGTGCCACCAATCGCAAATCGGAGAAGTAAAGCCCTTTCGAGGAGCTAGAGACGGCGCTGTTGGCATGGTTTCAACAAGCGAGGGCCTCGGAAATATCGGTAAACGGCACAATACTACGCGAATGGATATATAGGCTTAACGTCTCATATTTTTGCAACTTGGCTAATCGAGACGATGAGTGAAAATCAATGCAAATTGCATTACGATTCCACGTAGAAAACTTCACGGCATCAAATGGGTGGATCGACCGAATTAAAAAGCGTCATGGCCTATTTTATAAGGCCGTTTCCGGAGAAGCAGACAGCGTCGATCTAGACGTAATCGAAAGCTGGAAAAGTAAGCTTCCAGCAATGACTAGAGATTTCTAAGACCACAATGTCTACAATATCTACAACGCGGATGAGACTGGGCTCTTCTTTAATCTCCTGCCCGACATAACCCTAACATACCAGGGAGAAGTGTGCCACGGGGGTAAACTTAGTAAAGAACGTTTGACAGTGTTCTACTGTGCACCAATAAAGACGGCTCGCACAAGCTCACTGCTCTTATCATTGGCAAGGCAAAAAATCAAAACAACCGTTATATTTTGTGCCATGACTCACTATAAAAATGAATTTAATCCAGCCACCTGACGTTACACGCGAATGCAGAATGCAGCCGAGAGTTATGGCTACTGACCGTGCACTGAGTTGACATTGGTGTTCAAAGTTACGTTGTTGAGGCACATCCTGTCACACAAAGTCGTCAAAATAGATAATCTTAGATACCATCGATTAGTCATGTCCGCCTGCAAATGCCAAACTAATAGCTGATTGAAATATTTGAGAAATAATTTGTTTTGCCTGACCAGCTTAGTGTACCGGATGTGTCGGGATAACTTATCGAAGCGGAACACAAGTTTCGATAGTAGATGGTGGCTTCTCGATTCCAAAAAACAAATAGCAGTGGCTTTAAAAACTATTATCATGGTCATTGTAGTGTTACGCACACTAGAAGCGAACACTGACTACAGTGGTCACTTATGAAAGGACAAGTACAAACAAGATAGGCAAATACTACATAATTGGCTTTATCAATATTATACAGCGAGGATAATTCCTATTGAAAGGAAAATTGAAAACTGGGAAAATAATGCGGTCATAAATCATAAATAATTTCGTTCGAGTAGGCCAAGGCTCTCGGACCCGCATACAATTCTGAAAGATTTTAAGATCTAGTTTCCAGAGTAATACAATAACCTCCGGCATATCTTTCTAGTCGACGGAAAAAGTAACTACTTATTAAAGAAACACCCCTTTGGGCAGAAATGTTTAAAGTTTTAACCAAGAATTAAATCCAGAGTATCTGTCTGGGAAGCAAAAGGCTCCAGGTTCAATTTTTGTTGTTGTTACTGAAGTGTCTAGTCAGAACGAATCGTAATTCCACGCGGCCCGCCCCCGCACGGGATCTTCAACAGGTCCGCGCCCAAGTGCGAGGCGAGACTTTGGCGCGAGTTTTGCGAACGGGCGCCGCCCTCAGAGGGCGTCTTTAGGAACCCCGCACAGAGTGAGTTCTACGATTTACTGTATCCAATGTTGAAGGGGCGTCCAACTACAGTGTTGCCCCGAGAAGGTGGTCTGGATACTTCTGGTAAGTGTAGACATGACACAATTTAAGTAGGGCTGCCTCTATTTGCACCAAAGTTGGGTGAGCCCCACATTTAAAAGGCTATTTTCACCCAAGTTGTTTTCACCCAAGTTGGGTGTGTGCCTTTGCACTTCAGTATAGTCCTTTTACTGTTATACATGGTCAATATCTAAACAGTGGTATTCAGTGTCAAGTCGTATGCATGGAGTAATTTAAGGTGAGATAGGAGGCTTATCCAACTGTATTTGATTTTGATGGCAAGGCAACAACTTATTTAATATTTTTATTTTCCCCCAAAAAATGTTTTTAATTTACGCTTATTCTTCTCTTTCAGGAATGAAGCCATTGTTAATTTCATAATCACCACCCTTACACCAGTATTCTATTAAACGTTAGTAACGGGCAAGGAGCGACACACTGCTGAAAACATGAAAAAAAAAAATGAAAGTGGTCACCGAGGAAATTGGAATGGAAAAGTTCCTTGTTGTAGTTTCCGACAATGAATCTGCAATGGAAAAAGCTCGAGACATGTTAAACGAAGATTATGGTGCACAGCTTTCGAATTACGGTTGTGTTGCTCACATTCTGAATCTGTTAGTTGGAGACATTCTAAGACTAAATTCAGTCTCTCTCATTGAAGCTCAAGCTAAGAAGATTGTTAAACACAAACAATTCACAAGTGATCTTAGCACGGTTTGTAGATATTCAGATACAGAAAAAGGAAAGTCACTATCCTGACAGTTGCCAGGAATACCCCGTTGGGGGTCGGTTTGCTTTTGTGTAAAGAGTTTACTAGATACGAAGTTTGCTCTTAAAGCTTTTGTTATTGCTGATGAACGAAAAAAAAATCAGCATAGCAAAAGGGCTGAACATACCTGCGTCAACACTACATATCATTTTGGCGCATAAAGAGAAAATTGATTGATTAATGGGGCTTAACGTCTCATATTTATGCAACGATGGCTAATCGAGACGATGAGCGGGTGATAATGAAAATGAGAAAGATGATAATGAAGAATAAAGCCATATCCGAATCAGATCCATTGTACGTCGCGTGAGTCGTCATACGGGAGTCCAGCAAGGGAGGGCAGGGCCAAGTGGGAGGAGAAATATTCAATGGGACAGTGGGGGGGAAAGGGGATTGGGGTGTGGACTGCACTTCGTCTTGACTTTTCCTCCTCGACCAGTCCGGCTTGGGTGGCCCTACTAGAAGCATACGCTTATGCCGGCATAGCTCTCGGGAAAAACAAAGCACGCAAACCTGCCCACCACGATAAGGTGGCAGTCCCTGAAGCAACAAGAAGAGAGGAAAATTGAGCATACCATTGCCTTACTTGCACAAAAGAAAACACAACTGTCATGAGAGCATTGCGTAAAGCAATGCTCTCACCTCTCATGACAGTTGTTTTTGACAGTTGACAGTGCTACAATACAAAGTAGCACTAATAAATAAAAGCATTTTAAATTGTTTCAGTTTAGAATAATATGTTACTCTTTTTCAGTAAGAAAATGTTAGTCTTTTCATTTTTAAAATGTAAAAAAATGGTTTCAGTTAAATTAATAACATAATGTGTTACTCTTAAGTAAAAAATGTGAGATTTGTTTTCATTTTTAAATTGTAAAAGTATTTCAGTTAAATAACAGAATATATAAGTCTTTTTAAGTAAAAACATGTGAGATATACTTTCATTTTTAAATCGTCAACAGTGGTGTGAGCGGGTGTGGCTATAAGGGGAGGAGGAGGCCACATTTAAAAAAATCATTATCTGTTTATAATGTTATGTATCTAGACCTATATAGTATATACCATTGTAATAATAACAAGAATAGTCTCAGTAATAAAATGTTACATTTTAAATTGTAATCACTAAAATGATGTGCTTATTCATTTTAAGAGTTGTAATGCTGATTAAATTGATCAGGGAAATGTTAAACAATTGGTCAGGGAAAGTCAGGGAAATTATTTTGACTTTTTTGTTCGGAACCCTGTACACCACTTGACCCTATGTTCTTAAGATGATATACACCTATTGTTCTTTTATGTTTATAAACAATATCAATTTTTAAAAGTAGGTCTACTGCAGTACAATGCTTCTAAGGGGATCAATGCCCCTTATTTTATATACTATTGGGCGAATGATTTCTGTTACAGAATCATTGTCAACTTCTACCAGAGACTGGGCAAGTAAGAGGAGGCCTTGTATTTCAAATACTGGGGAGCCAAAAATGTCAAACAATAAAACCCGAATCGTCAACTGGGCTTATGCAAAAAAAGACTTAGCAAGCACACAAAAGGACTTGCTAATGAAGGAGTATGATTTTAAAATGCAGAAACCAAAAGAGTTACATGAGCTGGAAGTAAAGAACAAAAAAGTATTTCGACAAGTTAGAAGAAAATAAAAATAAAATAGCTTTTGTGAATTACGAACTTGTCAATAAATTAAAAAAAGCTCAACTAGAATTATTGGATTTAGAATTAAGTAAGAAGAGAAAACAGAAATGCCATTGTAAAATTTTTCAATTTTCTTTCTTGGGCCGATTTCCATTCCTTTCTTGGAAGGCAGTACTCCTCGAACTTGCCTAATACTACATCGAATTGTGTAGCAGACTCTGTCCTAGCGTAGGCAAAGTTGTCAAATATGTCTAGCAGATTTACGAGCATAGCTATTTTCTGTGCTTCTGCCTTTTGGTCGAACCCTGTTGCAGCCATATAGATCACAAACTGCTTTTTCCATTTTAACCAGTTGGCACAGATATTGCCCGTCAGGTCCAGAACGGATGGTTTGTTGAAGTCTGTCATACTTACGCGAAGTAAGGTTATGTGAGTCAATTATGCATTTATCAAAACACGTTTTCCGTTTTTACGCCGCATTTTTTTGTTGAAAATGTTCGTCGTAATGCTAAAAACATTTCTGACACCATATAATGAATTTGTACTCGTACACAAACTCGATTAGGAAAGATAAGTTTATTGATAAATCCATGACGCTAGCTGCGTCCATGCCCAGGTAAGACAGACTGTGTATACATGAACGACTTCCGGTAGGCGGGAGCCAATCAGCATTTAGCATACAGTAGTACCAGCCTACTTACTAGATACATACTTAAAGTTCCTAGATATGTGACAGATAGATATTTTGCTTTTACTGTTGTTTGGTAGCTGCTTGTCCTCCTATTTATAGTGGTGCCTTGTTTTCAATGTACCAATTAACATTATCAAAGTTATAATAACATAAACACGACAGAATGACAAACATAACCTCTAGCTCTGAAACCTGCACGTGTTGGCTGGATAGCCTAGGCTAGGCCTAGTCTATTCCTGATACCTTGTTCCTCTGTGCTTGTTTGTAGCTAAAGATAGGGCTAGGCCTAGGCCTAGTAACATAACATAGGCCTTGAACGTTAATTTAGTTGTGTAAATACGAACTAGGCCCTAGCACATTAAAAATGATCTGTATGATACAGTCTAGCCCTAGGCATACACTATTACATCTTATGTTGCAAAATACATTTTTAACAATTTAATAATTCCTTTCAGTACCAACGTGCTAAACATCTTGGGAAAGACTGCAGGCCAAATACATGAGAGAGTGGCGCTCCATGAAAGCTGCGCCAGCCAGTGGGAGTGCCTACACTCCCAAACAAGAATTGCATTATTTTAAGGCCATGAGCTATCTTGAGCCATTTATTATGAAAAAAACGTAAGTTAAAGATAAGTTCAGTCCAGCAACTCGTTCAAAAAGACTACGTTTACGGTTTACCACACGCGCCACCATGTTCGCAGTAGATTCCCTGATAAATGTCAGTCACATTTGGTACGATAACAGATACCTAACTGGGACTGGATATCGAGTACGTACAGGATAGTACGGACTTAGCTCGTGTGGTAAACGTAGATAATCACTGTTTAGTGTTTTAAGTTCGTTCCACACCAATGGGTATTAAATGAATCCTCCCATGAGTTTTCGACAGCTCTTGATCAATCACATTTACAACTTGCACTTCATGGTTCAGTATCAACGTGACAGTTGAACAGAAAAACAATAAACGTGTAGTCAAAGTTTCTTTGTTGTTAGGCAGAGTGTCAGGATATCAATTATGGTTTATCCAATCAATTTCTCAAGTCAGCTTAAACTCTGCATTTGATGTATGTCTCTCCAACCTAGGCCAAACTGACAAAAAAACAGGTATGCCTGTTCTATCAATATGCAGCTATGAGTCTTCTGTTGGCAGTCTCACAACATGCAAGAGAATGCACACTAGCAATCACTGCCAATCAGTCATTGGCATAGGCCTATGTCTAGTCCTACTGCTCAGAAACTTGATTTTAGTTACTTAAAATCCACTAGGCCCTAGTAGGGTATTTGCACAATTTGTAGTTGCCTGTAGATAAGTTTCTAATCACTTATGTTGATTGTGTTTCAGAACTTTCAAAAACATGGAGAAAAATCAAGTATGCAGCCAATCCGGCAGCTCTAACCCATTGCCGCCACGTCTTCCTTTGAAGGCATTTTCAAAAAATCAGTCGCCAGCAACCAGCAGTCCCGGCAGTTTCGTCAACACAACCCCAGCCAACAGCAGTCAACGGATCTTGAAGAAAGAGAACACTCCTATCCAGCTAGTAGGCCTATCAGCTCTTCAAGCAAAACCACTGTAAATCAAACACAATCCAAGCCATATTCACCAAATGAATTCTATTTAAAAAAAAAAACAGAAGGCTGCCAACATCGACAATTTTTTAAAAGATCAGACTGACACATTAAATTCGCTATTGGATGAGCGGAAGATGCTGATGGAATCGGTGCCTGATGATGGAGGGTTGCCGAGTGAAACAAAACATTTCACAAATTACCTCGGCACTCTTCTTCAAAGTGTGACTGACACTAAAAAACGGCGTGCTTTGCAAAACATGATCCAAGTCCATGAATGTATAGACCAAGAGCAGGCCTAGTTTCCGCCCCCCCCCCCCACCCCCCTCCGAGGAAACACATTTCATAAGCTATGGTACACTGGGCTATGGGAATGCAGTGGGTCAGCTAGAGGTTTGCACACAAATGTTTCTCATATTATATGTTTATAAACTAAGTGATTTTTCCAGTATTTGCTGAATTAAATTTATCAATATTGATGCTCACTTTATATATATATATACGGTTAAGCCGCAGTCGCTTATCCGGTTCCCATACGAACACCGAAGTTAAGCAACCTCGGGCTAGATCAGGAGGTGGATGGGTGATCACTCGCCTCTGAAACACTAGTTACCGTGGTTAGAGCAGATTGGAGGGTTCGAAAACTTGTGTAACAGTTAGTTCTTCAACAAAGCGGGAGACCGGTGATTAGTTGAATGCACACAATAGAATGATTTCCCAACGAATATACTTTATAATATGTAATTGATGGGGGCCTCACTGGGAGTTTTGTGATTTTCTTTCAGATAGTGCGCAACAGGGCGCGCCCGACATGTAGTTTGTGTAGCTGCCCCCAAACGCAACTAAAATGGCATTAGACAGTTGTACATGGCCTGGGTGGGCTAAGTTATGAAGACTGATGCACTCGCTGCAAGAATACAGACTGATATAGGGAAGGACTGCTACGCAAGCAAGAGAATAGATAACAGGCTCTAACGTAGGTACTAAAACAATGACCTGTTGTTGGTTGGAAATCACTGACCTAAGAAAAAATACCTTGGCTTGAGCACAGTTTACATTAATCACATCGAACCAAATCTATAACCAAATATAAAACTATAAATAATCACTCGTCCACAAGTTCACTGCACGAAATCAGACAACGGAACATGTCACAAAGAAGACTATCTACATAAAGACTGGCTTAGGATGCAAGCCTGGTGCTGCTCCGCCCACGGTCAAGACAACACTGATGCGCTCGCTGCAAGAATACAATCTGATCTAGGCACCGTGCAGCGTGCATGGCCGGTGAGCGCGCCACCGCTACGCATGATGGCGCAGCGTGGCGGCCAACTAAGGAATCAAAGTGCGGGAAGACTACGCCAACAGTCCGTTAATTTCGCTGTTGGACAGGCCTGAGGGCATAGGCTCGAATAGCGTTTGTACCAATCTCTGACCAAAGTACGGGTTTCCCTCCCTCTCGCCTCGACCGTAATTACCTTCGATCAGCGAGTCTTGCATTATCTTACCTGTTAATCATGATGACCTGTCACAGCAAATGTCATCTTATAGGAAAAAACACTTTTTTAGGAATTATATGTATATTTCATGATCGCGTTAAACAGCGTTAAACGGCTTGAAAATTATGTAATCAGGTTTTTTTATGTCCGCGAAAACTTGAAAACTGATAAATATATATATATGGATTTGTTGTCTTCCGGGATATTCCGCCGTTTGTATGAGTATATTGGTGCACGCCGAAGTCTGTCACCAATTGCTCAACATTTCGCCAGAATTGCATCTGGCATGATCACGAGTCCCTATAACGTCCTTGTCATTCAAGAGCCTAACGTCGACTGACTATTGTCAGCCGAGGCGCGCGTTCTTGAGCGAGTCTGTATCCGCACTCCTGTGGAAGGTGGAGGTGCGGGGCGGCGCGGTTCTATTGTTTATTTTGAGGTCTGGGCCATGTTGTATGAAGAAAGCCTTGGTGCGGTGGTGTTTTTTTTTCTGGAGGTGGTGTTTTCCTTGGTTTCTCACGAAATGGGGTTAGATTGATGGATTGATTAATGGGGATTAACGTCTCATATTTTTGCAACAATGGCTAATCAAGACGATGAGCGGGTGATAATGAAGATGAGAATAATGATTAAGATAGAATGATATTAGGGCTTAACGTTTCATATTTTGCAACGAGGCTAATCGAGACGAGAAAACAATGATAATGAAGAATAAAGCCACATCCGAATCAGATCCATTGACGTCGCGTGGGTCGTAATGCGGGAGTCCAGCAAGGGAGGGCAGGACCAAGTGGGAGGAGACATATTCAGTGGGACAGTGGGAGGGACAGGGACATTGTCTCTTTTTTGTCGCCTCTTACGACTAGCAGTCACTCTGGGCCTATTCTTCCCCGGGCCGAGACAAAAATAATAAAGCCACATCCGAATCAGATCCATTGAAAGTCGCGTGGGTCGTCATATGGGAGTCCAGCAAGGGTGGGAAGGGCCAAGTGGGGGGAGACATATTCAGTGGAACAGTGGGGGGAAGGGACAGGGTCTTCTTTCGTCCCACATCTCCACCTTCTACAGGAGTGAGAGTTTACATGAGTACTTGGTTGCGACGAGAATCACTCTTGACGTCACTAGGTCGGTGTTCTGAAGATGACTGATGCTCCTGCCTGGCAGCGCGCTGCTTATATATAATAAATGTAATGTACATCTAACTTTACAATATGATTTGGTTAATATTGAATATTTAATTGTTGCTAATTGACCCTAACGATCTCCTGCTTGACATCATCCATTTCTTGTGTTTTTCATCCATTTCTTGTGTTTTTACCGGTTCGTTGGCCAAACACTCTAGAATAACATTGCTAAAAGGAGGTTTAGTTACAAAATATTGGAGTCTTTGACAGGACAGCTTTACCAAATCAATTATATATCTCAATTCCGGCTTAATGCACAGGTCTTTAGAAAAAGAAAATGGACGATGTTCTCAACGTTTTCCTCAAATTTTATTACATAGACCAACCTCAACGTTTCCTTATGTTTGTCGTAGACTTTGAAACTAAAAGATCAGCCGATAAATTTATGGGTCGTAATGCTAGAGATAACTTAAAGGAATTCCGAAAAGGTTACGATGCAGACCTTTACGAACACTGGCATAACACTCCTGGATATCTTAAAATCTTGAAAACCTATAACACTCAAAGTTATAATGTATTGCAATAGTCACAAGGTATAAGGTATAAAAACGTAGTAGTATATCATTGGCTGATCAACAATCAGGCAACGCCTGATTGGTTGGTACGTCATAAGATTGTCTACATTGTTGAACTCGGCTTATAACGAAACATTGATCCTTGCGACGTTATGTGAACTCGACTTAATAGGCCTAGACCTAGGCCCTAGGATAGGACAGGCCTAGGACAGGCCTAGGACAGCCCCTACATTGTCAGCCCCAAGATACACATCTACCTATATAGGCCTAGGGCTTGGGGCTCAAGAGCCAATTGACTAAGCCTAAAGCCCGATAGCTACAAAAGCCTGCCAAATGCTGTAATGGGAACAGGAACGCTCGGCTTCATTTTCATGGTTAGGCATATGACATGATGCGTACCGAATAACATTCCCGATGTCGAAGACTTTAAATCCCTTAAGGTAGGGCCTACTTACGCGAGCCTGAACCAAGCTGCGCGATCGAGTGAACAGGATCAATCGTAATCAAGTGTTGGATTAACTCAATCCGAGGCGATTCGCGAATGGATGCATCTTCCGGGTGAGCTGAGTGTATAAAAGATGAAAAGTGAGCTAAGTATAAAAAAGATTTAACCCGTTTCATTCAATCTCAGACACCCTCCAAGTCTAGGCCTAGTCCTATTTAAAACGAAACTTAATGGAGTCATTATTAGTTTTGCCGATGACACTGCAATAATCTTTCAAGGAGACACGTGGGAGGAAGTTTTTAATGTTGCCGAAAACGACATGAAATATGTAAAGGCAGGACTAGATATGAACATTTTTACTCTTAACCTAGATAAAACATCATATATGACCTTTCCCCCCCGCCGAACACATCAATAGCCAACCACACAACTTACACCTAAAACTGCACAGTCCGCAATGTAAAAACGATCATAAAAAATGTTCAAATAGAACTCAAATAGAACTTCGAGAATTGGACGAGGAATTGGTGTATGGACCCATTCGCTGGTCCGCGCAAGAAGCTAAGGATCGCTCTTAGTATAACAGGAGTACCACTTCTTATTGTTAAAAATAAAATGTTCATCCAGAGGATGAGGAAGTGTTCTGGGTCCATATCCTTTATACTGTACACATGGTGGGAAGTCCATACAGTGGATACTAAGAGTAAACAGAAAAAAGATATCACAAAAGTGGATTCTGAAGATCATGTGACAAATAATCAAGATGACACAGTAAAATGTCAAGCAGGAAACAATGGAAGAGATACATCAGACAATAAAGGCTAATAAGGAAAACAAATCCCAAGCAGAAAACACAACCGATAAGGGTTAACTCATAGAAGCAATACAAAATGCAAACGCTATGTACGCTAGCTGTACATAGGTTTCTCGAAATTGTCGAATACTCATAAATGTTTGGAAACAAATATAAAGGCAATAAATGAGATATCAGTAATAGTTGGTACTTACGATCCACTCATTATGAGTAATGCTGAGAACAAGTTAGATTTTGTTCCTTGCTTTTCCCAACAATTCTCTCGTGTAAAAATGACAGGGCGAGAAAACTGCATGCATGAACAGATTATAAAAGCTATCTACAGTACGTCCTACGTGGTTGTGCAATGCACAAGTGCTCCAGATTTTAGAGCTATGCTATGCACAAAACCAAAACACTTTTAAATTTTTCCCAACTGATTGCTTGGGATGCATGACCAAGAAAATATTGACTTAGGTATTGGTCAAAGACAGTTGAAATGATTGATTGATTATTGGATTTTGGGCGCTTTTAACGGCGAGGGTCATTCGCGTAAAGACAGACTGTTGAAATATTGCAATCAACCAACCAACCAACCAACTGGAACTCATTTTAACTTAAACATCAGCAAACTTTACTTTTTCTTCAATCATATAACTCGTCACATATTCCTTAAACAAATGAAGTGTTGTCGTTTTCATTTTATTTTTTGGTTTCTGGGACCACCCTTACCTACATTGAAAATAAAGAGAGTCTTAACTGTTTTGTGCCAATACTAGAAAAGTGTAAACATTATTTGGGGTGTGTGATATTCTACGTGCTACAACGCATTGTGATTTTGGGTTCCAGAAGCAGCTGTGGTCAAATTCCCCGCCATGCGGAAAGGTCAATTCGGAGAGATTGTAAACAACAAATTGCCGTCCCTCCGATACAAGGGAAAAAAATTAATTCTGCAACTGCAGTTTAAAAAGGTTAAGAGCAAAGGATACCTCTACGTCAAAAAATGTAGAAAATTTAATTTTTCAATTATATATAAAGATTGAAACAAAAACTCGAAAATCTGAGTAAGCATAGCACTGTGGTTTGGTAAGTCGTACAGACTGACTGATAAATGTATCTACCATTATAATCAGTATGACTGAGGGTCCATGTAACTGCCCCCCCCCCCCTTTTATAAATGTACCTATATTTCACACGCAATCGATTGTGCCGGATTGTGCCGTGAAAAGTTTCGTTTGTGCTGCCCCCGAAGTAGCTTTAAAGTGTGGTACTTAAGGGGGCGTGAACTTCTTGATCGATGGCCAGTTTTTGAGCTCACGCAACAAGCAGTCGGTCGCGGACTGTCCCGTCCAGACGGCTGGGGTTTTTCCTTCTTCTCTGTTAAGATCTAGTTTTTAATCATTAAAAATGAAGTAATGATAGAAGGTTTGTATTTCGATTCGTCTGATTTACATTGGTCAATCTCCGGGCCGGATATGTAATTGGTTCATTAAGCGAGCGAAGCGAGCGTTTCCACTTGACTCTTATGGCACTTCGTTCTGTTTTTTTGTTTGTTTGTTTGTTTGTTTTTTTGTTTTTTTTTTTTTTTTGTTTTTATGTCCGTCGATAGCGGTCGAACGGAAAGTCCGATCAACTTGAAATTTGGACCATCCACAAGCCTCGATGTGGATTGAAGGTGTATAGTTTTGAGGCAAAATCGTTCGAAAAGTTACAAAGTTACACCATAGTTACTGCAAAATATTTTTCTGAAACAAAATGGCGGCAAAATGTGAGATAGCCAGATTTTTCTACAGATTTTTCCGGTCACGAATATGTTAATGTAATGGCGATCTGATAAATATTGGCAAAGTTACACGAAAGTTACTCGAAAATATTTTTCTAAAACACAGTTACGGCAAAATGTGAGGTGGCTATCTTGTAGCAAATTTTTGACCGGTTACGAATATACTAATGTAAACGCGATCCAATACGTATAAGAGGCAGAAATTACATTTCTATTGCTGTCAATAAGTGTTAGTAACGGTGGCGGACCGCGGCGAAAACATGTCAGCGAAAATTCTTAGCAACGCACATTGCACTGCATCCAACAATGTCGGGAAGTATAATAGCTATGGAAATTAGAAAAAATTTTGCAATGCGCATTCTTAAATTGTTGTTAATTGTTGTTTGTATAAGCATTGAAATCTTTTCGCCAGAAAGTTCGTAGATATTTACGCGCTCGCTTATCAACGCGTCAAACAGAGCGTTTTCCTAGTCATCATTTCGCCTCTAGTTCTATCAATTACGTGAGTACTAAACAATGCATAATACAGTCCACTTTTCATAGTTAACATGTCTCGAGCTAATAAGAAGGAAATATTCATTCAGCTTGATGAGATAGCTGTTCGTACAATGTATCTAAATTTAATGGTGAACTGTGTTGCCTTGCTCATAAAGACGATGCTTGTTCACTAACGCAATTCCAAGCACGCAGAACCGAGCACCAGGAATTGAAAGTGTTTTCCTTACAAGTTCAGAAGGACACACAATTGCAAATTCTAGAGTGCGTGCTATGAACGCAGTGGGCCGTCTGAAAATGCTGCCACGGATAATTTATTTACACCTTGTTATTCTTTTGATAGTCTAGTCATTTAATTTATATAAATGTGTGTGGATTTGTGTTCTTCCGGTATATTCCGCCACTTGTGTGAGTATACTGAAGCAGACCGAAGTCTGTCACCCATTGCTCGACGTTTCGCCAGAATTCTATCTGGCATGTTCACAAGTCCCTATCACGTCCTTCCCATTCAAGAGCCTAACGTCGACTGACTATTGTCAGCCGAGGCGCGCGTTGTCTGTATACCAGTGTTGCCAGACTGTGCAGGGAGTCTTTCCCTCCGCTAGCAGTGAAATTTCCCGCTAACGCGGGAAATTTCCCCCGCGACGTAGTTTTGCGTCAAAATGAGGTGGCGAGGTGTAGCTGGGGTCTGGGGCGAAGCCCCAGCCGCCGGAGGCCCATTCGCCGAAGGCGAAATTTTTTTTTGAGTGTTATATTAAGTTTGATGGCTTAAAACGCGATTTTAGGAAGAAGACAAGTAGTCTGGTGACGTGGTGACTAACGCACTCTAACGTAGTCTTCGCGCACTGCGCTCAGCGCGGTGCGCGAAGATACGATAGAGTGCGTCACTGGTGACACGACGGGCGCGTGATATTTCAAATATTCAGAGTTGGTTTTGATTTTAGCAATTTTAAATAGGAACCTTAATTTATTTATAAACGATATTAGTTGGATTTTTCAGAGTTCTTGTAGAGCATATATTTATTTACAAAATGAATGAGTAAAATTATTAATAATTGAATGAATTAATAAATACGTACCTATATAAATAAATAAAGTTGACATTTCTATGTTTATTTCTGAGATCTTTTCAATATTTCTTACAATTACATGCATCATTAGTCTAACTTGTTTCAATTATTATCACAAGGAAGTTTTCACAAATCACATCAATAGGAGATTATGAGGAGTTTTGGTATGGTTTTGGTAGGGAGAAAACACAAAAATGTATTCAATTTCAATTCAAAGTTTGTCTATAGTTGGATCTATTTAAATTGTGCTCTTTGTACGATAATTATTGCACAGTTCCGACTAGAGACTAGAGAATGAGTATGTCAATGATTATGTATATTATAATGGCACTAATGACGAGCATCATACTTTTTTTTAGGAACAAAAACCAAAGTAAGAATAATGAAAATAATTAGAAAAAAAAATTAGGAACTATACTAGTTTATATTAGGAACTATTCACTTGTACTTGTACTGCCACTGTTACATTCAAGCCAGTGACAGAGTTAGTATGTCGGGGAATTTATTTCCCTTCATACACATTGTCAGCATTGTGTAGCTTGAGATGATCTTCTGTAACTTTGAAGTTGGTGCAGTTAATTCCTTTGGCCCTGAAGCTTGTGCGTGTAACGCAAACTGCGTTCATGCAGTCTGAACCAATACGGTTGCGTTTCTTGTCGCGCACATCCATTACAATTGAAAACACCCTTTCTGCATCCGCGTTTGCATGCGGGAGACTCATTACGCACTTCGCAAGCTTGGCAAGCTCAGGAAACAGAATCTGAAACAAACAATAGTAATTAAAGGTTTATTTACCCAGCAGCCGGGTACCTACCTAAATTAATAGGAAACAGAACCATTATTAAATTACCTTGTCTTCGAAGTCTTGCAGCTTCGAGATCTCCTCCCAAGCCTCGTCGACGCTCATCTCCTTCAGCTTAGACTTTGTAGCCTCTGTCATAGCATTGGGGAGCGTTCTCCACTCCAGTGCTAAGGCATTGACGTCTTGGCCAAGTTTCTCTTTAAACTGGGCTGACAGTGCATTGAGACTCTTGAACTCCCTTCGAGAATCACTTGACAGCGCAACGTTCATGTCAATGAACTTCATCTCTTTGAAGAGATGGTCATTTAACGGCAGCCTGTTTTTAAGCTCAACTGCAGCTGTTTTGTAAAAGGTGAGGCACCTCTCTCGAAACACATTAACATTTTCTGGGTCCGTGATGGTTACGATGTACTCTTCACACTCCGGCCCCAGGAAAACATCACCCAATTCGACACAGGCGCGGTAATCGCCTGTGTTGACTGTTGCTATGTGGTCGAGCAGAGCTGGCTTGATGAAGTTCTGGCAGAGATCTTTAATCAGTCGATTAGACGCTTTAGCCAGAGTGTGTATGAGTACCTTCTCTGATTGAAAGAGAGCATTGAATCGGTTGAAAAAGTTCAGTGCATACTTCAGGAAGTGCAAGTATGCCATAGTGTAGGGGTTGTTCATTTCGTGGAGAATTTCGGTGGCAGATCGCTTACGTTGCTTTTCGGCATCTGTATCTGCCGGTCTCTCTCTGGTAGATTCCTCAAAGGCATCCACTGTGAAAAACCCCTTCAGGGCAACCCACTGTTCCAGCAGGCGCACTATGCAAGCGTGCCTAGAAAGCCATCGAGTCGTAGCAAGCTTAAGGAGTTTGTGATTCTCCACCTCCAGATACTCCTGCAGCTCCTTTAAGTGGGCACAACGCTTGCCACTACCTGTAAGATCAGATTGTTGTATAATGTAGAAAATATAACAGGATATATTATAGGAAGGTTCATACCAAATAGCCTACCCACCTGTGACATACGTGACGATTTTGCTCATGAGAGTTTCCACGTACGAAGGCAGTTTGGCACATGATTTGCTGGCCGCAAGTGCCGAAGAATGGCATGTACAGCGCATCAAGACGCAACCAGGAGAGTCATCACGCAATCTTGAAAAAAATGAGTTGTGATCTCCTGTCATGACGTTCGCGTTGTCACTCCCTAGTCCGACTATGTTGGTAAGGGGAATAGCCTTGTCCTGTATAAAATGGAAGAGCTCTAGATGTATTACATGTTATTTCAAAATTAAAATAAATAATTAACAACAACAACAAGGACAACAGCAATAATAATAATAATAATAATAATAATAATAATAATGTCTCTATAACGTAACGTTACAAACCCACCTCCATGTAAGTCTTGAAAACTCCATAGATTGCCTGCGCAGACGTGTCTTTGCAATCCAGGTCCAATAATTTAAGCAGCTCTGTGCGCAGCTTTCCGTTCAAAGGGGAGATGTACTTCACTACAACGCACATTGATTTGTCTGAGTTTCGGTCTGTGCTCTCGTCACACAATACCGAAAACTTGCAATTTTGTAGATTGCAAATGGTTTCATTGGTTTCCACCTTCGCAACAACATTTGTTACCACCTTCGCGCACTTAGTGCGACCCAGGGTTAGATCATGGGCTGTCTGGCTGTCACTGAAAATATCTTTGATGAGTGGCACCAGATGGTCTGACACCATAAAGGCAACATTGTGCTCGGCAAAGAAAGCAGAAAGCCTTATTTCAGCCACCTTTGCCTTTCGTTTCCGGGACACGCTCAGCTGGGATGCCGAAAAACTCTCCACAATGCTTCGGGTACCTTTAATACTCTTTACTTTTTGCCCGTGTTTAAGTCCTGCTGCATGTTTTTCTAGGTCACTCTTACCACAATTCAAGGTAGTCTCACATGCAGAACAAAAAGCTTTCAATGCGTTACCTTTAACTGGTTTCAGCCAACCACGAAAACGATCTTGTGTTTCCCATTCTACGCAGTACCTTTTCGGGCCTTTCTTTTCTTTTTCTTTCTCTTTCGCAGTCATTTCTCCACGATTTCTTTTCTTCCTGATAGGAGTTGCTGATCGTTTACGTGTACTCGTGCCGGCCGTAACCTCATCTTCAGACGAAGGACTATCTACCTCTTCTTCTGCCAATCGTTCCTCCAACATACCGCTAGTCCAATCGTTCTAAACAAATAAACCAAAGAGATGTAGCCTTTATGAGTGAATGCAAGAATGAAGGCCTACGTCTACTTAGTTCAAGATAAATAGTCTAGGCATATCTGATGCAAAAATAATTTCCGCACTCACTTCAAACAGTATTATTTCACATGTAATGAAAGAATAAGATCACAACTATATAATATCGAGTGGTTAAATAACTCATGTACTTACAATACAATGGTCTTCAGTGTTTTCAGGTTAAACTTTCTCACGTGTACGAGCAATTATTGTCAAGAAAGCTGTAAGTAGCAACGACACGACGCAAGTGATCAAGTCTCAACAATAGCCACAACAATAGCGCCGCCGAGCCGCCGAGCCGGTTAAGGTCTACTGGATGGCCGCTAGGCTTCGCTACTAGCGCTCCGCTAGGAGGAAATCTAGTAGACCTTGGGGTAACTTACCTTATTACTTTACCGACCGGCATCGCATTCGTCTCCTTGAAGGCACTATGCACGCGCTCTATGTTGCAGAACTCGCGGCTCGGTGTCACTCGTACATTACAGACGTACGTACGTAAGCCTGTCTATCAGCATTTTACACTTAATTGTTTACACAGTTATGGTATTAATAGCGCGTAGTTTAAATTTTGGAATTTTTGGTGGAATTTTGGGGTTTGGAAAATTTCCCACTTTGTTACAAAAATTCCCTTTATTCCCACTCGAATTTAAAGACTCAAATTTTCCCTCGCCGTGGGAAATTTCCCTCCATCTGGCAACACTGCTGTATACCCACTGCTGTAGAAGGTGGAGGTGCGGGGCGGCGCGGTACTGTTGTTAATTTTGAGATTGATTAATGGGGCTTAACGTCTCATATTTATGCAACGATGGCTAATCGAAACGATGAGCGGGTGATAATGAAGATGAGAAAGATGATAATGAAGAATAAAGCCACATCCGAATCAGATCCATTGTACGTCGCGTGAGTCGTCATACGGGAGTCCAGAAAGGGAGGGCAGGGCCGAGTGGGAGGAGAAATATTCAATGGGACAGTGGGGGGGAAAGGGGATTGGGGTGTCGACTGCACTTCGTCTGACTTCTCCTCCTCGACCAGTCCGGCTTGGGTTGCCCTACCAGAAGCATACGCTTCCGCCGGCATAGCTCTCGGGATCAACAAAGCATGCAAACCTGCCCACCACGATAAGGTGGCAGTCCCTGGGTAGGTCTGAGCTGGAAACTAACAGATTTTCATATGCGTCTTCGTATATAAGTTATAAATCTAATATCTTCTCTACTATAGCTTAAACTGACTTTACATTTTCCACCAAAAAGATAATAAAGGAGTATGAGAAGCGTTCGTTTGACAACGGTAAGAGCACGGTGCTCTTATCGGCTCGAGCGTGGGGGTGGCCTAATTATGCCTACTCTAAACTAGGCAACTTGACACATGCACTAACCGTTACAGATTTGGCTTACAATTACACATTTTAAACGAAATGTGAGGGTTAAGTGGGCCTTTAAGAGCAAAGGTTACCTCTACGTCAAAAACTGTAGAAAATTTTAATTTTTCAATTATATATAAAGATTGAAACAAAAACTCGAAAATCTGTTTAAGCATAGCACTGTGGTTTGGTAAGTCGTACAGACTGACTGATAAATGTATCTACCATTATAATCAGTATGACTGAGAGTCCATGTAACTGTCCCCCCCCCCCCCCCAACGCCACCCTTTTTAAAAATGTACCCATTTTACACACGCAATCGTTTGTGCTACGTTTGTGCCAGATTATGCCGTAAAAAGTTTCGTTATTGCTGCCCCCGAAGTACTTTTAATAAAGTGGTCCAATAAGAGGGCTAACTACATGCAAGCCCCCTTTTTTTTAGAATCAACTCGAAAATGGTGTCAATCGTTTGTGCTACGTTTGTGCCGTTAAAAGTTTCATTTGTTTCGTCCCTCAAAGAACCCAAAAAAGTGGTCAAAAACACGGGACTATGTAGCTGACCTCCCCTTTTTGTAAATATCCCCATTTTACAATCGCAATCGTTTGTGCTGGATAGTGCCGCAAAAACTTTCGTTTGTGCTGCCTTTTTGGTAGCTCTAATCTAGGGATACCCAAGATGGACCATGCAGCTGGCCCCATTTTTAATTTGAAGGTTTTACTATTGTTGTTTGCTCTTCGAGTTTATTTCAGTAATTGTTTTTAAATAAATACGAAACATTTTTATTTAAACTTCAAGAAAGACAATTTTTATAGCGTCAGTGAAAAGCTAAACCATGTGAAACATGGTCCAACTCCAGTCGCATAAATACTATTTCTGCACTTTGCTCTTAGTTGAAATTGTGAACTATCAAGTATATTCTGAATTATCAATGATGAGTATTAAATTAACCATATGGAAGTCAACAATAAGGCGTATTTTGTAATTAGCGTAAAATCTCTGCCACCCTTTTCTTCCTAGCGTGCACACGTAGGCTATGAAGATTGAAGAGAATTCAATGGGTCATACCGCAACCACGAACCATCATCAACGTCCGTTCTATGGTATGTTCTAAATTACTTTATTACTTTTTAATCTATTTCTTATCTGGTAGGCGTCATGTACGTGTTAAATGGTACACGCACTATTCGTGTGTAGAGAGAAAGCCTCGACACAACTTGCAATACAGAGGGAGGTACATTCAGCGGGGAGATTTACCCCGCCGATTGGCAGTATCTCGCGCCCAGATAGCTCGCCATAGAAAAGTGTTCCACCGATATGATTCGCATTTGCGGACCATTGAAGTTAGATGCACATAGTATGCAGCCGAAATGGCATGAGCATTCAGACCTGAGTGGACCTTCAGACCTTGAGTGGAGACCAAGATGGCCGCAGGTAGAAACTCGTATTCAAGAAGCTCCGTTATATTTAATTAAAAAACATGCAAAAAGTGTTCCTTGTGCTATAAAACAAGTGGTAATGGGTTTCAGTGTTCACGATGCACAAATTGGGTACATAATAAATGTGCACACTCGCAAGGTAGGCCTAGTAACTTTTGCCGTGTTTGCGTACGGCAGCCTAGTGATGAAGCTCAGCCAAGGCCTGGGCCTAATAGGCCTATCCTCAAGCCCACTCTAGGAAACGAGACCTCAATTCTACCTGTCGTAGATTCAAGAATTAAAAGTTATAACGAATGCAAATGCGAACAAAAAATCGGTGAGCTAGTATTTCAAGTTGAATCAATGCAAAGGGAAATTGAGAATCTAAAAGTAAGGTTAAGTAAGGACATGCCCGGCAGTGACGTTAGCGTAACCACCGCCATAGAAACAACGCAGCAGCGAAGAAGCGCGAATGAAGTACAAAGGACAGAGTTCGTGAACATTTCTAAAGATAGCGCTAGCACCACGACTATCGCACAGGATCGGAAACCAACTGATAATGAATACTCCGCGAGCGACCCTGTTCATAACATAACAATCATGGCTGATAGTCACGGGATATTCTTGGCATCGTTGATAAGTGATAAACTTAAGTCTACGTGTGAACAAAGGGGCAGATATAAAGTAAACTCGATGGTTAAACCTGGAGCGGGAGCCATAGCTGTCACGGAGGGACTTGCACAAGCATTGGATGGATCAAGTGTAAACGACACGCTGATTATCATTGCAGGAGCGAATCACATCGAAGACAATTCAAATAACATTAAGAATGCCCTCTTACCCCTATGTCTAACCCAGTACTCTTCTAGACCCAAGGTGATAGCCGAGATTCGATCATCCAAATGTAAATGACCGGAAGCAAGTGAACGATAGAATTTCAAAGGTAAACTCTAGAATTCACACACTACTAGACAATGTGTTAGGGGTAGAAGTGTTACCTATGCAGAATCTAGGTAGGGAACACTTCACCAAGAATGGGCTACACCTTAATCTGAAGGGTAAACAACTTCTATCACTTATAATATCTAGAAAGATCAGTGAAGAAGGCATTGACCTACAAGAGAGGGATGGCTCACAGCCACTGGAGGAGTCAAGTCCTCAGGCCAAGCCTTTGTCTAGCTCAAAAGGAGCCTGCCTAATTGACTGGGAATTAGGTCAAGGGGACCCCACCCCCCATCTAGCACCTATCCCAGTTGCATTCTCCAGCAGCACAAATACCTCGACCACCATTAGTACTTCTAGCCAACTAGTATATCGATCCACATTATCAATCAAACTATGTAAAAAGTCACTATTAAAGAAAGTCAGTCAGCCGGATAGACCACATCACGCAGACCTCGGAAGTGAACCATCAATGGGGAAGCAGGAATCTCAATCAAGTGCTTAAAAAAACATCGATCAATACAAAGCAACGGAGACTCAAATAGATCCTAGTTTAGATCTACATCCAACTACGACTACACCTATCCAGCAAGGCCTAGGAAATCAAAACGAAGAAGAAATAGAAGGAGATAGTATGTCTACTTCAAGTAGGTGTGGCAGCCTTGCAAATGTAGTGCTGTCAGTGTGTGACGATTCTTCCCTAAAATCTACAAAAAAAAACAATAAATAAGGGACCCAATAGCAACTAGATCCCGGAAGCCGTAACCACGTAACTCGGGTAAATTCAGATAGACAGGTATGTACAAATCACAAACCGAGTGGCGTTGGTCTGAAGGGTAGGTCATCAAATACCGTATCTATATTACATTATAAAGTACAAAGCTTAAGGAATAAACTAAATGAGGTAGAAATTCTCTTAGATAAATATATTCCGGATATTCTTTGTATAAGTGAACATTGGTTACGCGCAGATGAAACTCAGCATGTTAGGTTAGCAGGATATGGCATAAGTAATACCTATTGTAGAACATCCTTGACCCACGGTGGCACTGCTATATTCACAAACAATACTCGCTCTAATCTGCGGCCTAAACCTAGACCCGACCTACAACAGGGTAGTGTGGACAAACATGTAGAGATAGCAGCCGTTGAGCTGATGGCACTGAAGCTAATTGTGTTGACAATCTACAGAGCTCCAGACGGTGACTTTCAGGTATTTCTTAGTGTCTTGGATCAAATCCTATATCGTATGGCCAAAGAAAAAAAAACAGTTGCCCTTGCAGGTGACTTTAACGTAAACATTTTACAGCAGTCAATAAATAGCTCCCGTCTACTTGATCTCATGTTATCATACAACTGTTCACCCACAACCACAGCCCCCACTAGGGTGACAGATAGAAGCAAAACGTGCATTGACAATATTTACACCAACTTCACAACAGACTGCTGGTCGTCTCCTATATGTGGTGGCCTTTCTGACCACGAGGGTCTACTTCTTCTCATCCCCATCAGTTACTTGAGTGACTCATTAGCAGATAGAATTACACAAAAATACATATTCAAACGCATCTTCTCTATAAAAACAACACGACCTATTTTAACCAGCTGTTGCAGGATGAAACGTGGACAAAAACTTTCAATGCAAGTACCACGGATGATAAATATAACTCATTTTTACTTGAACTACTTAGTCACTTTGAAAAAGCCTTTCCAATTAAGAAAATGGTAAACAGACCTAAACCAAAAAGTATTTACTGGATTACCAAAGGAATAAAAGTATCTAGTTCTAGGTTAATAATACTGACCAAAATACTTAAGACAAGGCCTTGCTCAAATAGGTTTATTAACTATGTAAAAAATATAAGCTTATCTATAACGGGTAGTAAAGGCAGCCAAAGCCCACTATGTGGCCAATTACATTGGTCAGTCTGCAAATAAGAGTAAGGCAATGTGGGACATAATAAAGACGCACACTAACTTAAAGAAAGGTGATTCCATTAGCAGCCACAAACTAGATATAATGAATATAGATAATAAAATAATAACTGAAGGAGACGACATAGCGGAAGCTTTCAACCGGTTTTTCGTCTTGCATTCCGTTAGAATGGTCAAACCGCAAACCCAACTCACAAAATACATTATCATTGACGGATCCCTCACAAATGTTACGGAATAGCTACCCGGAAAACCCTCATACAATGTTTATGCACCCAACATCCAGAGAAGAAATAAAATCAATATTTTTGGATCTAATCCCAAAAGCCTCACTTGATGTAAATGAGCTTTCTACTTAAATAATAAAACGCAGTATAGATCACCAATTACTGCCCCTGGAGGAGATTTATAACAGCTCTCTCTCCACAGGCGAATTCCCTAACCAAATGAAACTTGCTAAAGTGATTCCGATTTTTAAGAATGGTGACCATAGCAAATTAAATAACTATCGCCCCATTAGCATACTCCCAATATTTTCTAAGGTTCTTGAGAAGTTAGTAGCTAAACGCCTCCCTAATTTCCTACAGAAATTTAATCTGATCTCCAAATGCCAACATGGCTTTTTGTCGGGGAAATCTACCGAAACTGCTTCTGCAGAAATGACGGAAAAGATTAAAAATCACTTGACCAGGGATGTGACACTTTAGGGGTATTTTTCGACCTTAGCAAGGCCTTTGATTGTGTGGATCACAATTTGCTATTATGAAAATTAAACTAGTATGGAGTTAGAGGCACCTCAGGGAACTGGTTTGCCTCGTACTTAGGAAATCGCAAGCAAAAAGTGGTGATACATAATCACAATGATAATTCAGATGCTCACTCAAGTTGGAGGGATTTGATTATTTGGGCTTAACGTCTCATATTTTTGCAACGAGGCTAATCGAGACAATGAGTGGGTGATATATGAAGATGAAATAGGGGGCTGTTTGGTGGAAAGGGGCAAGTAGGAGGGAGCGTGAAGAAAGGGGAAAGGGGAGGATAGGGGGTTGGGGTGTGGACTGCACTTCGTCTGACTTCTCCCCCTCGACCAGTCCGGCTAGGGTGGCCCTACTAGAAGCATACGTTAATTAATTAATGGGGGGGCTTAACGTCTCAAGAATCATGTAGGCGTGCCACAAGGATCGGTATTAGGGCCTCTACTTTTTCTTGTTTTGATTAATGATCTGCCACTCTACTGTACAAAATATAAGCATGACATTCTCTTTGTCTTTGTTTTCTATATGATTCTGTTTGCGGACGATACCAGTATAATACTATCTTGTCCGCAGCTCAGTCTATCTAAAATGATAGCCGAGAAGTTGGTTGGCATCATTAGCAATTGGTTCCATGCTAATAAATTATATTTAAATGAAGAAAAAACAAAGCTACTACACTTTAAATGGAAATCTTCTGTAAACATTGAGCCAACCAGTATCTCAATAGTCAATAAGGTAATTCATCCAGTAGTTAAGGCCAGCTTCTTAGGCATTGTAGTGGATGAGACCATGTCGTGGCAGCCTCATATTGATGGTTTGTGTAAGCGGCTAAACTCAAGTGTATACGCTCTTCGAATGCTTTCTTCTCTAGCGACTCCAACAACACTTCGAGTAGCATATTTTGCAAATTTTCATTCCATATTGACATACGGCATATTGTCTTGGGGAACTGCAATAAAGTACCTGATTCAACGAGTTCAAATTGTACAAAAAAGAGCGGTTAGGATATTGGGAAATTTAAAAAAAAGAAAGCTGTCGAAAGAAATTTCAATAGCTTCAAATACTTTCTGTAACCAACACATATATATATATATATATATACAAAGCAGTCTGTTTTGTTAAAACAAATCCCGACCTTTTTAAAAACTCCATTCACCATTCACATGAGACAAGACACAAACTGCTCCTACAATACCCTACCCATAACACTAAACGATTTGAAAAACACCTCCTTATTACATGGCAAGAAAAACCTTTAACAAGTTACCCCCAGATTTACAAAAGGTGGATAAGTTGGCTATTTTTAAAAGCAAAACAAAAAAATATCTTCTCGACAGTCCTATTTATCACCTAGGTGAGTATATTAAAACCTAGAGACAATTTAAGAACACAATATGTAGTTTGTCAACAAAATTAGTTTCATCATGTCATTTTTATTATTTCACATATAACTATGTAACTGTGATAAAATTTTACCAATTGTTTTTTATTTATTTTTTTATTTTTTTCTCTTTTTTTGTTGTTTTTAACTTGAATTGTATTAGTTATGTATTATTGTGTATTGTATTAGTAATCTGACAAAGCCCAAATCTATGTAAATTGATAATGGCGAATAAAATGATTTGATTTGATTTGAATAAAGGTGATAGAAAAACTACCGGACAATTTTCATGTTATGTATGTTAGTGATTGCTGTTATATTATTTGGATTTTGGAAAGGAAAACAAAAAACTGTTGTTGGAGTGTTTTAATAGATCTTTTAAATACAACTCTTACGTTCTTTCAATGTAAATAACTAAAATGTGATGTCGGCTTCAAATCAAATAGCCACCTGCAAACTGTTCTTAGAAAGAGCTAGGTGCGGCTCTTTGTACACACGATTAACGTCAATCATTAGTGAAAGGTTCTCATAACAAAATGAAGGGTAGAGTCATGTACACTGTACAGTCAGTTCAGTCCCCCAACTCAAGGCGTTATTTGAGATATTTGATGTGAACGTTTTTTGGTCCACTATTGGAGCGACGCCCAAATGCACGTTTACAAGGAATACTGTCGAAACACAGATGTCTAAAAAATCATCATTGATGCAACAGGCGGAGTCTTATGTAAGATACATCGTCCAGGTGGCTTCTCGAGTGGACACATATTTCTGTACGAGGTCACGGTCTGTGACAATTTCTCTAAACAACAGTATTCTGTGTGCAATATGTTGTCGGAACACACAGCTATGTCATTGGCTCTTTAATCAGCACGCTCATATGTTTCAAATCTCTCGCGGACTATATCCAAGAGTGCAGCAAAATTATGTTTGGGATGTCCGCTCAGTTGCATCTTCCGGGAGATTTTTTTAAGGTGTGATGTTGCTCATATCATGCCAAATATTGCTGACTGGCCGTGCTTGAGGGGACGAGCTAAACGTATCAGGCGGTTTTATATATGAGTAATGGCACAGATAATTTAATGCACCGATCTTCAAGAAAAGAATACATTAGTAAAAGCTGTTACTTCCTTTGCTCTGAGTGAGACAGAAGAAGTTGACAGTGTGACTCAGGAACCAACTCCATGTGAAACAGCAAAAGAACTGTTGAAAACCAAGATCGCTATTGGTAAATTCACAGATAACAAAGCTGATGTTTTCCAACAAAGTTGGGAAGATGCCGATATGGTTGACAGGACTAATGAGCAAGCATGTCAACCATTCAAAATGTGGTGTGAAGAAATCGCACGTAATAGCTCTGAAATGATTGAGCACGTGGAAGGTGACCGAGACAACTTGCAGTACCTTCCTGAAAAAAGCTAAAAGGGTGTCTCGTATGTTCTATCGGCTTTTGTTGGTTTTGGTGTTTTGTATTAATTTTTTTGTGGTAAGGTAAGGTAGTTCCCAAAAAATTGTTTGGATGTAAGAAAAGCGGGTTTTATTCACGTTAAAAGAATTGAAAAAAAGTAGTTTTAAATAAATTGAAATTATCACGCAAAGATTTGATGATGATATTTGGGCTTTACGTCTTATATTTTTGCAACTAGGCTAATCAAGACGATGAGTGGGGGATAATGAAGATGAAATAGGGGACTGTTTGGAGGAAAGGGGGCAAGTAGAAAATCTATAAAGGCTAGGGTATTGAAAAATTGTTTTTTCTGTAGGATGGTTAAAACCAGCAGCTTCTAGCACAAACAATGCCCCTGGGAACCCCCCTCCCCCTTCAATCTCTAAAGTCCCGTTATAAAAAGCAACAAACGACCCCGATCTTTGTTCGATACCCCGATTACGCTAGAAACTGTACTCAAATCTTTTACAATTATTGACCCAGCCGCGATTTTATATTATTCAACTTCCCCAAATTGACCTCACTTAAATTTTCTAGGTTCTAGTCAGTTTGCGTCTACTAGCTACTGGAAGTTTCCAGAGTGTAATCGGCCAAATTCACTACCACATGATACATCAGTCCACAGTGATCCGGACATTGCACAGGTTTTGTAATGCCTTAAGCACAAGAATGCCACATCACATCAGATTTACAACCACACAAAAGGAAATAGTGGATGTGAAAGTGGCATTCAACTCTGCAAATAACTTCCCTGGAGTTATCGGGTGTATTGATGGTACACATATACCGATCAAGAAGCCATCTCGGGCTGATGCTTTCAATTTTATGATTGATTGATATTTGGGCTTAACGTCTCATAGTTTTGCAACGAGGCTAATCGAGACAATGAGTGGGTGATATATGAAGATGAACAAGGGGGGTGTTTGGATGTATAGAAAGTCCTATTATTCATTGAATGTTCAGGGGGTGAGTATTTTAGAGATTATTTTTATGTATCAATACAAAAAAATTCAAATTAGAGGCATAGGTGGACCTATGGTTGTCTACACCTACATTTCCATAAATTTCTCACAACGTTTTTTCCTATGTTCTACCTTCTTCTTTTGTCTCATTAGATCATTAGTCTCATTAGATCATAAAAATAAACATGTACATCCCTAATAATTTTGTCTCAAAACAAACCTTCCCCCCGCTCTGTAATTATCTCCTTATGTTATCTTAAGCCCACATTGACATATTCATGTCAAAAAAATTCAGCATAATTATTTATTTTATTGAATGTAATTGTAGGCCTAACTTAAAAAGTAAATGTAAAAAGGTGTAAATGCCAAATGTAATGTGTTCCCAGCAAACACAAATCGTCACGTCGGCACCGAAACGGCATTCAGTTTTCTTTACTGGGGATGCCGGACCGTTAACACAGCACGTCACCAGATCGGTGAAAAAGTGTCCCATTTGATGTTAGCGATCCAGTAGCGGGTTGCGGCAGCAGATCGTCAGTGAAACGTTAGATAATCGGTATCAAAGCAACTACGTTATATCGTCCACCCGTCAACGATCCGGTGTTGTACCGGCGACAATCGGCACATTCAATTCCCAGCTCACCGTTGCTACTTCGGCAGTAAACCGGCAGTGCAACAGTGCCGTATAGGTAAACCAGTACCCCCCCCCCCCCCCCGTGATTGGGATGGGGTTTCAGGTGAAATATTTGCACCATACACCATAATTATGATATACAATTTGCAATTTATTACACAAGTGAAATACATGTTACCTCAATCAATACTTCTAGGTATAGGTTTAAACATCCTGCCATACCCCTACACATACAGCGTACAACACATAGCGAAGCAAAATAAAAACACATCATTAATCCTCAGGTTGTAAATTACCAGTAGGCTTATTTAAGTGTCAGTAATATTGCGTTAAAATAAAATAAAATAAAAATGAAAAGAAACAAGTCCTCGACAAATCATATCACTATAGTTTAACTACTATCAGTCCAGGCCCTAGAGTTTGGTCAAATAACAATATAATAAATTAGGGCATACAATAAAAATGAAAAAAACAAGTCCTCAACACAGCATATCACTATAGTTTAATTGCCATCAGTCCAGGCCCTAGAATTTGTCAAATAGGAATAATAAATTAGGGATGCACACGATAATCGATATTATCGTTCGATATTCGATATGCCCTACTCAATAAAATTTCAATCATCGATAGTAAAAATATTATCGAATGGTTCGTTTTCTGAAAAGATACTGGCCCACGGGCCTCATAATTATGTGATAACTCTCAACAGTGTCACATGAGATGTGTCCAAGCAATATAGCTATAGTTATGCGCTCGGTTAGGCGACATTATACCACGGAATCTGTAAAAGATTGCTTCGCGTGTTTGAAAACATTATCGTTCCATATTAACGGTCGATAATGCAGTTAAATTTCGATTATCGATAATTTTTATTTCATCGTTGTGTATCCGGATTCCTGATAAAATTTACATACCTACTGTTCAGTGTTCAATACTTTGGCCTCAAATACAACATACTTGATCTTTGTTCATAGGCTACATTACATAGAGACGGAAATATAATAAATTGCTTACATATCATAGACACAGATAGGACATAATGGAACAAGTACAATATTAATAACAAAATGTGAGAGAATAATCAGGGGTTCAATCACAAATTAATGATATGCATATTGATAACACTGAAAAGTAAGTTCTATCGACTTGAAGCTCCAGCGATTTTCACGTAATTTTTGTTTTACACAATTTTCAAGATTGAAACACACAACGAAGATTATCTAAGTCTATATATCACGAAAATCAACAACAGTGCACTATTTCTCGGGTTCGTAGTCGAGGAGGTTCATGTCATACGTATGCTTTTCTACCTCGCTGCTATGTCCACTGGCAATTTCGTATGCATTTTGAGAATCTTCCTGTCCTTCATTCTCTAGGCCTTTATTCTCTAGGACTACTTCTTGTTGTTGAACAGCTGTTGTTTACACGGTGTCCCGTTCTTGTAGCTTTTCATACGTCCGCTGGTCTTTGCTTCGACGAAGCCAATATTTAACTTCATCCTCCACCATTTCTGATGTTACATCATTGTGTCCAGCATTGCGCCTTACTGCAACTAAAGAAACATACATTGAAATGAGAGCACACACATACGCATGGAACATAAGGGTCTCAGGGTCCTGCCAGAACAATACACTGCTCAGCTGGTGATTATGACATGTGGTGGTAGATTCTGAAATAAAAACATTTGAGCCATAACATGAGTGTAAATATCATCGACTTGTAAATAATATTATGTACTTGCCATGCATAAAATTATTACTGAGTAGGCCTACAGTAATACTAATCTATAAAATTTAGTTCTAAAATGAACATGAGTATAAAATCATTGACTTGTTAATAATATTATAGATTTACCACGAGCACATCTCCGCGCGCGAAAGCTTGCGCGCGCATCCGGGTCTAGTCTATTCGTTTTTTTAGGGGCGGCCGGTAGTGAAGTGCAGCTAGCAGGTGTCAGTTGCTGTCGGCAGTGGTCGGGAACACATCTCTCCTGCGCGCTTACGGCAGAGCTATACGGCCGGCCGTAGCCAGCAGGCTACGGCAAAACAACGTTCCCCAATATTCAACTCATGGTTTCAAGATAACCAATACGCGCATCAAACATTGAACCACATCTATACTTTTGTCTAACCTTCCTCTACACGATGATGTGCACTATTTTTGTCAAACATTAATAGTTAATAAAATAATGTCATTAAAGCAGAGCAATGTTAGTGGAAACCTTTTCGAAGATTTCTACGTTTTTTACGGTCGCAATTTGTATGGTTTACAAGAAACCTGTCACTAATATAAAACTACCGTCGTCAAGGTATAACTGTCATCTTTCTTGTGGTGCTTATAATATTGCTCTAGCTTGAATAGTTTCGGAAATAATGCAATGTAAGTGAAGCCATGTTTTGCCGCTACCGTTCACCCGCCGAGTGCGAGGAGCACGCGTTTATGAGCTATCACCTGCATTCCAGTCGACTTTGACTCGCCCGTTTTGGCCAAGGGAGATGTGGTGTTGGTCAATCTATACTTGCCATGTAAAAAATATTACTGAGTACAGTAATTAATACTTATCTATAAAATTTTGTTATAAAGTAAATTTAAAAAAAAAATGAGGATAGACAACATGCTTTTTAATGGTTGAAATCACAATCGACACTTAGTGTTTAAGTCGTGATATCTTGCAGTTGGTACATAATTGATAAATGATCAAAGTAGAATGTCATGTCAGATTATATTAAGCCCACCTTGGTTTTTTGTTGCTATAGCTTCTCCAATAGACGCTGTAACATTACTCCGGCATGAAGGCAGGTACCTGAAAATGAAGAAACATTAGCCTAACCTTCATCAGCCAGCTTCTTATTAGTTAAACAACAAACTTAACTAGCGAGTCATATCCATACATTATATTTAATAAAGTAGGCTGGTCTCCTACATGATAAATTGGTTAGGCCTAATATAATTCAGTAGCATGTGCGTAGAGATGGGCCAAAAGTATCGATATATCGAAACCGATATAAATATAAATATCGATTCTGTATCGATATTATTGCAGTCAGACACACGATCAGACAGATACATCGGTTTATCGATACTGTATGAACTGACATATCAAATCAAAATTTGGATTGACTTGAAGTTCGAAGTTCCACTCAACCCTAAGTCAAACTATCATATCGACTAAGCGGAAGTAGGAAGTAAGTGCGGAGCGGCCAAAGACGAGCGAGTGTTCTCTAAAATTTTTTTTTCAGTAAAAATATTTTGGTAAAAATGTAGGTAGCCTATAGGCCTATATACATCGTGTTGATAGGATAGGCCTAATATCGATGCAATGCGCGGCTAAAAAGCCGATATTTTGTATCGATATACCAATGAAATGTGCCCATCTCTAGACGAAGTGAGTACACGCAGACAGTGATTTATTTTTGGGACATATGAACCACCTATTTTTGGCGTAGCGACGTATCGAGCATAAAAATGAGAAACACTGTCTATGTCTAAGTGGTGATAGAAAGCAAGCCAGTGATTTAATCACAGCCCACCTCCAAGTTCTGACTTCCACAATCTCTTACGGTTGTGAAAACTCAATACTTTTTTAAACGATACGTCTTAATACGTAATTTTTAATGTTTTTTTAATGTAGATGTAACAACTTCCACAGTAGGCCTACGTAATTTTTAACGTTTTGTTATGTAGGCCTAGTTGTGAACCTGCAGGTTGCAACGACGAGCGTTCCGCGGGCGGTCTCTTCAGCTCGGCCGGTAAAATAATTTACACCTCGTTGTTCACAACCAAATAAGAATACGTCGAAAATGACGCAATGTACGAAGCAAGTTTTGAGTTCACAACTAGGCCTACTTCAGAAAGCTCTAAGAGATGGTGGAGGTCAGAACGCAGAGGCACAATGTGATCATATCACTGCTTGCACTCACATCATGTGATATCTCTATCACAGCAGTAGCACTGTCTGCTTGCACTCACTTCGTCTCCAACTAACTACAAACAAATGCCTGAACGTAACAACATCTAGTAGGCCTAGCCTATCAATACAATACGCTTCAAACAACATATCAATAACCTTCTGCTAATCTTACGTTCGATCACATGATGAGCAAGCCAATGAAAACACTGAGCGTAAGATTAATTTTTACTAATTCTTACGTTCGAACGTAAGAACGGAAAAGCTAATCCTCGTTCAATTTTAGGCCTAGCCTTAATATATAGGTCTGAGACTGAGGTACAATGGGGTAAAAGTAGTAAATATTTTATTTAGCTAGGTTTGCTAGCCTCCCTATTTTTACATCTTACTAGGCCTACTTGTAGGCTAATTGCCAAGTTTAGCCCCACCCAGAAAGTTAGGTTAGGTAGGCCCTAGGCCTAACTAGTCCCAGGTTACTTTATTGGATTAGGCCTAGTTAAACATAAACCCGAAGCCTAGGTACAACATTGTTCTTTTTGCAGAATTAAAGACTGTATTTCACAAATAGGATAGGCCTAGGCCTATGCCTAGCCTAGGCCTAGGACCTAGCCTGATTTCCATGCCATGTGCAAGCGGCGCAACTTGCACAATTCTAGCCTGTAGGCCTACTCAAACCCCAATATAATTTTTGAAGCAATGTATACTATAGTACATAATTGTCTTACCTTAACGCTTTTTTGAAGTTGCATGCAAGCGAGAAATGCAAAGCAAATTGCACACTGTTCACTTCCACATGTGATGCGTGTTGATACTTGATGTTGGCGAGTGGCGATGCAGTCGCTATGGTAGGCTGTCAAACTTTTGAAACACAAAATGTGTGCTTGCTTTTTCGTTTTTATTACATACGAAAATAAAGAACTATAATTATCGGCATGGTATTATACTATTATATCATTATTTCTTATAAGTTTTTGTATTGTTTTTATGATTGTGATTATATTGCGTAAAATGAAATAACTTACAAAAACCATTTGAGTGCTGGGATGTTGGTGGTAGTTGTTGAGCGGCACTTCAAATTGATTAATACCTTTACCATAATTAAATAAATGCACGCGTAATCACACGCGCAACGCGCACCATCGCTGAGTTGTTGTTATATGTATAAAACAACAATTCACCGATGATATATTTATATATATTTAATAATACTTTACAATAATACTGTGTAATTGCTGATATGTGCATCATTTATCATTCACATGCAGAAATGTGTCGCCGTTCTGGTACCGAACGGCTGCCTGATTGTCATTACCGTTACGGCACTAAACCGTCGATAGTTCGGTAGCGAACCGGCATTTAAATCGGCGTTGATACGTATGTTCGACGTTAGTGCCGAATCGGTAACGATCCGGCGTTGGGCAACAACGCATACAGCAATATGACCGATGACCATAAAACTACGGTGACGATCCGCTGCCGAAACGGCAGTCAATAAATTAGGCTATCGGCACCCGGCAGTAAACCGGCATTGGTGGTAGCGATCCGGCAGTAGTTCGTTACCGAATCGCATTTTTGTGTTTGCTGGGTTGTTAATGTCATGTGCGAATAATAGCATATTGTTTTTTTTTTTTCCAATTACAACAGTATTTTGAGAAGCTCCTTAAGTATATTCCACTAAAACATTTTTCATTAGGCTATAATATTTTTTTGATGGGTTATAACTGACATAATCAATGCATCATATTCCTATTTACATTCTATTGAATTGTAGTATTTTCTTATTACCTTAGTTTGGGAGTGTTATGCTCAGTTACAAAACATTTACCCTAAATTTGTCCGTCTCCGAGGTCGCCTCAAAGGCTGTAGCTTTCGTACTCTCCGGCACACATATTCAGCTTTTATAAGACCACTTTTCGAGTACGCGGCACCAGCCCTCTAGCCAGTCCTGGGGCCAGCTTCATTGGGGTACCTCTCACTTAAAAGACGAATACTCCGACGCAACAGTGTGATGCCTAAATTAATCAATAAAGTTCGGCCTCCATCTTCCCGTCTTTCTTGCCGGGAAGAGGTTGTGTTGGCACGGGTTCGCATTGGCCACACTCGTTTGACTCATGGCTATCTCCTCACTAGAGAAAAAGTTGTCCCAAAATGTGACACTTGTGACGTTACTCTGACGGTACGTCACATATTGTCAGAATGTACCAAACATGATGTGTTGAAAACACAATTAAAGCTTTCCCCGTTGAATAAAGAACTTTTGTATACGAGAATTGTGATACACTTTTAAAAATTTTTGTCCGCACACAGTTTTTCCAACAATTTTAAAAAATACATTACAACCAATAATAAATATAAAATAACTTATATTTAATTCATATAAAATTAAAACATAATTACTTCTTTCATGGTACCGTTATTATTGAGCTTCCAAAACACCATCTTGGGGGCGCAAAATAACTTAAATTTAATACATATAAAATTAAAACATAATTACTACCTTCATGGTTACATAATTACTTAGCTTGCAAAACACCATCTTGGGGGCGCAAAGTTACCTAACTGGTTGAAGCGCCCTTAACCCAATAAATTCAAATTCAAATTCCGACGCATCGCTCGACTTCACCCATGGACGGAGAGCGAGCTAGTCTACGAGGCAACCGACATCGTTCGACTTGACCAGCGCCTGCAGCGTTGCTGCGAAAAATATGGAACTCGAGTGGTCCACAACGGTCGCACTGATATTATAAACTTGCTATCCACACCCCGTACCCCTCCGACAAAACCGAAGTACAAATACCCTGTCCCGCGTCTACAAGTTCCTACCTAATTCAAGTTCTCACCTTGACTCCATTTCTGTACCATTTTTTTCTTTACATTTTCATTTGTTACGAAGCTCGTATGTCTATCGACACTTTTCAATTCTTTTAATTTATTCAGGTAATTTTGTATCAAGGTGTCTTTTAATTAGTTTGTAATAATATCTGTACCAGGCTAAAGAGGACAATGTGCCCTGCAATGGCCTTAATTTCAATTAATAAAAAGAAAAAAAAAAAAAAATACCCTAGATTAGTTATCACATCACCATATCACCATCCACCAACATAACAATACATCACCAATACGTTACTTGGATACTGTACAAGAAAAAAGAAGAATACATTGATTTAAAACAAAGATTGCTCAACCCATCATTTACTTTCACCAATATTATATGTAAGCAATATAATGTCACTCATTAATCATGAAGGACCTACTCTAAGATGAAGTTAGCATACAAGAAATGCGTAGAATAAGCTTACACTTTGTGAATTATATCTCTATTATTTGTATGAGGTAGACCTAGGTTTATTGTCTGTATTTTAAAAGAAGTACCAATAATGAAAAACATGTTTGTTAATTTCCTTTGATATTTTTATAATTTATTTTTATGAACTGATTGTACAGGTCAATCACTTGTGCCTGAAGTGTTTACTTTTTAACGAAGGAGACAAGTTCTTCCAAATTCTGTTAAGATGCAGTAGGCTAAAAGTATTTGTTTGTTAATGTATCATTAACAAACAAATACTTATAGCCTACTGCAAAATCATTAATAATGATTTTCCTGATTTATTTTTGTTGGATCTCTGTAGGCTTATCTTGTACTACTCCTTGCATATCCCAAAATCATCTTTAGGATTGATATTTGGACTTAACGTCTTATATTTTTGCAACTTGGCTAATCAAGACGATGAGTGGGTGATTATGAAGATGGAATTGGGGGCTCTTTGGAGGAACGGGGCAAGTAGGAGGGCGCGTGAGGAAAGGGGAAAGGGGAGGAAAGGGGAACACCACCAGGGCACGACGGTCGGTATGATTACCATCATGCCGTCAACCACAATCAACTCGCCGCGGTACTTTGCCCAGAACTGTCAGGACGCGATAACGGTGATGCTCAAGTACGGTATGCCCGACTTCATGACAACCATGAGTTCCAACCCCGGCTGGCCAGAGATCAAACATAACCTACGTCGCGGCGAGGAGGCCAACAACCGTCCCGACATCAGCAACGCCAGTGTTCCAGGTGAGGCTCGAGCTACTGCTCGACGAACTCATGAACCAGAAGGTGGTGAGACATGTGGCAAACTACGTGTATGCCATCGAGTTGTCGCACGACCACATCGTGATGATAATGCGTGAGTACGACAAGCCGCGAACGGGTGCCGACCAAGACAAGCTGGTCAGGGCCAACATACCGGACCCCAGGCTCTACAAGCTGGTCAGGGCCAACATCCCGGACCCCAGGCTCTACAAGCTGGTCAGGGCCAACATCCCGGACCCCAGGCTCTACAAGCTGGTCAGGGCCAACATCCCGGACCCCAGGCTCTACAAGCTGGTCAGGGCCAACATCCCGGACCCCAGGCTCTACAAGCTGGTCAGGGCCAACATCCCGGACCCCAGGCTCTACAAGCTGGTCAGGGCCAACATCCCGGACCCCAGGCTCTACAAGCTGGTCAGGGCCAACATCCCGGACCCCAGGCTCTACAAGCTGGTCAGGGCCAACATCCCGGACCCCAGGCTCTACAAGCTGGTCAGGGCCAACATCCCGGACCCCAGGCTCTACAAGCTGGTCAGGGCCAACATCCCGGACCCCAGGCTCTACAAGCTGGTCACCACAATGATGATCCACAACGTGTATTCGTCAAAGTGCTAGAGGCCGCAGTCGCAGGTGTGCTCCAAGTACAACCCGAAGCCCTACTCTGCGGAGATCGTCTTCAACGTCAAGGGCGGAGCCAAGCACAGACGCACCCCCCCACCCCCCAAGGCGAGGGGGGCCAGTCGTTTGTCAAGGCGGGACACGTCTACACGGATGCAGACGTCGTACCGTACAGTCCCTACCTGTTGCTGAGACAGAACGCTCGCGTCAACGTCGAGCCGTGCGTCAGCGAGCGCTGTTACAAGTACATATGCGACTACATCACCAAAGGTAACGCCAGCGCGAAGGTCAGTTTCCACGAGGTCGCGGACAAACCCGACGGCGACACCACCGCCGGTGCCGTCGTCTACGATGAGGTCACCACCACCACCATGAGGTGTACCTATTTTGTATTTTGTATTATGTAATTGTAATTAATGGTATAATTTTTGCAAATTTTGTTTCTGTTTACATGTGTAATTAACTGTACGGCTGAAGAGAGCCTCCGCACAGACGGTGGCTCTGCAATAGCCTATACATTAAATAAATAAATAATCCTCAAGCCATCATTTCCTCTGCAGAAACGAAGGACCACATTTACTGTTTAAAAAATAGAAAAGCCCCCGGAATAGATGGGATTCCAAATATCGCCTTAAAGTACCTACCTCACAGGGCGGTCGTTCTTCTAACTAACATCTTCAATGCCATGACAAGGACACCTCGTTCCTCACCAAACCTAAAATCATCTAATGTTATCATGTTCCCCAAACCAGGTAAAGACCCGACCTTCCCGCAAAATTACCGGCCAATCAGTTTACTCACAGGTATTTCAAAATTATACGAAAAAGTCATATATTCACAAATACTTAAACATATCAACGATAACAACATACTAATAAATTAACAGTTTGGATTCAGAAAAGGTCATTCTACTACACAACAACTAGCCAGAGTAGTAGATGAGATATGAGACGGTGTCAACTCCAACCGCGTTACAGCAGCAGTCTCCCTAGACATAGCAACCGCTTTTGACAAGGTATGATTGATTATTTGGGCTTAACGTCTCATATTTTTGCAACTAGGCTAATCAAGACGATGAGTGGGTGATAATGAAGATAAAATCGGGTGCTCTTTGGAGGAAAGGGGGCAAGTAGGAGGGCGCGTAAGGAAAGGGGAAAGGGGAGGAAAGGCGACTGGGGTGTGGACTGCACTTCGTCTGACTTCTCCTCCTCGACCAGTCCGGCTAGGGTGGCCCTACCAGAAGCATACGCTTCCGCCGGCATAGCTCTCGGGATCAACAAAGCACACAAACCTGCCCACCACGATAAGGTTGCAGTCCCTGGGCAGGTTGACAAGGTATGGCAAAACGGGTTGTACTACAAACTACTGCAACTTAAGTTCCCACCTTACTTAATTAACTTACTAATCTCATATCTTTCTGACCACCAATTCCAAGTTTCCCACGGAAATAGCCCTCCACCCCACGGCCCATACAAGCAGGTGTCCCCCAAGGATCCATCTGGTACTACAAGAGTGTATGTTTCATTTCAAGGATATCATTGAAAATAAGAAGACAGACGGAACAAGTCTCGCCAAAAAACATAAAGCTTGGGCGTCTGTAACAGTCGCATTCAACAGCTATGTGAATGTGAAGCAGGTAAGCATTACACTTATTGCCTCTTTGTTAGTAGGCCTAGATTGATTGATAGATTGATATTTGGGCCAAACGTGTTATAACTTTGCAACTTGGTTAGTCAAGACGATGAGTGGGTGACAATGAATGATGGAAGGAGATTTATTGTGTTGGATGGATGCGAGGGGGGGGGGGAGGTGGTTTTGTCACTGAATCCAGCTTACTCTTTGGTTCTGGTAGTAACACTGGTGACTACCATGGTGAAATGAATAGCGATAACTTTGAACAATGGCTGGAAAATATGTTACGTACTCTCTCCGGATCTAGTCTCATTGTCATGGACAATGCACCCTACCACAGCGTCCAAGAAAACAAACAACCAACATCATGCATTGGAAAAAGGATGGAATCATCAACTGGCTCCATTTATTTATTCATTTACACACATTCGTGCATCCAGCTTCTCAAGCTTCTCGAAGGGCCGACCAACATCAGAAGTTATTATTAAAACTTGGCTGTTGGGTCTCGCCGCGTCCATCGCTAAAAAGTCTTGACGTTTCGGCCCGATCGTTCGCCAGACAAGACAGGTTTTAAAAATCAAATTTATTGCTAACTATCTTGTATGGGAATATGTATAGTGTGAATTGTATATTGTATATTGTGACTTCAGTTATTAAAGAAATAAATAATTGTTATTCTTATGAATTAATTTGATTGTAAAACATGTATGTAATCTCTTTATTTCAGCAGGTCAGCAGTTACTAGTGTAGTAGCCTGCATATACCTGTTTGATAGAGAGCTAAGAAAATGGGTTTGTCTACCAGAAATTGGCAAAACATATTTTGTTATACCATCTATCTCAGGCAATAGTTATGGCATAAAGTGAAAATAAAGGCAAAGATTTATTGTTTTTTTTTGCAGTAAAACGATGCAAGGTTTAGCCACTACATTCATAATTCTGCATTGTAAAATATAAAATGAAGATTGCGAGGTTATGTCAGGTTTAAGTCAAGTGAAGCTTCATAATAAGATTAAAAATATGTTCATAATACAGTACGCCTAGTATCATCATCGTTTTTTCATTACTTGTAATTACATATTTATTGTGTGTTGTGTGAAGAACTTACTAGTAGTAAGTAGGTACAAAGATTGACTGAAATTCATTCAAGCTCTTATTGTTTCCACCTGGACCCGAATTCATAGTGATCCCTTGCTAAATAGCGTCTGTATAGCGTGGTTGTTGGACAGAACCAAGGTAGGTGAACTTTTAATCTCGTAATTTGGAGATATAGTCACGAACTCATTATCCACGCATTGCCTCAAATAGGAATGCTGTGTTCTGAACACGACTAATTGTGCATCAGCATCAAGATATTGTAGGATCGTGACAGCTTACGGGACTAATATATTTATTATATTCTAACAAATTCCCTCATAGTCCTTAATACCATCCATTACCTGTTGAAATGAATGTATTTTTTGTTGTTTTACAGCATAAATCACATGGGCCCATCAGACGATCAAGGGATGGGGGCAGTGTTGAGAAGATATGTCGCACCCCAGAACACTTGTTGACATTGTTTGATGTGGTTCGCCCGACAAGGCTGCGCTGCCAGGACGCGTTGACGAGCTGGATGCTTGGCGCGCTCTGCGTGGAGCTTTGGGTCTGCGGGGAACATTGTTTGTTGTAGTTCGCCCGAGAAGGCTGCGCTGCCAGGGAGCGTTGACGAGCTGGGTGCTTGGCGCGCTCTGCGTGGAGCTGAGGAGGGTCCTGAGAGCTAATTGGCTGATACGAGAAGGAAAACGGTTTGAAGAAAGAAGAATGGTATTTTCCAACAAAATCTATGTCTTGGTGGGGTTTAAGAGCTATAACGTCAGGAGTGTCGAGGTGGGAATGGAGGATTGACCGGATCGGGGAGTTCACGTCTAAACTTCGAGGAATAAACAACAACCGGGGTTTGAGGAGTGAGTGGCGATCTACGAAAGAGGATTAAACATACAAGAGCGGAAGAGAGAAGTAGGAGGAAGAACAACAAGGTCGTACACCAGGACCCGTACAAGGAAAGAGCTTGGACCCATGGGATGACGCACGCTATCGGTATGCGAAGGTACTATATCCTTCCACTAGACGAAACAAAAGAAGAGGAAACATTTTCAAGTGACGATGATGCAGATTTATTTATTTATTTATTTATTAATCATTTCCATTTACTACAAAAGTGAATGGGGGTTGGCAGAAAAGAGCACAGCTCCAAACACCAGAGTGACTGCCAACCCATACTAAAATTAATATATAATAATGAACATAATACAAAATACAAAATATAAAATACAAAACAAAAAACATGAAAACATTATATGAATGATAATATAATTATAAGATACAACTGTTAAATATGAAGTAAAAAAGAATAAAAAAATGAAAATTTACAAAACAATGTTTAAAAAATGCTCCGTTAATGAGGCTTTGAAGACATCTAATGAGCGTGCCATCCTGATCTTGAGTGGAAGAGAATTCCACGATTGACAAGTCCTATAATAGAACCCTTTCTGGTAGGCTGCTGTTCTGGCAAAAGGTGGCCTGAACAATAGACCCCTACCAAATTGGGCACTACGATTACAGGCTTGCAGTCTTACATATGGATCCAGGTTTGTCCTACCATTCAACATGCCCCACAAAAATTGCAGCTCTACTTTTTTCCTGAATGTTTCCAGAGATGGAATCTTCAATGATGCACGTCTTGCCGTAGCACTATGAGTGGTAAATTGCGACCTAGCAGCAATAAAGCGTGTAGCTCTACTTTGGACACGCTCCAACTTCATCTTGTTGCTTATAGATGTTGGGTCCCACGCTGGGCAGCCGTAGACGAGATGAGGTCTAACGAGCGCTAGGTAAACAGCCCTTGATTGATTGATTGATTGATTAATGGGGCTTAACGGCTCATATTTTCGCAACTATGGCCAATCGAGACGATGAGCGGGTGATAATGAAGATGAGAAAGATGATGATGAAGAATAAAGCCACATCCGAATCAGATCCATTGTACGTCGCGTGGGTCGTCATACGGGAGTCCAGCAAGGGTGGGCAGGGCCAAGTGGGCGGAGAAATATTCAGTGGGACGGTGGGGGGAAAGGGACAGGGTCTCCTTTTTTCGCCTCTTACGACTAGCAGAGTCACTCTGGGCCTATTCTTCCCCGGGCCCAGACGGGCAACGATGATGCAGATGATCTCCAGTTTCTCGAAATCAGGAGAGACGGCCGAAAGTATAATAAGGGAACGTAAGAATTACTTTGAAATGTACAACGACCACGACTTTTTAACGCGTTTCCGCATTTCGAAACAGTCAGTGTTAATGGTGCTGGAGCAAATTGAAGGAAATTTGGAATACGAGCACGACAGGTGAGTTTCTTTTAACATATAATATAAACCCCATACTCGGCCGAAGATTGAAGTGAAGTGAACGTGATAATGTGATAACGTCTCGTATTTTTGCAACAATGGCTAATCGAGACGATGAGCGGGTGATAATGAAGATGAGTAAGTAATGTAAAACTGTACATTACATTATTCGTACATTATTCGTAATGCTAAACTGCCAAGTGCTATTGTGTTAACTACCAGGGATGGGCAAGTATGAAGTACTTCTGGTTTTGAGTCGAGTTATTCGTCGAGTCGAGAGTTCCGAGCCACAAAGATTGAAGTGAGACAGATGATGAAATAACTTCATATAGAAACACTTATGAATAATATTAACCTTATACAACCTTAGTTCCACGTATTTCTTTAATTCAGCGCTGTGCTAGGTGGAGTCACCAAATGGAATCACATGTAATCAATAAGGCATTACACATCGCGGGGGTCGTTTTAATGGAGGGCAGCAAGGGAGGGCAGGGCCTAGTGGGTGGAGAAATCTTCAATGGCACAGGGGGTTGGAGGGGGGGGGGGGGGGGGGACAGTCTTATTAAAACTTTTATTATAGCCCAAACACTCCGTTTTTCTTTTAGTTTTAGTTTCCTCGTAAAAGCCTACGATCCTATACATATAAATGCTGCAAACTCAGAACTTTAGAATTCATCTTCCTTGGTGGCGGCATCAACAACTGTCAAACTGGAGAACGCAAAACTGTCGATGTCGAAGACAGCTTTTAAATGGATTGCTGATTATCGCACTAGGAGAAAACATTGGGCGCTTTGATGTTTCAAGATCTAATAATAACAATTGTGAAAGTGGTGTCCCAGATGATGATTGATTAATGGGGCTTAACGTCTCATATTTATGCAACGATGGCTAATCGAGACGATGAGCGGGTAATAATGAAGATGAGGAAAATGATGACGCAACAAGCCACATCCGAATCACATCCATTGTACGTCGCGTGGGTCGTCATACGGGAGTCCAGCAAGGGAGGGCAGGGCCAAGTAGAAGGAGACATTCAGTGGGACAGTGGGAGGGAAGGGACAGGGTCTCATTTCGTCGCCTCTTACGACTAGCAGTCACTCTGGGCGTGTGTGGTGTCCCACAACAGCCTGTTTTAGTGGCCTATATTGTGTTTGATATATACAAAAGATGTGTTGATATGTGCAGTAGGTTATTAGTATTTGTTTGTTAATGAATTATCTGATTTACTTTTGCTGGATCTCTGTAGGCTAATCTTGTACTCCTTGCATTTCCCAAAATTATCCTAAACATTTCAATTTTCCTTATCAATAAAAAATGTGCCATGCCCACACTACGGTAATCCACTTCTCCTATTCTCCCATTATAGTTCCCACAGGTTTGCGATGCTAATATGAAGTTTCTGGACATCGTTGCCCGTTGGCTTGGCTCGACCTATGACTCGCACATCTACAATAACAATGAGCTGAGAAGGCATTAACACAATGCAAATCTACCTCCTTCAACATGGCTGCTTGGCGACAGTGGTTATCCACAGGAGTTCCGCCTCATGGTGCCAGTATTAGTATTACACAGGAAAAACGGCATTAACAACGAACGCCACAGGTCAACAAGGAATGTTCTTGAAAGGGCATTTTGTTTGATCGACTGACTTCTCTTTGTTGAAGTTCTTTGTAATTAATGGTTGTTTATTCTTTGTTTTTATTACTCACTTGTTTTTTCCTTCTCCGGTGAGATCTAGTTTTTAATCATTAAAAATGAAGTAATGATAAAAGGTTTGTGTTTCGATTTGTCTGATTTACATTGGTCCTCCGGGCCGGGTGAAAGTAGCAAGGATCGGCAAGACGCAGGTTCTGTAACTGGGTCCATTGTCTGTGTGGTAATTCTTCACGTGGCGATTTATGCATCACCCTGGAAACCACGTTAAAGGGGACTGTAAGCCAAGGTGGGTCACCGTGTTGCTGTAAGAGAGCGACCGTGGTTGATGGGAGTTGAAACGCAGTGAAGCCACCAACTCCGATAATAGGTCCACCATGTGATGATTGCAGTCTAAACGAGAAGAGGTCTAGGTCTAGGTCTAGGCCCGCCTACCAGGCCATCAACATAGTGCTATAGGCCTAGGCATAACCTCTCCCATTACGTGGGCGTAGCTTCTATAGGTATAGTGCTAGGCCTATGTGTAGGGCATACTAGGCCGTCAGTCTGGTGCAATCGCTTCCTCCCACTCATCTTGTGTAATACATCTCCAAGGTAGTGAGGCAAGTGAAAGACATTAACCAGCGTGCGAGCGCGACACACGAGCTACACAAGGCTCAACGCTCTGAGGGTAAAATGGAGTCGTCATACGAGTTCAAGATGGCGGCAGTGTAACGTTGTGAGCGCGTACGCAGCGCGTTTTTGACTCGATTTTGGTGGCTTTTATTGCGTTTTGGAGGTTTTAGTTGGTGGTTTTGTGTGTAGTTAAGGTGGTAGTTGAAGTGTAATTGTTAGGAGTGTAAAGTGTGTGAGGTGTGTGTGAAGTAATTGTGAAGTGAAGGTGTTCCGCGTGTGTTGTGTGGCAGCTTAGGCCTACGCCGAGGTTAGGACTAGGCCTAGTTGGTTGTGAACGCGTGAGTGTCTGTATGTGAGTATATCTGTGGCGTTGGGGATAACTGGTGAGTGAGTTTCCTTTTGTTTTATATTCTCAGACACTGTGGTTGGTCACCGTCAGGGTCACCTCAGTTATTTTGATTAGTTGGGAAGTAGCAGTGTTTTTTTTCTTCTTGAGTGAGTCTGCGTGAGCTTGTAGGCCAGTGTTGCGATGGCTTGAATGAAAGAGCTGAGTGTGTCCGTGTCTGTGGAGGTTTGCTGTAAGGTGTGTGGTGTGGTGTTGAAAGATGGTGTGAGTGCGGTAGGGTGTGTTAGATGTGGTTTCGTGTTGAATGTGCAGGAGTGGCCAAAAGGGTGTATAAGTTGCTAAATGATGAGAAGCTGGGTGTGGTGTGGAAGTGTGGTGACTGTAGGATGGGTAGGCCTACTGGTGTGGATGGGGTGAGGATGTTGGCAGTGAAAGATATGCAGGAGGTGAAGAGTGATGTCCAGGGCATGAAGGAATGGTGCAGATGTGAGAATGGAAGGATGGATGTGAATGGAGGTGGGGTACAAGGAGGTGCAACTGAGGAGGATGTAAGTGAAGGTATGACCGAGGGGGTGAATGGTTACAGGACAAGTTAGGAGATGGAGGTATGTGGAAGATAGGTTAGGGAATGTGGTAAGGGCTTATAATTGTGTTACAGCAATGGTGGGGGCGAGGTCGGATTTTCACGGACGACAACTACGTGGGAAAATTGCGTCGTACACTTTCCCAGCCAGGTTTGGTCCACGAGAACCCCGATATGTCGGTATAGTAAATTGGGGCATTAAGAGGCATGGCCTCACGGACCATTTAGATACCCAAATTGGAAATTATTGAATACTCACGTGCATAAGACCTGGTCAACTTTAATCCAGCATGCTGAGAAGCTAATAACGTACCAAATGCCGCCGGCAATTCTGCAGCATCATATCATTGCTGACTCCCACAAATGTGTGACGTCCAAAGATATTTGCAATATCAGGTGAGATAATACCTTTTTTCTTAAATCTGAACAAAATTGTGTGCATGGTTGGTCACAATTATCGTCGTAATATGCCAAAAGGCCTCCCGAATATGGCTGTATCAGTGATATCACACATGTGACTATGTAAATTGTATACTACCTATAGGCTACTAGCAACACCAAAAGACAACAATGAAACAAATGAATTGAATCGATGGACAAACAACAAGCTGTCAAAAAATAATATCATCTGATTTTGGAAAACAAAACAAAAACAAACAAATACACATACAAAACTTTCACATAGTCGCTGTCCATCATTAAAGTTTTAAATGTCGAGAAGTTACTATCGCCACACTTGTTTTTATATGTATGGTTGCAATTTTATTATTTTGACAGCTGATTGGTTTCCATCAGTTCAATTAATTTGTTCCATTGTCTTAGTCCAGATGTGCGTCGGTTGGTCAGTTGCGGGTTCCCTTTAAGAATGAGATTAGAATGGTACTATCCATGCCTATCTTGGACTTAACCTTTACGTTACTTTTACTTTTTCAACGCCGAGCTACGCAAAAAATTAAAACCCAAGAATTTATCCGATACAGAACAGCTTTTAAATGAATTGGAAAAGATCAAAATCTCTCGCTGACCCAGAATCCGACCAGACCGGCTTGGGTGGCCCTACCAGAAGCATACGCTTCCGCCGGCATAGCTCTCGGGATCAACAAAGCACGCAAACCTGCCCACCACGATAAGGTGGCAGTCCCTGGGCAGGTTTGCTTTTTTCAATAGAGCAAGAAGAACGTGAGTGCGGAGGCCATGTGCCGAAAGTTATAGCACATTTTAAAGATCGTCGCCTCCAAAACCCCAGAGATTGTCGTTTTGACATTGCCCCCGATACTACGCCACACACACACTAAAGATATAGAGCGGATGGCGCAGTACAATAGATACATTACAAAGTTGGGGAAAAAACGTAAATATGGACTGTTTATTAATGTATAATCATGTATGGCTACAATATCATGCATGATTTAATGTCCATGCAATGACTGTGATGAGAATATAACGGTCATAGACGTGCACTCTTTGTTCTGTTCGCCGGGAAATGTGCCCAACCAGGTCTTCTATGAGACAGAAGGAACCACGTAAAAGAATTGTATACGTCACTGGTGAAATTAAAGACTGAATACATACAACAACAAAGATTATATTTTCAGACACATGGGGCATGGAAACAACCGGCGGCCAGATGGCATCCACTGGAATGCCGCAGGGATGAGAGTCGTTCACGGGGAATTCGTTGCTAAGCGGGTTTACCGCGAATGAGTCATATATTCAACACCTCGGTCCTCGGGTTTTCAATATTTCGGAATGAGGAACGGACACGGTCAGGTCCGTTGGCTTCCCCCAACCCATTGTGGACTATGTAGCCCGGATCTATGACAATGCTGTCACGAACTTTGCGTGCGGGGTCGGGGTTCCGGTGCGGGTTGGTCGCGGGGTTCGTCAGGGCGATCAACTATCACCCCTTCTGTTCAACTTAGTTGTTGACAGAGCTTTTGGGTGCTTCAGTCCTGGCGTTGGCTTTGATTTAAATGGGGTGCTTGTGAATGCTTTGGCGTTTGCCGATGACGTGATTCTTGTGGCGTCAACCCGATGTGGGTTGCAATTGCTTCTCACTCAATTTGAGGGGGAGATGGCCAAGTGTGGCCTCTTTTTGAATGCCGCCAAAAGTGGTACCTCATCCTTTGTACCATCCGGCCGTGACAAAAAGGTTAAAGCAGTTTAAGGGCTAGACTATTTCCATGATATACCTCCAGACTGACGATATGAGAACTACCATGTTGAAGTCATAATGGACACGACATACACAATTAACAAACTTAGAATGCCCCTTATAGATGTCATGGTAATGGATGGGTATGGAAATGGAAGAGTCATAGCTTATTGCTTTGTCGCTAACGAAACAAAGAACATATTGAAGGCCTCAATGAAATGTTCAGAGATATGAATGGGGAGGCATGAGTCAAAATGTCAAAAACGACAAAAAAAACTAATAAAATATGTATCGTCAATTCATTTGCCATGTCATCCTGTTCCCATTACAATGATTTTTGTTGTTTGTGTATGTAAATGAGCTATTAATTTAGATCACTGGCATGATTGTTATTTGTAATCAATTTGCAATCAACTTGTTATTTCGAGAAATGTGGATTATCGGTGGTGATGTTCAACAACAAGGACGTAGTTATTGCATACATTCGTAAGTTTTAATATTTAATTACGAAAAAAGATTACAAAAATTACATGAAATGTGATGTGGGTTACAATGGAAATATTCGTGTCGTATGTATTTGTGTTTATACATTTATTGAACACAGATTAAAATAGTTGACAAAATGATGTCGACACATCTATCGGTTATTAAATAACGCATAGTGGATGTACAGAGTTGAAGATACACTCACTTGGAGAACCTACTCGATCCAGCTCTAGCCAGCGACTGTATCGTACAATCTCACCCAAATCTAATAACAACATATACAGGCCGAAAATACAAACAAAATTAAACTGGAACAAAGTTGATTTTAATAAACTTAATAAATCATTACTGAACTGCTCGTGGGATCAATTAAACGCTACTGATGATGTAAATAAAAAGTGTGACATATTCTACGATTTACTAGATAAGGCTATCAATGACACGGTCCCTGAAGTCAAAATAAATGTTATGAAATATCCTGCGTGGTTCGACCACGAGGTTATTAACTCGCTAAATGATAAAAATCGTGCTTTTAGGCGATGGAAACCAACAGGACAAGAGCACAACAGAGTCGAGTTTCAATATAAGCGATCAACTTTCAAGAAACTTCTTAAAACCAAACATGAGCAATATCTAAAGAAAATCGACTCAGAAGTGTCAACGAATCCCAACCGTATTTGGGGATATATCAGGCGCAAGACGAAGACCAGGGGCCGGATTCACAAGAGGTCTTAACTTAGGACCGGTCCTAAGTCCTTCTGTACCGTATGTGCTATTATAAATCCATGGTAGGCCTACTACACGGCCCAATTGATAGCTACTTTCGTGGAAATCACAGTGAACTTAAAATATTGCAAGGCGGTGTTTTAAAGTTTAGTATTTTGTTTTCTAAGACCTCCACAATCTAAAAACAGAGAAATGTGTATGTCAAGGTAAGCAAACGATATTTATTTATGTTCACACTTCGAAGTCATAGACGTATTGCCACCATCTTTGAAGAAAGATAAGACCAACTCAGACCGGGCCTAAATTTTGGTCTCAAGTGTTTGTTATTTACTAGGGTTTCTTAGCAACGTCGAGTCGAGGCAATGTGCAGGTCCGTATCAGCCAATGGCGTAGTGGTCCTAAAGTTAGGCCAGGCCTAAGTTAAGACCTCTTGTGAATCCGGCCCCAGAAGAATACCCATCAAAGTACAACACAATGGGACGAAAGCGACCAGCATCGACACCTGTTGTCAGTTGTTCTCTGATTACTTTCTGTCGACGTTTCAGCCCATATCCAGAGAAACCCCACCTTTACCTGGGGCGCCACAATACGGTAACGAAACTCTCTCAAGCTTCACAATCTCCAGACATGAAGTACAAGAATGCCTAAAGGGTCTTGAGAACAACAAATCCCCGGGTCCTGACTCTTTACCAATAAAAGCACTAAAACACTGCCGAATCGCGTTGTCCGTTCCCCTCACAGCAATCTTCAATCACTCATTAAAAACAGGTACATTGTGTGAAAACGAAAATCACGGCCTAGAGTAACAAAACAGTTGACTCCGTTCATTAATGCAGATGGACTCCTCAGGGTGGGGCCACCTTAAGAACTCTCAACTACAAACGAGGTCTAAGTGGTCCAGATGGAGGTCGACGCACACAGATATTCAAGTCAATGGTCTTGTTATCATCAAGGAAGACAACACTGCTCCAGCAACCTGGAGTCTTGGGCGAGTACTGGAGTGTCATCCAGGTAGTGACGGCAAGGTGCAAGTGGTTACACTTAAGACTGAAAAGGACATCTTCTAGAGGCCAATAGTGAAATTATGTTTAATTTCTAACAACAATTATCACTGTTCTTTGTGTTGATATTCTGAGCGAATGTCAAGGTGGGGGGCATGTTTTCGCTCATATTTGCAAACATATCATGATGTTAATTATTGTAATCTGTTTTACCGACCCGACCAACTATATGTATTGTCTATAGAGGGCGCCGGCGCGCATTGTTTAAGTCATTGTTGTGTGGCAGTGAGTGTGATTGTGTTTTGTGTGCCTCCGACGTAACTCTCTCGTTGTTTTCTATTTTATGTTTTTATTCACAGTAAGTTTTAAAAGTAATACAGTACAATTACCATCCTGTGTTATTAATATGTTAAGATTGCAATACAATAGCATATTCGTGACCGGTCGAAAATGTACTATAATATTGTCATGAATATTGGTTATTCGTGTTTGGGCCAGTACAGTGGACAAGATTTATAATCTTCAGTCAAGCTACACACGCAAAGACGACCGGACACGACGTCGTCATCGTCAAGTTACGTTCCATGTTTCCCAGGCTTCGCGAGCACACTCAGCATGAGTGAGAGAGACAACGATATAGGTTACTCTTGTACACAGCGCGAAAACCGTAATTCAGCAATAATAAACGGCGATGCGAGTAACTCGGAGACGAGACGGGAACAGAGATCAATCCAGGACACGAGACGAGACACATCGAGGGGTCGACGTGGTGCGTTGTTTGTGTGTGTGGGGGCGAGTACCGAGAAGAGGGTGGTCCTGAGGAAGACGCTAGAGGGGTCCAGGAAGCGGGGACTTCACAGCCCAGCAGCGGTCTGAATCACGAGTTATCCACTTCTGTATTTGTTTCAAAATGGAGACAACGGTAAGACAAAATTTACGTTAACCCACGCATACACCAGTCAGAACAATAACACGCACTCGATTTGCTGTGTTTGCGTAATAAACAATGGTTGTCTTTTTGCCTGAACACGGTGTTAAAAAGTGTTAAATATAAAACCTTTTCAAAGCGCTTCATCTTCAACCATGATCGAGGCTTTACAAGGTACATTCTTTAAGTCTATGTAAAGACCTCGACCTGTATCTAAAACCTATCTAAATGGCAAATAAACATTTATAACTCTAAAGTGTCGTGTCATGTTAACCATCTTCTTTACATCCAATTATAAGAACTTGAAATTACTATTCTAAAGTGAACATACCTCTTGGCTATGCTAGTGAGTAGTTATATTAAATTGCTCTAAATTCTATCTGGGCTCGACAACCCATAATGTCGTGGTGGAGGCGAAATAGTAAGAAATCTATTAATTCATTAATTAATTAATTGATTAACATCTAACTAAGTAATAAAACAAGTTAATTCAGTCGATAAACCAACGCCCAAAAGCCTGGGTCGTTGCCATATTTTCGAGCATTTTGTGTGTAACGTTACCAATACTTATCAGATTCCAATAAAATTAACATATTCGTGACCGGACAAACATTAACTAAAATATAGCCATCTAACATTTTGCTGCTATTTTGTTTCAGAATTATATTTTGCAGTAACTTAATTGACCGATTTGTCCACAAAACTTATGGCATTCAATCCACATCAAAGCTTGTGGATGGTTCAAATTTCAACTCGATCCGACAATCTGTCCGACCGCTATCGAATTACATAAAAAAAAATTAAAAAAACGACTGCCATAAGAGTCAAGTGGAGACGCTCGCTTCGCTCGCTTAATTATTTATTGCAAGTCTCATAACGTTGAATGGGGCTTTGCACGCAAAGCTTGACGTAGAATGCGCCACCACCGTCCAAGCCCAAATCCATGACCTGCTGGATGGGTAAATCAGCGCGGACAAGGTCTACTTGACCCATCCAGCAGGCTGTGATGGCAGCATTTTGCCAAAGACATTGGAATAGAAGTAGCGCCACCATAGTTCGAGCTCAAGTCCAGAGCCTCCTGGATGGGTAAATCAGCCCTTTTTTCATGGCTAAGCTATGCGGAGATCAAGTAGACCTTGTCTGAGGGCTGGCACTACGCTGGCGCTGCGAGTGGGAGAATGTGGCAGTGCAAAGCCCCATTGACAATGACTATCAAAGTAAAAAAAAAAGAAAGTAAAAACGGCTTCTGTATTAGAAGAACTAGAAGGATGCGCATTCAGGTTCATTCATCCATTGTTCGGATGTAGGTACTAGTGCAGACAGTTTAAAATAGAAACCATATTAATTTCACCTTAATAATAGGTACTTCATTTGGCATTCAAGTTGTAGTTGTGGAATAAGCAGATCTACCATACCAACACAATCAATGATATTTTTTCATCTTTTATGCCTACTTTACAATGCCGAGTTTGATAAATATATGCCTAATGAATGCAATGCAATCAACATAAATGTCCTGGATTTATTTTCAGTCCTTTTTCGTAGATATTCGACACATATTCTTCATTTTAGCCACTTTCAAGTGGTTTAAACCACTTTTGACCGGTGTCCCGGTCGAAATAAAAAAAAGTGTCTTTTTTTATCAACCCTGTGTTGTACTGTTGTACACTTCACTTTATTTTTGTATGTATCTCTCATTTCTTTCAATGTGCAATTTATACTATTGTTATGAAGATAAGTCGCTGTTGTTGTTGTTGTGTTGTTGTTTGTTGCAAGGTCTACTTGATCATTCTACGACTAGCCACTAGGCGGCAATCAAGTAGACCTTGGTTTGTTGTGGTTCGCCTAAGAAGGCTGTGATGCCAGAGAACATTGTTTGGTTTGGTTGTCCTTGGAAACGTCAGTTGGTGTTGGGGGCTGGGAAAAGTGACAGCAGATGTGAAGGCCGGTGAGTTTGCATGTTAGTATTTCCGAGTTTATTGCGCTTTAAAGTACATGATTTGAGATTCCACACGGTGTGCATGAAGCAACCGTAACATTGGTGTCAGAAGTGGGATATTACAATCAACGGAGGCGCGTAAACCGGTGCACGAATACGGTAACTGCTCGTGTGTGTGTACGTAGAACCTTCTTGACTAGTGGTTAGTGTATGGCCGTACAAACAAGAGCTCAGAGAAAAACCATGATTGATTGATTGATATTTGGGCTTAACGTCTTATATTTATGCAACTTGGCTTATCAAGACGATGAGTGGGTGATAATGACGATGAGTGGGTGATAATGACGATGAAATAAGGGGCTCTTTGGAGGAAAGGGGCAAGTAGGAGAGCGCGTGAGGAAAGGGGAAAAGGGATGGCAGCCTAAATCCAACAGCTGTTAAGAGTTGATGGCAGGCATGAAAGAAGAGACGAAGAAAGGACAGGAAGAGTCACAGAAAAGGCAAGAGGCGAAAGAAGAGATAAAAAAAGGACTGGGAGAGTCACGGAGGGGGCAAGAAGAGGCGAAAGAAGAGATGAAGAAAAGTCATGATGAAATGAAACGGTGTATTGAGAGTGTAACAGAAGAAATAGAGGGTAAGATAATGAATAAAATAAGTGACATGCGGGAGGACGTTGATCAATTCAAGGCCGACGTAGTAGCACAGATTGCTAGTCTGCGGGAGGAGTTGCAACAGCTAGAGGAAACACGTGCTGTTGAACAACAACACGGGGCAACCGAACACAAAATCTAAGGCTGAAAAGCAGTGTTAAAACGTTACAGTATACGGTATAGTTCGTCCAACGAGACTTGATGGATTTCGTTTTCCTCAAAGGGACAAAAGACCAGATTTCTTCACACATTTTGAAAGGAGTATCTTCCTCTGTTCCAAAAGCCGCTTGGCCTGTGTTGCCAAGGTGCAACATAAGTTCTGGGAAAGCTTTAATGCTTTCTGGGAAAAAGTCGTTGAAGTCGATGACAAGAAGAGATTAGTCGAAGTAGTGGAAACATTCCCCATTATTACTCTAACTCTTCGGCGCCACGAGCACAGGAGATCCAAACACAATATGGGTGGACAAAAGCGAAGGTAAGGCGGCAAGCCCAGGTAAAATCACTAACACAATGTCACCATATTAAATAATTTCGCTTCATTTGGTTTGGAAAGAGGTTCGCAAAGAAACGACAGCCTGGCAACACTGACGGCAGTCGGTGAGGGTGGTATTTTAAAATACAAAGCTTCATGATTGGTGACACGCAGCTTACATGTTCCCGCTGAGTCGGCGAATATGCCGAAATCCATCAAGTCTCGTTGGACGAACTATACATACAAAAACTATATAAAAAAATCACTGTAAGACGTTTACAGTTAAAAGATTGTCGATGCATCAGGTCAGTAAAATATTTTGACAGCTGTTCTGCTGTCATTCAAGTACCGGTATGACTGAATGGGGTTGCCTCACCCATCGTAGTGACGTACACAATTAAATAAAATATTAAGATTTACCTATTGTCATTAAAAATTACAATTTACATTGTTATATGATTGATATTTGGGCTTAACGTCACATATTTTTGCAACGAGGCTAATCGAGACAATGAGTGGGTGATATATGAAGATGAAATAGGGGGCTGTTTGGATTTGATTATTATTTGGGCTTTACGTCTCATATTTTTGCAACGAGGCTAATCGAGACAATGGGTGGGTGATATATGAAGATGAAATAGGGGGCTGTTTGGAGGAAAGGGGCCAATAGGAGGGCGGGGTGGAAAAGGGAAAGGGGAGGAAAGGGGATTGGGGTGTGGACTGCACTTCGTCTGACTTCTCCTCCTCGACCAGTCCGGCTAGGGTGGCCCTACCAGAAGCATACGCTTCCGCCGGCATAGCTCTCGGGATCACAAAAGCACGCAAACCTGCCCACCACGATAAGGTAGCAGTTTCTGGGCAGGGGGGCTGTTTGGAGGAAAGGGGCCAATAGGAGGGCGGATAATTTGTTCCAGTTTAGCTTTATACGATTTGATTTTCTTTGCTTCATCTCTCTTCTATACAATTAGAGCAAGCAATGTATATGAACGTTTATGCAAATTAATATTATGCTATCTATTTATGTCTTAATTGAAGTTATCCATGTCTCTCCAATTTAGGTTTAAGGTTTGAATACATTTTATTTGGTGAGCCTGCTGTTATCGAGCTCGGATTCCCGGAATTGAAAGAAACGTAAGTGATTTCAAATTAATAATTGGGGTATATGTAGTTGCAGTAGCTCACATCCTTAAGGAATTAGCTAGACAAAATATGGATACATATTCCAAAGTACCAATGAATTTTGCATAGCAGATTCAGATGCAAGTTTCTCATTTATTTCATTTATTAAGCTTTCTGTATTACAAACATGTGCATGTTAAAAAAATCACACAAGTACACCTAGTAAACTAAACCAATGAAATCAATATTTTATTTATTTATTCAATGTCTATCCTATTCAAGTTATAAAAACTGATTTACAAAGGACCTTAATAAAACTATAAGGATATGCAAACAATCATAATAATGAAATCATGAATAACAATAACAACACAAGCAAAACAAACTACTTAACTAGCCTATATAAAATAAAAATCAAGAACAAGAAAAATAATAAAACAATAATATATGTTCTGTTGTCCATCCATAATTTAAGAAAAACAAGCAACATGCTAAACTATCTCTTGTCGTTTTCAACAAATTAATTTTGATTTTCCATTTTAAAAAAATTGACCAACAAAAAGTATTTTTGAAAGGATGGCAATACATGCAAAACCATTGTTAGTTTTATTTTCAATTCCTATAATAAAGTAAACTGATCTCACAATTTATTTACTGTTTCAGGACCCACATACCGTGGCTGCTAACGAAAATGACTCGTGGCAATCAATTTTTGGAATTTTACCCATCAGATGCAATACCACGACTCATTACTGCCTTGAATAGGCTCAGATACAAGATGAGAGTGTACCGAACTTTAGCTTTTCGAATTAAAGCCAAACAACACCATTTGTTGTCTATATCAAAAATTGTTGAGGATGGCCTAGAAGGGTATGTTTTCCACCTGCGAATTGGTGTTTATACTACTATTGACTACATGTAGGAGAGTTTTGCATTTGAAAGCTCTTTGCACGTACTTTTCACCATTCTAGTTGGTGGGATGCAGATCTACATCTGAAAAAGACTATGTATAAGGATTAAGTTATTTGTCAAATAATAAATCACTGTCCCTCACCCCAGATTTGGTTGAGAGCGAGATAACATCCACAGCTGTACAAGCATGAGCATGAGTTTGATTTACTTACTTACATTTCTAGATGAAAAAAGTTCAGCATTGAATTAGATGTACCTTACACGTTGTTTTGAAGCATTCATTTTGAGTAAAAATAACATTATTGATTCGAAAAAAAGTGAGGTTTTGAAGGACTGCAATTCAGATCAAACTGGCTTACCGAATGGCCACCATTGTCACAATGATAATATGATAGATGCTAAAATGCTTATATCATTATGTCAAATATACTTCTACATTACTTATGGCAGTATTTCATCTTTTTATACCTGACATACAGATGCATTGTAAGGATAATGATGACAAATAAAAGTAATTTTTGATTTGATTTGTTAATGTTTCCTTTCAAATATCTGGGCCCGGACTCACAAAAGGTCCTAAGTCCTATTTTGGTCTTATCTCTAAGACCGGCATAACTTTTGAACATCTTGTAAAGCCAGACCCGGGTCACACAAAAAGTTACTTATTTCCGGTGAGAACAAGGATATAATAAATATCGCAATAATATGTTTCAAAATCTGTTTTAAGATATTTTCCTGGTTTTATAAGAGGTTCAAAGTTGGCCGGTCTTAGAGATAAGACCAAAAAAAGACTTGGAACTTCTTGTGAATCCGGGCCCAGGATTTCATTTATAAAGAAAACCTGGACTACATCCCACACACAGCTTGTGCCCTCAGCAAATTAATTAATTAATTAGTTAAATCAATCATGTACTTGTAACTTCCATTAATAAAGTTTTAATTTATTTGTTGTATTGTATTTGTATGTATGCCTACATACAGTAGAATATTTATTTATATACTTAAATTTGGGTACTTAGGATTAGTATTTAACTATAATCTTGCAAATGACATCATTTACAAAATTGCACTGGTAAAATATGATCTCCATTGTACTAATATCATTTATTTCCAGTAAAACACTGTACTATCAGTGTTATTAAAGCTACTTTTTAAAAGAAGCACTGTTACAGCTACAGCTACTTGATCTTTGAAAGTAACTTAGCTACTTTTCAGCTACTGTAATTTGTAAGTAGCTCGCTACTTGTACAGCTACTCAAAAAAAGTAGTGACGGTACTTTACAGCTACTTTAATTTGTTATAAAGGACCAGGCGTACCTACTATTCAATAATTTCTTTGAAAAGTTAGGCTTTCTTACCAATGATCATTTTTATGTTTATGAAAATAATGTTATCAACAACTTAGAAGCCACAAATATATGTCTATAAGAGGTTTTATATTTTATATTGTATTGCAAAATTGCAAAAATAGAGTAGCGGCGATTTTTCGCTACAAATACTCGTATAAAGTAGCTTGCTACTCGCTACTTTACCGCATTTTCAAATATAGCGCGCTACCAGTCTCGCTACCGAAAAAAGTAACACGCTACTTGTAGCGCGCTACTAAACAACACTGTGAACAATACAAATATTGTGTAGATAGATACCAATATTTGTACTATGTACAATACCACTGGTTACTAAATTATCTTATACGAATGGCATTTTTCACCAGTGAAATTTTGTAAACATCTTAATTTGTCTATGTTTCAGGCTTGCAATGGGCAGCTGCGATAAAACATGTAAATTGCATAATGTGAAAACTAACACATTACTGCACATTCTTCGTGGACACAGTGACAGCATTTCATCACTGGCATACAGAAAACCAAATTGGTAGGTGCAGGGATGTAAATTATTATGAAATATTTCTGAGAAGAAGTTTTTAATTTGCTGCATTAAATGTAGTTAATTGTCTGTTTTAGTTTAGTTATTTGGGCTTAACGTCTCATATTTTTGCAACGAGGCTAATCGAGACAATGAGTGGGTGATATATGAAGATGAAATATGGGGCTGTTTGGAGGAAATGGGCAAGTAGGAGGGCGCGTGAGGGAAAGGGGGGGAAAGGGGATTGGGGTGTGGACTGCACTTCGTCTGACTTCTCCTCCTCGACCAGTCCGGCTAGGGTGGCCCTACCAGAAGCATACGCTTCCGCCGGCATAGCTCTCGGGATCAACAAAGCACGCAAACCTGCCCACCACGATAAGGTAGCATCCATGGGCAGGTTAATTGTATGTTATGTCTAGTCTCTAATAAATACAATTTGTTGACAAAAACCACCCCTGGCGGACTATGGGAGGCTGGGATAAAGTCTACCAAACACCACTTGCGGAGACTAGTAAAGGAGCAAACTTTGACCTATGAAGAATTCACTACCATCCTAATCAGGATCGAAGGTATCCTTAACTCTCGACCCCTGTGTCCACTGTCAGCCGATCCCCAGGAAAACGACCCTCTCACCCCCGGGCACTTCTTAATCGGGTATCGACTTCTCCAGGTCCCGGAAGAAGACTTCACCGAAAGACCCACCAATCGTCTCACCCGATGGAAGCTCACTCAAAAAATTACCCAACATTTCTGGAAACGATGGTCGCATGAGTATCTCACAATCCTACAAAGTCGGTCGAAATGGATTGTACCCAACAAATCATACGCACCCGGCGACCTTGCCCTAATATATGAGAAGCGATGTCCCCCCGCTCAATGGTTGATGGGACGTATTGCAGCCGTTCATCCCGGGAAGGACAACATTATACGAGTGGCCACCGATGACACTAAGAAGGGGTCTTTCAGACGCCCAGTGCACAAATTGGTGCCGTTTCCCCCTTCGCAATAGTTACTTATTCAAGAAATCAAGAAGAGCAGTTTTGTTTATTTTTTCGCCCCCCACCCCTTTTATTTATTTTTTCTTCTTTTAAGATTTCGTCACCTAAATCTTGGTGGGCGGCATGTTCGGTTTAGGTGTTTGCATTTATTCAGGTTAATATATATTTAATCCACTTCCCATTATTACTCTTGATTCACCCCCCTCCCTCCCCTTCATTTACCCAGTAAACGTAATAGTGTCTCGAAAGAATTGCGCATCCCTATATGCGCAGTCACGTGATACTATCAGCGTGGACTGCTTACCGTGACGACGAGGGAGGAGACACTTGCCTGTCAACTATCAACAACAGAACATCGCATACAGATATACGTGAGTACCCATATATTTCTTGTCTCCCCTCCCTATGGGTACGGCCCCTTGTTCCCTATCCCTATAATAGTGGATTCGGCCCCAACGTAATAGGGAACACGCGTATGAAAATTTTAATCGATTTTTTAATACCTTGTCTCTCATTTAATAATTTTGTGTCTTTGAATTTTGAAAAACGGATCAGTCTATGCCTAAAAATAATTGGTTTAGTAACGATAAATAAAAGGGCGCGAAAAACGAGCCGCCGCCATGTAGAGTGGATTTGACGTCACGGTTTTGTACTGTGTACGCTCACCGCCTCAGCGATTGGTCTGTTACGCCACGTCTACAGAACCATTGCGTCACAGCCACCTGTACGCGTTGTAGATCCCCGAGTTAAAACTTCAATAAATGCGACCACATTAAACCTATTTAAAAATTTATTTTTTACTTGTGACTTGCATTAATATACTGTTTGTATCTGATACTATTAAACTAAGTGTTTGGTTTAACAAAAAAAATCGTACGCGTGTTGCCTATTATTACTCGTTTTGTTTTTGGTTATTGGTAACTCATTATTTTGTAGCCACTGTGCACCCCCCCCCCCCCTTTTTTCAAGAAGAAATCAGCATTCAAGCCTGGATTGCCCTATTCAGTGATATATTACGTCAACATTCCCGTGATGATGAAGGTAAACGAGTTACCAGCGTTATTATTAAATTGTATTCCAACGAATGAATTCACTGACGTAGCCGCATTTCCAGTAGTTAATTTATTAATATAATTATTTATCATTTAATATTTTATTTTATTTATAAATTAAATAAATTGATGATTAATTGTGTGTATACAAGTGTGTGTATACAAGTGTATACAGTTCTTATGTAGGGTAGATCATGCAGGCACTGTACAGTGTATACAGTCATTATGTGGGAGAGAGCAGGCAAGCACTGTACAGTGTATACAGTCATTATGTAGGAGAGAGCATGCAAGCACTGCACAGCGTATACAGTCATTATGTAGGAGAGAGCATGCAAGCACTGTACAGTGTATACAGTCATTATGTAGGAGAGAGCATGCAAGCACTGTACAGTGTATACAGTTCGTATGTAGGAGAGAGCATGCAAGCACTGTACAGTGTATACAGTTCGTATGTAGGAGAGAGCATGCAAGCACTGTACAGTGTATACAGTTCGTATGTAGGAGAGAGCATGCAAGCACTGTACAGTGTATACAGTCATTATGTAGGAGAGAGCATGCAAGCACTGTACAGTGTATACAGTCATTATGTAGGAGAGAGCATGCAAGCACTGTACAGTATATACAGTCATTATGTAGGAGAGAGCATGCAAGCACTGTACAGTGTATACAGTCATTATGTAGGAGAGAGCATGCAAGCACTGTACAGTGTATACAGTCATTATGTAGGAGAGAGCATGCAAGCACTGTACAGTATATACAGTCATTATGTAGGAGAGAGCATGCAAGCACTCGTTTTGTTTTTGGTTATTGGTAACTCATTATTTTGTAGCCACTGTGCACCCCCCCCCCCCTTTTTTCAAGAAGAAGAAAGTTCGGCAAACCCGAACCGGCGAAAATATCAAGTAGGCATAGGACGCACCCACCTACTGTACAAAACGAGTCCAAAAAGCGTGGTGCACTTGACGAACCCGGTGCCAGCGAGACAGGTGCGACACGTTGTCAGGCAAAGAGTGTTCGGGATGCGCTTAAAGTGCAGTGCCAATGAGAATGTGGCCCGGGCTAAGATAGCCTGGGCCCTCGGAGGGCTCAAACGAGGTGGCGCACAAGGGACGGCTGTTAAGCACAGCTTAAATTTGAGCGAACAAAGTGGCATACTCTTCAAAGGTATGAGGAGTATCCGAGATTAAACGATGAAGAAGGAGCTTAGCGGACTTCACCCCGGCTTCCCAAAGACCGCCGAAGTTTGGGAGAGATTGATGATTGATTAATGGGGCTTAACGTCTCATATTTATGCAACGATGGCTAATCAAGACGATGAGCGGGTGATAATGAAGATGAGAAAGATGATAATGAAGAATGAAGCCACATCCGAATCAGATCCATTGTACGTCGCGTGAGTCGTCATACGGGAGTCCAGCAAGGGAGGGCAGGGCCAAGTGGGAGGAGAAATATTCAATGGGACAGTGGGGGGGAATGGGGATTGGGGTGTGGACTGCACTTCGTCTGACTTCTCCTCCTCGAAAGTTTGGGAGATGGGGTTAACAAATTTAATGATATTATTATAATTATATTAATGAATTTGGAATTTCACTTGTACAATAACGCTTATCTCGTTGTTTGTAGGCGTTGTAGAGCCAACGACGACGGTAGTGTTAACCCCCTCGCCGCCGCCGCTACCCGAGCCGCCAATGGCGATGACACGTATATGTAAGCAAATTCCTAATCAATTTTTTTTTGACAACACCATTTCTTCATAATAAATCGATATGTTAATAAAGAAATTTATTATTTTATTTAGTAGTTAATTTAATAATAGAATTATTTATTAGTTAATATTTTATTTTATTAATAAATTAAATAAATTGATGATTAATTAATAAATCTTTAACTTAAAATTGTATTTCTTTTCTGAACATTCATTTCTAAGCAATTAAGGGGTATAAAACCTAAAAAATAATGTGTTTTGTTATTTTGTTTTTTATCACCATTCTTTATTTAACTTGTTGTTTCAGAAGAAATCAGCATTCAAGCCTGGATTGCCCTATTCAGTGATATATTACGTCAACATTCCCGTGATGATGAAGGTAAACGAGTTACCAGCGTTATTATTAAATTGTATTCCAACGAATGAATTCACTGACGTAGCCGCATTTCCAGTAGTTAATTTATTAATATAATTATTTATCATTTAATATTTTATTTTATTTATAAATTAAATAAATTGATGATTAATTGTGTGTATACAAGTGTGTGTATACAAGTGTATACAGTTCTTATGTAGGGTAGATCATGCAGGCACTGTACAGTGTATACAGTCATTATGTGGGAGAGAGCAGGCAAGCACTGTACAGTGTATACAGTCATTATGTAGGAGAGAGCATGCAAGCACTGCACAGCGTATACAGTCATTATGTAGGAGAGAGCATGCAAGCACTGTACAGTGTATACAGTCATTATGTAGGAGAGAGCATGCAAGCACTGTACAGTGTATACAGTTCGTATGTAGGAGAGAGCATGCAAGCACTGTACAGTGTATACAGTTCGTATGTAGGAGAGAGCATGCAAGCACTGTACAGTGTATACAGTTCGTATGTAGGAGAGAGCATGCAAGCACTGTACAGTGTATACAGTCATTATGTAGGAGAGAGCATGCAAGCACTGTACAGTGTATACAGTCATTATGTAGGAGAGAGCATGCAAGCACTGTACAGTATATACAGTCATTATGTAGGAGAGAGCATGCAAGCACTGTACAGTGTATACAGTCATTATGTAGGAGAGAGCATGCAAGCACTGTACAGTGTATACAGTCATTATGTAGGAGAGAGCATGCAAGCACTGTACAGTGTATACAGTCATTATGTAGGAGAGAGCAGGCAAGCACTGTACAGTGTATACAGTCATTATGTGGGAGAGAGCATGCAAGCACTGTACAGTGTATACAGTCATTATGTAGGAGAGCGCATGCAAACACTGTACAGTGTATACAGTCATTATGTAGGAGAGAGCATGCAAGCACTGTACAGTGTATACAGTCATTATGTAGGAGAGAGCATGCAAGCACTGTACAGTGTATACAGTCATTATGTAGGAGAGAGCATGCAAGCACTGTACAGTGTATACAGTCATTATGTAGGAGAGAGCATGCAAGCACTGTACAGTGTATACAGTCATTATGTAGGAGAGAGCATGCAAACACTGTACAGTGTATACAGTCATTATGTAGGAGAGAGCATGCAAGCACTGTACAGTGTATACAGTCATTATGTAGGAGAGAGCATGCAAGCACTGTACAGTGTATACAGTCATTATGTAGGAGAGAGCATGCAAGCACTGTACAGTGTATACAGTCATTATGTAGGAGAGAGCAGGCAAGCACTGTACAGTGTATACAGTCATTATGTGGGAGAGAGCATGCAAGCACTGTACAGTGTATACAGTCATTATGTAGGAGAGAGCATGCAAGCACTGTACAGTGTATACAGTCATTATGTGGGAGAGAGCAGGCAAGCACTGTACAGTGTATACAGTCATTATGTGGGAGAGAGCAGGCAAGCACTGTACAGTGTATACAGTCATTATGTAGGAGAGATCATGCAAGCACTGTACAGTGTATACAGTCATTATGTGGGAGAGAGCATGCTAGCACTGTACAGTGTATACAGTCATTATGTAGGAGAGAGCATGCAAGCACTGCTCAGTGTATACAGTCATTATGTAGGAGAGAGCATGCAAGCACTGTACAGTGTATACAGTCATTATGTAGGAGAGAGTATGCAAGCACTTTACAGTGTATACAGTTCGTATGTAGGAGAGAGCATGCAAGCACTGTACAGTGTATACAGTCATAATGTAGGAGAGATCATGCAAGCACTGTACAGTGTATACAGTCATTATGTGGGAGAGAGCATGCTAGCACTGTAGAGTGTATACAGTCATTATGTAGGAGAGAGCATGCAAGCACTGTACAGTGTATACAGTCATTATGTAGGAGAGAGCATGCAAGCACTGTACAGTGTATACAGTCATTATGTAGGAGAGAGTATGCAAGCACTTTACAGTGTATACAGTTCGTATGTAGGAGAGAGCAGGCAAGCACTGTACAGTGTATACAGTCATAATGTAGGAGAGATCATGCAAGCACTGTACAGTGTATACAGTCATTATGTGGGAGAGAGCATGCTAGCACTGTAGAGTGTATACAGTCATTATGTAGGAGAGAGCATGCAAGCACTGTACAGTGTATACAGTCATTATGTAGGAGAGAGCATGCAAGCACTGTACAGTGTATACAGTCATTATGTAGGAGAGAGCATGCAAGCACTGTACAGTGTATACAGTCATTATGTGGGAGAGAGCAGGCAAGCACTGTACAGTGTATACAGTCATTATGTGGGAGAGAGCAGGCAAGCACTGTACAGTGTATACAGTCATTATGTAGGAGAGATCATGCAAGCACTGTACAGTGTATACAGTCATTATGTGGGAGAGAGCATGCTAGCACTGTACAGTGTATACAGTCATTATGTAGGAGAGAGCATGCAAGCACTGCTCAGTGTATACAGTCATTATGTAGGAGAGAGCATGCAAGCACTGTACAGTGTATACAGTCATTATGTAGGAGAGAGTATGCAAGCACTTTACAGTGTATACAGTTCGTATGTAGGAGAGAGCATGCAAGCACTGTACAGTGTATACAGTCATTATGTAGGAGAGAGCATGCAAGCACTGTACAGTGTATACAGTCATTATGCAGGAGAGAGCATGCAAGCACTGTACAGTGTATACAGTCATTATGTAGGAGAGAGCATGCAAGCACTGTACAGTGTATACAGTCATTATGTAGGAGAGAGCATGCAAGCACTGTACAGTGTATACAGTCATTATGTGGGTGAGAGAATGCAAGCACTGTACAGTGTATACAGTCATTATGTAGGAGAGAGCATGCAAGCACTATACAGTGTATACAGTCATTATGTGGGTGAGAGAATGCAAGCACTGTACAGTGTATACAGTTCGTATGTAGGAGAGAGCATGCAAGCACTGTACAGTGTATACAGTCATTATGTAGGAGAGAGCATGCAAGCACTGTACAGTGTATACAGTCATTATGTAGGAGAGAGCATGCAAGCACTATACAGTGTATACAGTCATTATGTAGGAGAGAGCATGCAAGCACTGTACAGTGTATACAGTCATTATGTAGGAGAGAGCATGCAAGCACTGTACAGAGTATACAGTCATTATGTAGGAGAGAGCATGCAAGCACTGTACAGTGTATACAGTCATTATGTAGGAGAGAGCATGCAAGCACTGTACAGGATATTTGGGCTTAACGTCTCATATTTTTGCAACGAGGCTAATCGAGACAATGAGTGGGTGATATATAAAGATGAAATATGGTTCTATTTGGAGGAAAGGGGCAAGTAGGAGGGAGCGTGAGGAAAGGGGAAAGGGGAGGAAAGGGGATTGGGGTGTGGACCGCACTTTGTCTGGCTTCTCCTCCTCGACCAGTCCGGCTAGGGTGGCCCTACCAGAAGCATACGCTTCCGCCGGCATAGCTCTCGGGATCAACAAAGCACACAAACCTGCCCACCACGATAAGGTAGCAGTCCCTGGGCAGGGTCATCAGCCGTGGCTGCCGTGTCCTGTGGTTATTACCACACTGTGGCCCTCAGTGTCGATGGGACGACCTGGGCGTGGGGTAATAACAGAAATGGTCAGTTGGGTACCGGGGACAGGGTTAAGAGATCCGCCCCCTCTCGAATGATTGGCCTCGAGGACCAGACTGTCTCGATTGACAGACATTATTGATTGATAATGACCTTGAAGCAAACAGGACACTCGATAGTGGTCATGATGTTCCGTTCTAAGTCTGCTGTACCATTCCTCACCCGGTCGTCCCTCTCTGCAACACGGAGCCCTAGTTGAGGTGCCGGTGTGATGTTTGCCTTCTCAACTATCAAGAGTAAAGAATACGTCCCAGCAAAGACCACCTGTTGAACAATCACCCCTGGTGACTTCGGGAACCGAGTCGCCACCGTAAAGGTTTCCTTCCGCGGACCCAACTGACCACGTAGTCCACTACCGCACACAAACACATCCCCTTCCTGGGTCAACATCGCAGTGTTGCGCGAACAGCGATGACCAGGGAGACAGTCTGGTCCTCGACGCCAATCATTCGAGAGGGGGCGGATCTCTTAACCCTTTCACCGGTATCCCAACTGACCATTTCCATTATTACCCCAAGCCCAGGTCGTCCCATCGACTCTGAGGGCCACAGTGTGGTAATAACCACAGGACACGGCACCCACGGCTGATGACTGATTGATTGATTAATGGGGCTAAACGTCTCATATTTTTGCAACAATGGCTAATCGAGACGATGAGCGGGTGATAATGAAGATGAGAAAGATGATGATGAAGAAGAAGCCACATCCGAATCGGATCCAATGTACGTCGAGTGGGTCGTCATACGGGAGTCCAGCAAGGGAGGGCAGGGCCAAGTGGGAGGAGAAATATTCCGTGGGACAGTGGAGGGATAGGGACAGGGTCTCCTTTCGTCGCCTCTTACGACTAGCAGAGTCACTCTGGGCCTATTCTTCCCGGGCCCAGACGGGCGACGGCTGATGACGGCGTCGATACTCGCGTTAAGCTGGACAGGGTTTCGGCTACGTCAAGACCAAGCTGGCCATAGTTATTCCACCCAGTTATCAAGAGTGCCCAAGAGGCCGAGACAAGATTGATTGATATCTGGGCTTAACGTACCATATTTTTGCAACGAGGCTTATCGAGACAATGAGTGGGTGATAGATGAAGATGCAACAGGGGGCTGTTTGGAGGAAAGGGGCAAGTAGGAAGACGGGGTGAAAAATTGGAAGGGGGAGGAAAAGGGAGGGGGAAGGTTGTGGACTGCATTTCGTCTGACTTCTCCTCCTCGACCTGTCCGGCTAGAGAGGCCCTACCAGAAGCATACGCTTCCGCCGGCATAGCTCCAGGAATCATCAAAGCGCACAAACCTGCCCACCACGATAAGGTAGCAGTCCCTGGGCAGGCAAACTCAAGGTGTTATTGGAAGCACCACTACTGAAGAAAGGAATGTATTTGAAAATAAAAGCCAGAAACTGCGGTCTTTGGCAGAAGCCATCTTCTTCGTGAGTGTTCCAGACCTCACGTGTCAAACCGTCTTGCCATTAAGGTGTTGTGTCTTCAATGTTTACTTTCAGCTCTCAAAGTGGTCATCTCTCACAAAGGTAAGCTGTCTACATTCTACAACGCCTGATATTATTAGCGCATGGCGCTTCAACACTTGAGGCATGAAAGCACAGTCAACTAAGCTCTAGAAGCCTATAACTAAACAAACAAAAGGTTTCGACAACCGTAGAGAAACCTTTGGTTCAAACTTTCCCGATGGCAACTCTAAACGAAAGATCGTCATTTTAAAGAAATGTGTCAAGCAATTCCGCCTTGACACTTACACAGTTGGATGAACGAAACATGTCTTCAACATTCTCGATATCAGAACAAATGTTCCTGGGGTAAGTAGTGCTCATATCTTCGCTGAGAAGCGTGAGTTTAAGCCTGAACGCGTGCCTGTCCTCGGGGGTGCCTATGTACCTGACGGCCGCCCGGAACGTAGTCCCATCCCCGTCGTACCCGCCATGTAGCGTGAACACTCTGCCGAGCGCCGCGAGCACATCCGTGAGAAAGAGTCCGCGCCGCTGCACAAACGTGCGTGGCAGGTCGGGCCACGTCCGGTCCGCGTGGGCCGAGAGGGCGTGGGCCAGCATCGCTTTGGGCCGGCCCCTCCAACCGCCGCACACCAGGAGACAGTCGTAGTCGCGGCGGGGACAGACGGCGCCGTGTCCCTCTAGCTCGCACGCGCGCATGCGCAGCTAGCAGCCGTGCACTGTAGTTCGATGTTGGCACTCAGGCTCTCCAGCGCGAGATTCCTCACAGTAAGGAACTGTCCGCGACAAGATTGATTGATTAATGGGGCTTAACGTCTCATATTTATGCAACGATGGCTAATCGAGACTATGAGCGGGTGATAATGAAGATGAGAAAGATGATAATGAAGAATAAAGCCACATCCGAATCAGATCCATTGTACGTCGCGTGAGTCGTCATACGGGTGTCCAGCAAGGGAGGGCAGGGCCAAGTGGGAGGAGAAATATTCAATGGGACAGTGGGGGGAAAGGGGATTGGGGTGTGGACTGCACTTCGTCTGACTTCTCCTCCTCGACCAGTCCGGCTTGGGTGGCCCTACCAGAAGCATACGCTTCCGCTGGCATAGCTCTCGGGATCAACAACTGCAACTGGCTGGGTCAGTGTCCTACGTGCTCCCGCTCGTCCCCTCTACCACAGCACTGAGGGCTTGGATACCTCACCCATAACACTGGTACACATCCTGTTAAACGGCACGAACACGTGTACGAGAGTTCAATCCCCTTTCCCCCCCCACTGTCCCATTGTATATTTCTCCTCCCACTTGCCCCTGCCCTCTTTTGCTGGACTCCCGTATGACAACTCACGCGACGTACACTGGATCTGATTCGGATGTGGCTTTATTCTTCATTATCATCTTTCACATCTTCATTATCACCCGCTCATCGTCTCGATTAGCCATCGTTGCATAAATATGAGACGTTAAGCCCCAGTAATCAATCAATCTGTGGGCTTCTCAAGACAAAAAAAAATGTACGTAAGATGACCCGTGAGAGATGGTGGCCGTCTCCCGCTCAACGCGAAGAGTTGTTTAAATAATAATTGCTGCGAGATCGGAATGCAATGCTGGTGGCGGTGTTTATGTGTTGTGATCATGCTTCCTCAAAAAAGAGTAACAGCTTTTCAAGAAAATCATTTCATCACGAGCGATACACGGAGTATCAGTTCGTTGTCAACTGTACGTTGGGAGGGAAGGAATGTGAGTATAACGAACACTATTATTGTCAATGAGTTACTTTACTTTATCGCCATAGGATAGTAGACCAATCTGAATTTATATTTTCAGTTCAATAATAGTACCATCCATTGTTTTAGTTGCCACCTATAACACGGCAATGCGCCAGACCGGGAGAGGTGGGGATCCCCCAAAAATGCCCACTGATCTTAACCAAAAGGTGGTGGGCCTTTTAACAAGAACATCATTGGAAGGAGTCGCTGGTGGCATCGAGGTTGGAGATAAGTTATCCCCCATGATGAAGTACTTGTTATTTTATTAGGCTCGCTAATTAGATTTTAAAAAACAACTTCGTTTTTCGTTAGCTCAAGTTGATCGAGAGGTGGATGAGGCAGTGCCTGGGACCAGCCACCAGGATGGTGATATTGTGGCCGTGGACAACACTCATCCAATGATCAATATTGGAACCCAAACCATTTTATAAGGGTATGTATATTTCTTTTAATTTTGTATTACTAGTTTAAATATTTATTTACAACAGGACTTAAGCCCCACAAGCGCAATATGCACCACCCAACCTGACGCATGTTGGAACCGGGAGTTAGATTATTATTATTGTTGTTATTTTTATATCTGTTCATAGTTATCAAAAGTCAAATATATTCTGTGTACGGTACTATATTTTTGTCTGTATATTAACATCCCATCTGGGCTCGAGCTAGACTTTGGGTGTCCGCCAGTCGTAACAGGTAACAAAATTAGGTCCTTCTCTTTCCCTTTCCTCCTGTCCTGACATTATATTAGTTCTAGTATTCGTCCTCGTAAAATTTGTCCCTTTCCACAAACCCCCTCCCAAAGTGACTCAGTTGTCAAGTACGCCGTTAACACCGTATAACCAATCAGTATATTTTTATTTCTGTTATTATTATTATTATTATTATTATTATTATTATTATTATTATTATTATTATTATTATTATTATTATTATTATTATTATTATTTGTGGTATAAAGGCACAAAACATCTGGGTTATCAGTGCCTATTTTTCCTATTTAAATCTTGTTTATTAGGTAAATTGATTTAAGGAACTTTAAAATGTTGTCGGTTGTGTCAGTTTTATCTTACAGGTTTTCTATTAGTGTGGATTTTATCTTATATCTTTGTCGTTCAGCTAAATACTTTGCACAATCTAAAATTATGTGTTTGACAGTCAATGTCACATTACAAGCATCACACACTGGTTGGGGTTCACTTTTTAGAAGATAGCTCTGAGTAATATAGGTGTGACCGATTCGGATGCGAGTTTAAACAACTTCCTCGCGGTGACATGAGCGCCGGGAGGATAGCTATGGAGTTGAGTCTTTTATTTCTCTTAGTTTCTTGTTTCGTATGCTCTGCCACTAGTTATGCCATAGCTTCATTTATTAAGTTTAAAAGACGCTTTCAGGTCCGCAGTTATAACTAATTGACAGTCGTTGCTGTCAGTGGTACAGGCTTCTTTAGCACATCGATCTGCCACCTCGTTACCAAGAATGCCTGCATGACCAGGCACCCAACAAAAAACTATGGACTTACGTTTGGCTAAAAGTTTCGATAAATTTGTTTGAATTTTAACAATCAATGGGTGCCTAGCATATACTTCTAAAAGTGCCCGAAGAGAGCTCAGAGAGTCGGTGCATATTAAAAACTTTGATGTCTTGCTTCGAAAGGCATATAAAAGACTTTGCATGATTGCGAAGAGTTCCGCGTTAAAAATGCTAAAAAGTGAGTCTAGGTGGTATAAAAACTTTTCATTGTCAGTAATAAAAGCGCAGCCGACCGAGTCCTCGATTCTCGAGCCATCTGTAAAAATGCATTCGTGATCGGCGTACTGGGAACGAATTTGATTAAACATTGCTTGTAGTCCTTCAGCCCAGGACGGTTTGCTTACAAAAAAAGGTCGACGCATTTTGACCTTGGAATATGATAAAGCAACGTGTACTTGGTTGTAATTCATGAGGTGCTTAGCTGGCAAAAGGGCCAAACACGCCGCCATTTGGATTTTATATAATTCACACTAATGGCTATACAAACCAAAGTACTTGACCAATTTCAAAAAACATTTGTATTTTAAATAGCATTTTTTAATTACAATGTACTCGTGTAAAAAAGTTTCAAATTAATTAATTGTATAATACATTTAAAAAACATTTTCCTACTCAATGTTTTTAGTTTCGGAATGTTAAGCTTAAAACTTTTATTGGAGCGTAATAACTGAAAAAGTACTTTATATAAACGTTTTAGATAGCTTTATTTAAAAAACAATGCAATCAAAGTGAAGTCTCTAGTTAGATTACTTCACGAGATATGAATTTTTAAAGAGTCGCGCTACGCTCTCTTGCCGCGCTCGGCGTTGCCCAAGCCAGGCGCCGAGCGGTGCGCGTGCGGTCTATGTAGTCTTGCCTTCTCATCTTCTGTTATTTGAATTGAATATTATTATTGCGTTAGCTTCGGTTCAATTATTTCAAATTCCAGGAATCTGGTTACTCACCCTTACCCCTCTACCCCACTATTTACTTTCCAAGCTCTGAGACAATGCTGGATGCAGCGTGCGATTTGTATTGAGAATTTATTTGAATTGAATTATTGCGTTAGCTTTGGTTCAATTATTTCAAATTCCAAGAATTTGGCTGCCCACTCTTACCCCTCTACCCCACTATTTACATTCCAAGCTTTGAGACAATGCTGGATGCAGCGTGCGATTTGTATTGCGAGTAGACCATCGAAAGGCAATCAATTCGTTACAATTTTGCGTGATTAAAAATGGGTTTTATGGATAAGGCATAAACGGTAACTGCTCACATTTTCTCATGCTTATTATGATTATTAAAACAAATTTGCGTTTGACAATTTCAAGGGAAAACATTTATTATTTTATAGAGTTTGAACAGAGAAACAGATATTGACAATTGTCAAGAGATTGACAACAAAGACAGAGTTTGAAGTCAATGCTTAATATTTCAATTTAGAAATTTTCCTCAGTTTGATTATCCCAGTACAATGCGTCTTTTATATCCATGGATTAAAAAGTAAAACCATACAATTCAGTACAAGTTTTTACTGCAATTGCATATTATATTAGTGATTTCTCTAAAGCAAAAACCGTAACACCTCAGAGCAATGCTAACGTTACAGCGCTAATAATGTAGAGCCCTATCATTTTACAACGTATTAGCTAAACAATGAGTGCGGTATAAATGAAACTATGTCTTGTACACATTTAATATATTTACCATTGATAATCAGATATTAAATTAAAATTAGAGCACCTCTTAACATCGCTTATTGAAGATAAAGCAGAAAAACTAGACACAAACATTGTTCTTATCACAAGCCAGTTGATTGATAGTGAACATTGCCTTGCCAGTCCATTCAGGGCACTTGCATGAACTTGTTGAAGAAACTTACATGCCAATAATACCTCACGCGTTTCATGCTGCAAAGTCGGGCACGTTGAATTATAGTACATTCTTCTGATACTGATGTAATTGTACGTTTACTGTAATACTTTAAGATATGCAACATGTACATAGGATTACACGAGCTCTGCAGGGTAAGAGGTGGAGTTGGTGATTCAACACGGTTAATTTCAATTCATACATTGGGTACAATGGGTAACATGGACGATATTCTTCCTGCACTGCACACTCAGGTTGCGATTTCACTAGCAAGTTTGGCAAAATCTGCTCTTAAAGCAGATCCCATTGAATGAAGTTTAGAAGAACTGCTTTTTAACATAGGATGAAATCCTAAAGGCTGAAGAGTTCTTAGTTCGTGGAGTAACACGACATGGAAGACTATGGATAAACTAAGACATTGGAAATATCACCAGTGTAAAGCCAATGTCGATTTACCACCTACTAGCAATTCAATAAATCTCAATGGCATGCGTGCTACTGTACGAATGATAACCATTTTAATTCTGATACGTCTTCTTAGACAACATTATTTGCCTTTGAGAAAGCAGACGAACTACTGGTTCCATTAATCCCGAATAATTGTCTTCTAGAATAATTTCTAAAAGCTTGCACTGATGAAAAATTTGTCACTAAAAATAATGCGTGTCGTGAGAATAACCTGTCTTGTACATTTTGTAAATGTCAGAGTTTCGATACAGTATGCTTCACAAATCAATTGAATGAAGATGGTCAATTAATAATCAGTTTATTCATCATAATTTAAACAATGTTAAAAAAAACATATCTCTTTAATATCTGATTTTTAAATGAGTGCAAGACATAGTTTCATGTATACCGCAATTGTCGTTAAGCTAAGACATTGTAAAATGATAGATAGGGCTCTACATTTGTTGATTGATTGATTGATGGGGCTTAACGTCTCATATTTATGCAACGATGGCTAATCGAGACGATGAGCGGGTGATAATGAAGATGAGAAAGATGATAATGTAGAATAAAGCCACATCCGAATCAGATCCATTGTACGTCGCGTGAGTCGTCATACGGGAGTCCAGCAAGGGAGGGCAGGGCCAAGTGGGAGGAGAAATATTCAATGGGACAGTGGGGGGGAAAGGGGATAGGGGTGTGGACTGCACTTCGTCTGACTTCTCCTCCTCGACCAGTCCGGCTTGAGTGGCCCTACCAGAAGCATACGCTTCCGCTGGCATAGCTCTCGGGATCAACAAAGCACGCAAACCTGCCCACCACGATAAGGTGGCAGTCCCTGGGCAGGCTCTACATTTGTGTGTGTGTTTCTAATAAAATACACTATTACAATTTTGCTTTAGAAAAATCACCAATATGGAAATGCAGTAAAAACTAATATTATGTGACGCATTTTCATCTTCATTTTCATACATTACCATCTCATTATCTCGATTAGCCAAAGTTGCAAAAATATGGGACGTAAAACCCAGATATCATCATCATTGAACCGAATAGAATTGAACTTTTAGCCCATGGATAATATGAACGACGCATTGTACTGGGGTAATCAAACTGACGAAAATTTTTTAATTTAAATATTTAGCATTGATTTCAATGCTATTGACATTGACTCTGTTTGTCCTGTTTCTCTGTTCAAACTCTGTAAAATAATAAAAGTTTTCTCTGGAAGTTATCAAACACAATTGTTTTCATTAGTCATAAGCGTGAAGAATTGTGAGCAGTTAATGTTTATGGCTTACCATTAAAAAAAAATTATTTTAACTGAAAATTGTAACGAATTGATTGCCTTTCCATGGTCTACTCGCAATACAAATCGCACGCTGCATCCAGCACTGTCTCAGAGCTTCAGGGAAGAATAGGCCCAGAGTGACTCTACTAGTCGTAAGAGGCGACGAAAGGAGACCCGTCTTGGCCCGGAGTAGAATAGGCTCAGAGTGACTCTGCTAGTCGTAAGAGGCGATGAGAAGGGACCCTGTCCCTTCCCTCCCACTATCCCAATGAATATTTCTCCTCCCACTTGGCCCTGCCCACCCTTGCTGGACTCCCGTATGACGATCCACGCGACGTACAATGGATCTGATACGGATGTGGATTTATTCTTCATAATCATCTTCTCATCTTCATTATCCTCATCTTCATTATCCTCATCTTCATTATCACCCGCTCATCGTCTCGATTAGCCATTGTGCACAAATATAAGACGTTAAGCCCCATTAATCAATCAATCAATCAGAGCTTCAGAGCTTGGTAAGTAAATCGAGGGGTGAGGAGGTGTGTGGGGGGGGGGGGGTAAGTAAATTCCTGAAATTTGAAATAATTGAACCAAAGCTAACGCAATAATTCAATTCAAATAAACTATCAGAAGATAGTCTGAGAAGGAAAGACTTCAAGACCTCACGCGCACCGCTCGGCGCCTGGCTTGGGCAAGCGCCGAGCGCGGCAAGAGAGCGTAGCGTGACTCTTCAAAAATTCATATCTCGGGACCTATTCTAGATACAGACTTGAATTTGATTGCGTTATTTTTTAAATAAAGCTATCTAAAACGTTTATATGAAAATTTTTTTCAGTTTGTACGCTTTTATAAAAGTTATAAGCTTAACATTCCAAAACTAAAAACATTGAGTAGGAAAATGTTTTTTAAATGTGTAATATAACTATTAAATTTGAAAATAACTACTCAAGTACATTTTAATTAAAAATTACAATTTATAATACTAAAGTTTTTTAAAATTGGTCAAGCACTTTGGGTTTTATAGCCATTAACGTGAATTATATAAAATCCAAGATGGCGGCGTGTTTGGCCCTTTTGCCAGCTAAGCACCTCATGAATTACAACTCAGGTAACATTGTTTTAACATATTCCAAAGTCAAAATGCGTCGACCTTTTTTGTAAGCAAAACGTCCTGGGCTGATGTACTATTGATATTGCAAGCAGGATGTAGTGCTTTTCTTGTATACTGACATTTGAGTGATGCATTTGGGCATACTGATCATCCATGGCGGGACAGCGGCAAAAGAATTGGTAAAAACAAGAGGTGGGGTAATATCTAGATAATTTATTAGTTCCAGGGATCGAATACCTGAAGGTCGAGTGGTCTTCTGTCTAATGGCGTAACGGTCTTGGTATGGTGGATTAAGTATTATGTCCTAGGCAGGGTTCTTAGGTGACCGCGCACAACATAGCCAAGTAATGGATAGTGTGAGTATATTGGTGCAGACCGAAGTCTGTCACCCATTGCTCGACGTTTCCAGAATTGCATCTGGCATGTTCACGAGTCCCTATCACGTCCTACTCATTCAAGAGCCTAACGTCGACTGACTATTGTCAGCCGAGGCGCGCGTTGTCTGTATACCCACTGCTGTAGAAGGTGGAGGTGCGGGGCGGCGCGGTTCTATTGTTAATCTTGAGGGCTGGGCCATGTTGCATGAAGAAAGCACTGGTGCGGTGGCGTTAGTTTTTTTCTGATGGTACTGTTTGCCTTGGTTCCACACACAGAGTCAATCTGGGCCTATTCTACCCCAGCCCAGACGAGTGTTTACTCGTTGGTGTTAAGAATTTTCGAACCAGTGTTATGATTGATTGATATTTGGGCTTAACGTCTTATATTTATGCAACTTGGCTAATCAAAACGATGAGTGGGTGATAATGAAGATGAAATTGGGGGTTCTTTGGAGGCAAAGGGGCAAGTATGAGGGCGCGTGAGGAAACGGAAAAGGGGAAATCAATTTATTTTTCAATATTTCAGTCCAGAATACAGAAAACAATGCGATTAGGTATTTAAAAAAATGTAATGGTGATGAATGAATGGTTATCGACGACTTGAGGTTGATTAATGGGGCTTAACGTCTCATATTTATGCAACGATGGCTAATCGAGACGATGAGCGGGTGATAGTGCAGATGAGAAAGATGATAATGAAGAAAAGAATAAAGCCATCTTCGAATCAGATCCATTGTACGTCGCGCGAGTCGTCATACGGGAGTCCAGCAAGGGAGGGCAGGGCCAAGTGGGAGGAGAAATATTCAATGGGACAGTGGGGGGAAAGGGGATTGAGGTGTAGACTGCACTTCGTCTGACTTCTCCTCCTCGACCAGTCCGGCTTGGGTGGCCCTACCAGAAGCATACGCTTCCGCCGGCATAGCTCTCGGGATCAACAAAGCACGCAAACCTGCCCGCCACGATAAGGTGGCAGTCCCTGGGCAGGTATCGACGACTTGTTCGCCATTGTTTCAGAAAGTGAAAAACACCATCAGGCCATCACCAAGAAAAAGTACGTAACTGATAAATTGCGCTCGGAATTTATGCAGGCCAACTGTTGTTGTTAAACAGCAGTTGACCCGAATAAATTGTACAAGCAGTGTTGTAAAAGTTACTTTTAGAAAGTAATTCAGTTACAGTTACAGTTACTTGCTTGGGAAAGTAATTCAGTTACAGTTACAGTTACTTTTTCCCTAAAGTAACTGAGTTACAGTTACAGTTACGTTATGAAGTAACTGAGTTACTTTTTAAGTTACATCATGACATTTCTTAAAAATGCAATAACTGACAGCATTACAAATAAAAAATATTTTTTGGGGGAAATAATGGCACGCAAAACTGTTTGTTTTTGCTAATTATATATTTATTCAGGCTTATAGTTATAATGGTACTTCATTACTAACAACTACATGTCTACTGCTACTACTACTACTAAGGAACACTTTACCGTTTACTGGTGACTTCTGGTGATTTTTTATATTAACATCTAAGACTCTGCGGGCACTAACTAACAAAATCTACGGGAATTATCTAAGCATTACAATTTTCGTTACAGCTGGCAGTTGTATTAATTTATTGTTGTCATGTTTGTTAACCCTGTGGTGCTGAGCCGCTACGTCGGTTGGCGCCCAGAACTATCAGCTGGCCTGTCCTTAGCGGGCAATACGAAATCGTAGAAAAATGTAGTTCCATCATATGACACACAAAAAAATTCGTTTTTTGTTTGTTTTTTAGGTTGATACAAAGCGGTATTTTTTTAAATTTGTACCACTACAGAACGAGCATGCTTAAGAAAAGTAACTCTAAAAAGTAACTGAAAACTGAGTATAATTACTTATAAAAGTAATTCAGTTACAGTTACAGTTACTTTGATATAAAAGTAATTAAAGTAGTAACTCAGTTACTCAAAAAGTAATTAATTACTTTTACTCAATTACTTTTACTCAGTTACTTTACAACACAGTGTACAAGTTTATTATACGTTGTGTACTCTGTGCACGGCGCCAGGGAGCGGTCTCTGCAGCAGTTGTGCGGGGGGATACGTAGATCGCGTGAGTCTCCTTACAGTCAAAGATCTGACAGAGAGCTCCGTAGAGAACCTTGCTCCTGGAACGACCATCACTGTGGCTCTAGAGCTCATACTAGAGAAATTCAATATCGCCACAGCCAACATGGCCGATGTTGTCTCCAGTCTGCTATGGGTAGGCAAAGATCTGGCTGCAACATCAGCTGGGCTGGAAGCTACTCGTTTGGCAGCAGACAGTGACATGCGCCAAGCTAATAGCAAAGAGGACAACTCTCACAGGAGATTTGAATAAGGCGAAAGCCAAATCAGAATACACATTCGGCACTTTGTAACAGGGGATAACTAGTCCTCAAGTTGAGAGTAGTTTCGGGTATGCTGCTCGATCAGAGTCCGGTGCCAGTTCATCCCATCATCCAGGACCAAGCACCAGTGGTTTCTCTTGGTTAAAACAAATGACAGCTGACTGACATCAAACTAACTAAGTAAAAAGTAAGAAAAAGATTTTATATGTGTGACACGGCAGTCGTTAAAATACGAACTGTTTAGAAGTGATGTTGAGAATCACTATTCGTTAGTTAAAACTAGTACAGAGTACATAACACCTCAAGGGATTTCAGCGTCCACTGACTATGAGATTCTATTTGATGACTCAGTCTTAAGCGGTTGTAAGAAACATCTCTATTGGGCCTACATTACAAAAGCCCCCTAATCTACAGCTAGTGGAAACTGATAGTTTTACACATTTGTAATTTGTAATTAAATTTGGCAGCGGGAGGAAGATACCAACTTACGAACATCACAATTCAGCTGGCGGCAAAATCATTTGAACATTTTTTAAACCATGTTAAATTCAAGCATGCTACCAAGCAAAGTTTGCAGGGGGACATAGTTCTAAATTACGACCATTGGCAATTAAAAAATATGCAATGCATTTTGTTTCACGAGTGCTTGTGGATGGACATTTACTTGAGTTGTATATATTATACAAATCTAGAAGATGAAACTGTATCAGTGGAAGGCCTGAACTCTGAGTTAACAGTAGTATAGTTCTACATTATTAATTGGACCATACATTTTTCTAACACGGAACTAGGCCTACTTCTTTTAAACAAATCCTATAGTCTATACTGAATGCCAGAGATAGTCGCAGGATTTCATATTCTTAATGTCAGAACTTACATTCCAAAACCTATGAGGTGCTTTTCATGTCAGCGTTTTACCACACCAAAAGCACTTGCAAAAGCAAACCAGTATGTCGTGCCTGTGGCCTCGACTTTCACGAGGACTCGGTTTGTACTGCTGCAACTAAATGCATCAGCCAAGGTCCCCATAGTGCGTTCTCGCGAGAGTGTCCGAAGTGGGTGGAAGAAAAGAAAATTCAGGAACTAATGGCTTTAGAACGCATCCCTATGACAGAAGCAAGACGTCGCTACAGAATTATGTGCCTTACTAGTACCTTACCTTTTTCATTCGCGCAAGCTGTTACAAGTAGGCGAATAGAAACCGTTCATGGTGTTGACAATGCCAAAGAAGAAGAAAATATTCAACTGAAGGACAAATAAAAACGCTCCTCGAAGTGCAGAAGCAACTTTAGGAACAACTTGCCGAGGAAGGTAATCAAATTAAAGAGCAGAACAACAAAATACAAGAACTCATTTCCATTATCAGGTTTCAAGATACAGTAGATAAAACCCAGCCCCACAACAAGACAGTACAAGAAGACAAGACAAAAGAAGAACCACAAAAGGAACACACACTGTTAAGAGTTATCGGCAGCAGCGTGGCTGCTCGACTTCATGAGGGGGCTGAGGAAGGGACGAGGTATTAGGGGTTGGCCCATAGAGAGAGCGAGACCGGACTACGAACGAGTAAACTGGTCAGGTAGGTTGCAAGCCCCGCCCACCCTTCCACAAGCCTGTGTGAGTAGTGAATACCGGGAAAGGTCTCGTGTCAAGTTCCTAGCTGATCTGATTGTCAAACCAAATCGTAAACATGAGCGGCTGGACTGTCATTGGAATTCATTGGAATTATTGAAAGGCAATTTCAATGTGATAAGTTGATAACATCACGTTGGATGGTATATACCCAAGTAACTAGCTAACTACAGCATGACTAAACTTGGCTTTCGGGTATAGCCGCGTCGATTATTGCTTTTAAGCTTTTAAGCAATAATCGACGCGGCTATACCCGAAAGCCAAGTTTAGTGATTGACTCGGGCCGCGAAAGCCTACGTGAGTGTTTAACTACAGCATGTACGCCATATTAGACCTTGGGCCAGCTATAACCCCCCCTCCCCCTCCCCCCCCCCCCCCCCCCCCGGTGCGGAAGGTCCAAAAGTGGTTTTGAGTACTTTGACTTTCGATTTTCACTTGTTAACCAACATGGTTTTGGTGGGTGCACTCACCAGGGGTGTCCAAATGTGGTACTGTGAAAACCATAAAAATATTAATTGAGGTATGTTGCCAGTTCAAATAAGTAACTATTTTTATAAAAATGTACTCTTTTATACGTAAGCTACTAAATAATACAATTTGTTGATTTTCAGGGTTACACAAACTAGTTATCTATTCATGTTTTGTTTTTATTTCGAGCAAAAAATCTATATATTTTGGCCGCTCTGTAACGCCCCACCCCTCAAATAATGGAAGGTCTAATAGTGGTTTCGATTACTTTTATATATGTCCTTTTGATTTTCACTTGTAAGCCAGTATGGTCTTGGCGGGTGCATCTACCAGGGTTGTCCAAATGTGCCACCATACAAATCGATATTAATATTATATGCAATTCTTGACAATAAATCAAAAAAGTTGTAAGTATATAACCTCAAGCATCTAAAATGCTTGATAACATGAATTTTTTTATTTTTCAGGGGTGAGAAAAACATTCTATGTACATTTTATGTTAAATTTTTAGGTAAAATGTATCATGTTTGCCCCATCTGTAACCCCCCACCCCTCCAATATTGGAAGGTCTGAAAGTTTTTGTATACTTTGATACATAACCTTTTAATTTTTAAAGCAAAGATGGTTTTTGTGAGTGCACTTACCAGGGCTATCAAAAATGTCGAAATAGTGAGCAATATTAATGATAATTGTGATTTTGACAATAAAATGAACATTTTTGGAATTAAGTAACCTTTAACACATTGAAATTGTTAATTATACATTTTTCCATTTAAATGGTCGCACAACATAATATATAATACATATAATTTAATAATTTATACATTTTATGTGTTAACTTTGAGCATAACATGTATAGGGTTTACCCCATGTTCCCCATAAGCCGGAAAGTTTAGAACTGTTTTTGGATACTTTGGTACACTGTGTTTTGATTTTAGCTTGTTAGCCAACATAGTTTTGGTGGATGCACCCACCAGGGGTATCCAAACATGGCGAAATAAGGAGCAATATTGATGTTAATTGCGATTCAGGACAATAAATTAACAATTCTGGGCGTATATTTTCTGTAACATTCAAAATCCTTAATTTAATACATTTTTCCATTCAAGGGGTGCACAAAACTTTCCATATACATTTTTTGGTTTACTAAGAGTAGATAGTATATAGTTTTGCCAGTCTATGACCTCCCATATTACCCACATTGTGGAAGATGATGGAAGCGGGTTTGAGTACTTGAATACATTGTCTTCGCATTTTTACTCAATATACAACATGGTTTTAGCGGATGCACCCACCAGGGGTGTCAAAATGTGGCATCTCAAATGTATATACATAAATATTAATTGCGTTTCTTGAGCGTTTATGTAAGTATGTTTGTTATTTTGTGACTTTTGACTGTTCCACCAACTAAGTGACATGCATTTGTATCATAAAAGCTGCAAAATCCTTAAATAAACGTGGTTCTCTTTTAAAGACGTTAATTAATGTAAAAAAAAATTAAATTAAAAATTAAAACAAAAACCTAAAATGGATATTATTCTATGGAAATCACATATTACAAACAATGTTAATACACTTACGTATATTTCAAAGCTACAAACAAAAAAAATGGAAACTTCTCACCTTTATTAGCTAATAGTGCAAAAAATAGCGATCGAAGATGGATTTTGACGTTTAAAGCGGGATTACCCTGAAAATGTATAATTGACATGTATAATAAATAACTTATTCGTAATGTACTCATCAAGACCTTTCATTAGAGTAAAACTAACTACTTTCGTACTACAAGACTCACAATTAATATTTGTACTATTTAGACCAAAATCTTTGGACACCCCTGATTGATTGATTAATGGGGCTTAACGTCTCATATTTATGCAACGATGGCTAATCGAGACGATGAGCGGGTGATAATGAAAATGAGAAAGATGATAATAAAGAAAAACGCCACATCCGAATCAGATCCATTGTACGTCACGTGGGTCGTCATACGACAGTCCAGCAAGGTTATGGGGTTATGTCCGGCTGGGTTATGTGGGAGGAGAAATCTTCAGTGGGGCAGTGGGAGGCCAGGGTCTCCTTTTGTCGCCTCTTACGACTAGCAGAGTCACTCGATGGGCCTATTCTACCTCGGGCCGAGACGGGTCTCCTTTTGTCGCCTCTTACGACTAGCAGAGTCACTCTGGGCCTATCCTTCCCCGGGCCCAGACGGGCAATTTTTACTGGTAATCACAACGATAATTCAACAAAAAACTACTTCAAAATTTCAATTTAAGCATCAACACGCGGCCGCATCACAATATCAACAAATTATAGGAGGTATGCATTACGTCACAACATAAGAAATATACCGCACAAAAATAATCGTTTTACCGTCTGCAAAAAAAAAACAACAACAACAACAACAAAGAAGACGGACGTAATCAGTGTATGTGTAGACATATTTCAGATCTAGTTATTTGAGTATCGTGGAGCGTTGTAATGGATTATTAAAGAGTCGCTGGAGATGCCTTCTCAGGCATAGGGTATTGCATTACCATCTTGAGAAGGCATCTCAAATAATTATGGCTGCCGCGGTACTCCACAATATGTGTGTGGAGTACGGCGTTCCTCCACAAGCTGCGCAAGACCATGACGCTGAAGGGGAACTAGACTTCGGAATGGGAATTGGTGGAGAGCAAGCTGAAGCTGAAGTCATCAGAAATGTAAACCCAATCCTGGCAAATGCACGCAGGTTGCAACAGCGCCTGATTCACGTTGAACTTACACGCTAGGCAATTCGGTAGGGCAATTCTTCTTTCACTGGTACGGACATATTACTTTCTTGTGCAGTCTTCTCATATCTGCTTCTTAAATCAAACAAACAGTTTGCTGTAGAGTTTAAAATAATGTGATAAGTGTAAACATGAAGCAGTCACTTTCCAATGCCCTATAATATATGATCAACAACATCTAACGAGGGAAGACTGTTTGCTAAAGAACAAAATACAGAAGAATTTAAATTTCCAAGAGCATGCAGAGCAGCCTTCTCAACAGTTGCAAGCAGTTCAACTGCCTCAAACACTTCCAATGCACAATGTAGAAGACATGGAAGCTGCTCTGGCTAACAAAGACACGTATGCAAAATTAGTAAGTTGCTAGAATTACTAAGCTTGTATCCTACATGAAACTAAAAATTATTTATCCATAGGCCTACCCAAGATAACAACATTTGCTTGTTCAATGTGCGAGAGCTTAAAATCATGTTTGCTACACTGCTCATTAGGCACCCCAAAATTAAATTTAGACAACGCTTCAATGAAAACCGACTTTCCTTACCAGTACAATACAAAATGGTCAAGATGCCAATCCGAAAAAAATAGTAGGCCTATCGTATCTGATTGTTGATTGGATTTATTTTTAAGACAAATATACCAACAGATAACACAACTTTTATAATGTGTGCTCTCTAAAAAATGCTAATAAGCCTACTGTAGTTGTTATTTATGGCAAAATCTTTGTTTTTGCTATTCGATCAATGCAGTTCCTATTTGACGTTTTCCTAGTAGGCCTACTTGTATCACATTTTGTAGTATAAATAGGTAATAAATTGTTGGCCATAACACATTTCTCTTCATGCTTTAATTGATTATTTAGGCTTAACGTCTCATATTTTTGCAACGAGGCTAATCGAGACGATGAGTGGGTGATATATGAAGATGAAATAGGGGGCTGTTTGGAGGAAAGGGGCCAATAGGAGGGCGGGGTGGAAAGGGGAAGGTGGAGGAAAGGGGCTTGGGGTGTGGACTGCACTTCGTCTGACTTCTCCTCGACCAGTCCGGCTAGGGTGGCCCTACCAGAAGCATACGCTTCCGCCGGCATAGCTCTAGGAATCATTAAAGCACGCAAACCTGCCCACCGCGATAAGGTAGCAGTCCATGGGCAGGTTCTCTTCATACAATAAAAATGTTATTTAGGTGCACTTTTGATGATTGCACAAGACATGATCGGGTGGTAATGAAGATGATGACGAAGAATAAAGCCAGTTCCGAATCAGATCAACTGCAGGTCGCGTGGGTCGTCAAACGGGAGTCCAAAAAGGGAGGGCAGGTCCATGTGGGAGGAGAATTATTCAGTGGGACAGTGGGGTGGGGGAAGACAGGGTGTCCTTTCGTCGCCTCTTACGACTAACAGAGTCACTCTGGGTATATTCTTCCCCAGGCTCAGACGGGCTGTAGCCTATTGTTACTATGGCCGTTTTCAGTTTAATTTAAACTTATGCTTGTAACTCTAGTTCCACTGTGGTTGCTAGAGTTACGTATTTAAACTAGTTCTTAGGCCTAAGTCTAAATGCACTTATCTATACAATTTGTTAGTACATAGGGCTTACTACCAAACAAAGCTACAATTACATTATTTGGTGGAACGGAGAACATACAGTGAAAAACGCAAAAAGAGTTGGCGAGGGTGCCCCAGAGGCCACAACGGCAGCGAAATGGTCAAAACGAGTCGACCACTGTGAAAAACTGATAAGGGAGACTAGGGCCACAGAAGTGGGCATGGATACCCGGGGAGTTGGGCCAATAATCATAAACCTTCATGCAAGCGATGACACCGAAAGCGACGAGACAGACGAGGATGATGACGAGCTATGGCGGTTCCGCTATGAAGCTAGAACAAACTGACATTTTTGAATAGAATAGTCTGCAAATGCTGCCATGGATAATTTATTTACACTTTGCCACTCTCTAGATAGTCTAATAATTTTATTTATATATATATGGATTTGTTGTCTACCGAGATATTCCGCCGCTTGTGTGAGTATACTGGTGCAGACCGAAGTCTGTCACCCATTGCTCGACGTTCCGCCCGAATTGCATCTGGCATGTTCACGAGTCCCTATCACGTCCTTCTCATTCAACAGCCTAACGTCGACTGACTATTGTCAGCCGAGGCGCGCGTTGTCTGTATACCCACTGCTGTAGAAGGTGGAGGTGCGGGGCGGCGCGGTTCTATTGTTAATTTTGAAGGATACGCCATCTGGTCCGAGGAAAGCACTGATGCGGTGGCGTTCGTTTTTGCTGAAGGTGGTGTTTGCCTTAGTTTCACATGGAATGGGGTCAGGATAAATATATATATTTATATATATATATATATATAACATATAAATAACAATGCACTGGCCAGAGGTTTTAACTTTGCGATTGCGCCCTCGCAATACCGATCGATTTGATTTGATATTTGGGCTTAACGTCTCATATTTTTGCAACGAGGCTAATCGAGACTATGAGTGGGTGATATATGAAGATGAAATATGGAGCTGTTTGGAGAAAAGGGGCAAGTAGGGAGCGTGAGAAAAGGGGAAAGGGGAGGAAAGGGGATTGGGGTGTGGACTGCACTTCGTCTGACTTCTCCTCCTCGACCAGTCCGGCTAGGGTAGCCCTACCAGAAGCATACGCTTCCGCCGGCATAGCTCTCGGGATCAACAAAGCACACAAACCTGCCCACCACGATAAGGTAGCAGTCCATAGGCAGGCGTATACCCATGGAAAAAATTATTTGTGGGGTGGAACCAGCTTTTTTATCCCGTCCCGAACACAAGGTCGAAGATTTACGTCAATACATACAGCCTCAAGCACAAAGCCACTTGCGGACGCAACTTTTGACTTGCGTCTGCAAATCAATGAAACTGAATGCACAAAACGATTTACCGACGCAAATATTTGCGTGAGCTCGTTAAAGTTGCGGCTGCCTCGACCGTCCCGCAAATAGATAAAAATAGCGGCCCTGTCAAATACGGTGGACAACGGGCTCCCGCGATCTCGTGTTTTAGAAATTGCACCAATGTATTGGAAGTTCCTGATTACATTTTTATTACTAGTTATTATCTGGTAAAACATTTGGCTCCACTGTTAGTCAAAGATCTTTGTGTGGATTCAAGAATGTGCGATAAGAAAAAGTTACGGTACCTTCCAGTTGACGTTCAGATAAGTCTCCTTTTAAAATTGGCCTAGGCAAGCATACTTGTAAACCATGTGTAAGTGCGGAGTGCCTCGCTACACGCCATAACAAATCTTAATGTGTGTGAAACTCAGAAAGTATAACTAAGGCCTCAGCCCAACCCTAGGCCTGGGCTATAAGCAGGCGTATGGCGAGGCCCTAGGCCTAAAGCACAGGTTTCAAGGGCTTAGCAACTTGTGGTAACGACAGCTTCAGTTCAGTCGTAGACGAAAAATAAATAAACGCTTTGTGTGTAAACAGCTAGGTAGGCATAGGTCTAGGCTTAAGACGCCTAGGCCTAGGCCTACCCTACGCCGCATAGGCTGTTTAGGCGTAGGATCCGGCATACGAAACCTCGCAAACACCTGGGAATACCGCCGTAAATCGTAGCGTAGAGAGAATACAAGTACAATTATATACTTGGCCGTAGGCCTAAGCCTAAAGGATTGGTGTAGTAACAGTAAACCTACGTTATAGTTTAGCCTTAGACCAACGTATAGGCCTACCAGTACATACCAAGTACTAGGCCACTAGGCTTAAGCTCAGACCACCTATTATGCAAATAGCCCTGACCATTCTGGATTTCCATACCATTACCTACACTAGGCTAGGTCTAGGCCCGCGTAAGAACCATACTAAGAGCTAGATATAGACCCAAGCCCTAATGGGAATACACTAGATTATAGGCTGATTTATGTCGATGTCCGGATGTTCTGTGTCAACAGGGAATAAAATAAAATTTTATTATTACAAGGATGAATTTTTTAGGCCATACTCATGTAGATACAAGTCTATAGTTATGCGTTGAACTTTTTTTTATCCACCTGCCCCCCCCAAAAAAAACTTGTTGCTGATAATCGTTTCCCCCCAACAGCAAAAGGGAATAACATAAATTTTATTATAACAGGCCTGAATCATATAGGCCATTAACCTTTAGATGAAGTCCCCCTTACCCCATTCCTACCACTCATCCTCATTTGAGACGCGCATGCTTAGTCTCACTGTGGGTGGTGCCGCTGCATCTTCAATGGGCGCCAATCCCATTCCATCTTGTTCGCCCTCAACATTTTCATCTAATTTCCATTCAGTATCATTAAAATCCCGTCCATCAACAATAAATTCCCGTCCATCAACATTACATTCCCTTCCAACGTCTCGAATGAGTTCGCCAGATGCCATTCATGTCGCGAAAAAGCAGAAGGTGAAATCGTTGGAGACGTTCCTGAAAAAACATATCTCCGAGAACAACAATACAGTCAAAGAAATCCTTTAAACTATCCCCGCAGATTCTGCGGACAAACACTTCTCAAATAACTTATGTCAACTGTTCCATAACGTCAAGCCGCTCCAACGGAAGCTGGAATGCCAGCATGAGGTTATCCGTCTTATCAACTCCTACATCGGGGATAACGAAGATGACAATGTCTAGGGCCTCGCTAAGTAAACTTATATAGATTGATAGATATTTGGGCTTAACGTCTCATATTTTTGAACTTGGCTAATCAAGACGATGTGAGGGTGATAATGGAAATGAAATTGGGGGCTCTTTGGAGGATAGGGGCAAGTAGAAGGGCGCGTGAGGAAAGGGGAAAGGGGAGAAAAGGGGATTAGGGTGTGGACTGCACTTCGTGTGAATTCTCCTCCTCGACCAGTCCGGCTAGGGTGGCCCTACCAGAAGCATACGCTTCCGCCGGCATAGCTCTCGGGATCAACAAAGAACGCCAACCTGTCCACCACGATAAGGTAGCAGTCCCTGGGCAGGTGCTTACAACATGTCATTGTTTTATTTGGTTTGTCATGCTTAGGCATAGACCTAACATAGCATAGAAGATGGAAGCACAACAACAACAACAACAACAAAGGCTGCCTAGAAGACATCACCGCCTTGGTAACGCGGCAAGGTCACCGGCTTGGTGGTTGTACTGCGTTTCAAGTTATGGCCGACATTGCACGGTGGTGCAAGTGCACGCGCATTTGTTGGTAGCCCCACCTAGTAGTGAAAATAGAAACTATAAATTCAGTTGGTAAAAGAAGCTCATTACCGACATCACCGCCTTGGTAACGCTACATGATCTGGTGGCCGAAAATGAATTTAGCGGTAAATGACCGTTTGCCGGGAATTCCTCAAAATCTGGAGTTTCCAATAATGTTGGAATAGCCCTCAGTTCATTTGAATGGCTCATTCATATTTGTACGTTCATGCATACAAGTTACGCAGGTGCTGTGTATTATAAGTGCAATGAAGAATGATGGTGATGAAGATAGAAGCATATCGTCTATGTCTACGGTACGAAGAGGCCCAAATCAAGAAAGTTTACACACAACTAAATATTAAATATTATAATAACGAAATTATTGCATTGCATAATATATTATACTTTTAAGTTTTAACCATTAATTCCTTGTTAAAATGCAGATGCAATAAAATACCCCATGCTTTCAAAGCATTTCAAAATATTACAGTCTACATGAGTTATTATTTAATAGAGTTTAATTAAAATATAGATATAAAAGACACCTCCGGGAGCATTCTAAAAAAAAAAAATCACAAAACATAACAGTTGATGTTATGGTAGACTGTCCCTCCAAACTCTCACAAATCACAAAATAATGGCAACATTTTTTTCATGAAACTGTCGTGGTTTCTATACAAACCGAGAACAACTCCAACTGTTGCTCCGTACAAACATCCCCTTATTGTTTTCTTGTAAGAAATTATAGATTTAGTTATAAAGACAGACCATGGCCTTGATATTCATGTGGTATCGCAGCCAACCATTACGGACCATGAATTGATTCAGATTAATTTAACTAATCATACTAATGATGTGCAGGGAAAGCATACTATTAGAAAAAGGGATTATGAAAAGTGTAAGGATAAGCTGAATATGTATCTAATAGATCGCTGATTGATTGATTGATTACTGGGGCTTAACGTCTCATATTTTCGCAACTATGGCCAATCGAGACGATGAGCGAGTGATAATGAAGATGAGAAAGATGATGATGAAGAATAAAGCCACATCCGAATCAAATCCATTGTACGTCGCGTGAGTCGTCATACGGGAGTCCAGCAAGGGAGGGCAGGGCCATGTGGGAGGAGAAATCTTCAGTGGGGCAGTGGGGGGGAGGGCCAGGGTCTCCTTTTGTCGCCTCTTACGACTAGCAGAGTCACTCTGGGCCTATTCTACCCCGGGCTGAGACGGGTCTCCTTTTGTCGCCTCTTACGACTAGCAGTCACTCTGGGCCTATTCTTCCTTGGGCCCAGACGGGTGTCTAATAGATCGAGATTGGTTATATAACTCTGATGATGTTAATAGTGTAGCTAATAATTTTGTTCAAAATATTGTTACAGGTCTTGACCTAATTGCCCCTCCTAAAAACAGTGGTCACTACTCAATGTTTGAAATACCCTTGGTTTAATAACATAGTAAGAGAAGTGTAAAAAGAAAGGGCTTATAATTATTAATGTAAAATTAAAAAAATGTGCCATGCCCACACTACCGTAATCCCCTTCTCCTATTCTCCCTTTATAGTTCCCACAGGTTTGCGATGCTAATATGAAGTTTCTGGACATCGTTGTCCGTTGGCCTGGCTCGGCCCATGACTCGCACATCTACAATAACAATGAGCTTAGAAGGCATTTACACAATGCAAATCTAACTCTTTCAACCTGGCTGCTTGGCGACAGTGGTTATCCACAGCAGTTCCGCCTCATGGTGCCAGTATTGCGACCTGTTACACAGGAAGAACGGCATTACAACGAACGTCACAGGTCAACAAGGAATGTTGTTGAAGGGGCATTCGGTGTGCTAAAGATCAGGTGGTTGTGTCTCTCTAGAGCCGGCACACTGTTGTACACCCCTGCTAAGGTTGTGAAGATGATCGGTGCTTGCTGTGTACTGCACAATATTTGCATTGAAAACAATGTTCCTCTTCCAGGAGATCCGCCAGATATTGTACCTGGCAATGAGGATGATGCATTGGGTGTTGCAGCATTCAGCACAGGATCTGGCCATTCGCAACAGAGGAGGCGCTATGCGGGCAGCATTGTATGCTACAAGATTCAACAGGCCCTAAGCAGATCAACTGAGAAATTTGTTTTCAAAGTCCAAATCTTAAAACTATATTCCCTTCGGTTACATGTCTCATAATTCTGCAACATTTTCAGTTGATTCTGCTCCTTCCACTTAATAGCGGTACCGTTATTTTTTGTGGTTTAACCTTTCCACGTCAACAAAAAAGACCCCATAGATGAGGGGTGCCCAACATACGGCCCGCGGGCCGCATGCGGCCCGCGAAGCCATTTTATGTGGCCCACACCTCCCAGTGCATAGTATTGTCTTAAAAACATGAGCCTCATAAATAAACCCGCGAAGGAAACTTAATTTTCTGTAAACTCGTTTTGTTTTAAAATTGATTTGTTTGAGAGCTCAGAATTCGCAGCGAAAATGGTCATAATACTTGTTTCTACAGTATTTTGTCGCGCGGTCAAGGCGAGTTCCTTGGAAGCAGCGGAGGGGGTGGTATTGTTTTCTTTGGCGACATCCGGCTACAGGTGATCATTTTACTCAAAGGTCGCCGGTACCCTTAAAGGGTGACGGTGTGACTGTGGCATAAAGGCTGCCGCCACGGACTGGGGCATGCCATGTGTTTGACAGTTTGCACTTTTCCGCAGAAACTGTAGGTAATTTTCCCATTGGCCAAAAGACATGTACCCGACTCAGGGTGGCTCAAGAACCAACCGGCGAGGACCACTGGATTTGCAGGTGTCCGTGGAAATATTTTTCACACTTTTAGTCGTGTTCATGCTCGCAAGTGAGAACGTCGTTGTAAAATTTATGTGTCTGTGTGTTGAGTATTTAGTGTTGATTTACCTACGTGTTTTCTAACAATATCACTGTCAAAAGAATTAAAACGACGTAAAATAAGTAGTGAATGCCGTGTGTTTAATGAAAAGTGGACGGATAGTTATTTTTGTGTGCCAAGTAATGAGAAAGTTGTGTGCCTAATATGCAGAGACATCATTGCAGTGTTCAAAGAGTACAATATCAAAAGGCATTATGACTTGAAACACAAAAATGAGTACGATAAATATGAAGGAATAAATCGAAGTGATAAAGTAAGCAAACTTAAACAAAATCTCGTGTCTCAGCAATGCATGTTTAAAAAAAAGATAAATGAAAACCAAGCGGCTGTACGTGCTAGTTTTCGTGTTGCCCACTTATTAGCGTCGGGGGGCAGACCATTTTCTGATGGGGAATTTGTAAAGAACTGTATGCAAGCAGTTATCGACGAAGTTTGCCCCGAAAAGAGAAGTACCATTGACGCGATCAGCTTGTCACGCAATACAATGACAAGAAGAGTGGAGGATTTGGGAACAAATTTATTTTCCCAACTGAAGGATAAATGCAAAACATTTGAAAGTTTTGCTTTGGCTTTGGATGAAAGTACCGACGTAACAGACACAGCTCAAATGCTGATTTTTATTCGTGGTACCGACGACAAGTTTAATGTCACGGAAGAATTAGCGTCATTAAAAAGTTTACATGACACTACAACAGGTGAAGATATATTTAACAACGTGAGTGAATCTCTGGAAGAACTTGGTCTAACTTGGGCGAAGTTAACAGGCATAACAACGGACGGTGCACGCAATATGACTGGGACTAATGTTGGTTTGGTAGGGCGAATTCGCAAAGAAATGGACAAGTTAAATGCCGAAAAACCTCTAGAAATACACTGCATCATTCATCAGCAGGCATTATGTGGCAAAGCTTTGAATTTGGAACATGTTATGAAAGTTGTAGTATCCACCGTTAATTTCGTTCGATCTCATGGATTGAACCATCGCCAGTTTCAATCATTTTTAGATGCAATTGAGGCAGAATATGGAGACCTGTTGTATCATAGTGAAGTTCGTTGGTTAAGCCGTGGCAACGTTTTGAAACGGTTTTTCAATCTACGGTCAGAGATTGAGTTATTTATGAATGATAAGGGAAAACCAATAGCTGAACTATCAGACGACGAGTGGTTGTGGGATCTTGCCATTCTAACAGATTTACCTGCAGGGCGATTCTCTAAGATGCGCGGTAAATTTAACCTTAACGACACTTGTACTAAACTTACCACACGATAAGCTACCGCGCGATTCCCAACTACCATTTCATAACGTTCGATAACCGTATCGAAAGGACGTGGCCGTTGCAGCAGAGCAGCGCCTGTTATATATTAGTTTGTGGATGTTTTCGAGATGGCTGTGTACACTATAGAAAGTTAACCAATCACAACGCGTGAAAAAATGGAACGTTTGCCATTGGGTGCGTTTGATTTCCGGACACCTTCTGCACTTTTTTCACTTATTGCAGCATTAGGGTTCGTTTGATTTACCGGCACCTTTTGTACTTCATGCCATGTATCCCATGAAATAACATGGAGTGAGTGCAAAGAGTATAAAAGGTGTAGCAAATCAAACGAACCTAGTGTTTGAACTTAGAAGTAGGCCTAGGGTTCTAGGCCTACCCTACGTGCCGTGACGGCACGGCCAAACTAGGAAAGTAGGGTTATGATACAAAATTACTTCTAGACTTTTGTTACATAACTACAAATTATATTTCCTTACTCACAAACATATTTTTAAATATAAATATCGTATATTTGTACCGATACACACAACAAATTTCTATAATCAATTAGTTCAAATGCTGAAGTGAACATGAGACGGCTTGAAAAGTCCGCCATGTTTTCTTATCGCACGTCTAAAGGCAGGGTTTTGGAGCGCGCTACTTTTAACGTAGGTGGTAACGATCTTTGTCGATAAAACACGGTAGAGAATCGCTAACTCAATGCGGTAAGGCTCGTAACGTCGAAAACGGGCGTTCAATTTACCATGGACCTTAGAGAATCGCCCTGCAGAACAGTTAAACATTTTGAATATGAAACTTCAGGGGAAAGGAAAATTAATATGCGAAATGTACAGTGAGGTCAAAGCTTTCAAAACTAAATTACAACTTTTTCGGCACCAACTTGACAACAAAAAAGTTCCCCATTTCAGCTGCTGCACTGAACTGCTAAAAGATAGTTCATTCCGCAGTGAAACTCCAATTGGGCGAGTGATCAAAGTTATAGATGACCTTCAAACGAACTTTGATAATCGCTTCCAAGATTTTTCCGCACGTGGCAGTGAAATTAGACTTTTTGAGAACCCATTTGCAGTGGATGTTAATGACGTAAAGATCGAGCTTCAACTGGAAATAATTGAATTGCAATGCAACAGCATTTTGAAGAATAAATTCAATGAGAGGGAATTGCTAGAATTCTACAAATGTTTGTCGTCACAACAATATCCATGCCTCCTGAAGTTTGCTCGTAGATTTGCATCAGTTTTTGGAAGCACGTACATTTGTGAATCGACATTTTCACGAATGAAATACACCAAATCCAAGCTACGGTCGCGACTGACAGACTCTCATCTCCATGCAGCTTTAAGGGTTGGTGTCACGAACTTTGCACCAGAAATTGATAAGATATCGCAGGAGAAAAAAGCACAGTCCTCTCATTAACGGTAAGTTCACTTGATAAAACCCACAGACATAAACAATTGTCACTGGTCATAACTTGCACATTCAAATTACGTGAGCTTTAAGTAATTTTTCGGTTATTTTATAGAAATAAACCTTAGTGACATGGTGTTAATTCATACCAAGTTCAAGTAGTCCTATATCAATACATTTTTCATAAAATTTGATATCGCTTAAAAAAACCATCGATATACATTTGTGTTGACATGGCCCGCCAACGTATAATAATTAGGTCATGTGGCCCACTTCTAAATTAAGTTGGGCACCCCTGCCATAGATAGTTCAAACCGTGGCGAGATTGATTGATTAATGGGGCTTAACGTCTCATTTATGCAACAATGGCTAATCGACACGATGAGCGGGTGATAATGAATATAAAATTGGGGGTTCTTTGGAAGAAAAGGGCAAGTAGGAGGGCGCGTGAGGAAAGGGCAAAGGAGGGGAAAGGGAGGGAAAGGAGATTGGGAGTGGACTGCCATCTGCCACACTAATAAAGTGTTGCGATTCCATTTGCAAACCTTCTCACTACAGTTGGTTGTTGTTATTGGTTTCAAGTGGGAGAAAACGGATAACCAAAGAGTATTAATGGAACGTTCCAATATTGAGCTGCATAGAATCAACACTTTAAGAAAGTATAAACAAAACATTGATAGTCTAAATCTAGTCCTCGGCAGCAAAATATTGTAGACAAAACGTTGATTTTAAAGAGAAGAATGTTGGGGAAGACATGGAAAAATAAAGATACGAAAAGTGCAAAGCGAGGTGACATGAATGATGGAAGGAGATTAATTATGTTGCATGCGCGGAGGGGGAGAGGGGGGGGGGGTGGTTTTGTCCCTTAATCCAGTTTACTCTTTGCTTCTGGTAGTAACACTGGTGACTACCATGGTGAAATGAATAGCAACAACTAAGATACAATTAAAACTAAAAAAAAATTTCAACTTCAATACACCAGCTACCGAATAACTTTCTTACTCACCGGAGAGACAGGGAAGTTTTGTTTTGTTCCCTAAATCCCAATTCCAAACGGTTTTTTGTTCTCCTCGAGCGAGAAGGCTCTTAGGCCAAAAGCTTTGATAAATATCAAGGATGCCATAATAGTCTTCTCTCTTCTGGCCACTGTTTAGTACTCGATTAGTAACTACCATACGTAGCAACGTGACACTGCATTGTGCAGAAGATCAATATTGAGGCACATATTTGACTGATACATTGTATGAAACGCTGGATACCAATTTGAGTTTCGTTTGATCGGTTTGATTGGTTTGATGGCTAAAGATGGAACCGTTGAGTGAGAAATATATTACGTGTTGATTAATATAACATTATGTAAGATATTTATTATATTTCTCGCTTAACGGGTGAAACTCTTCCCTAGGAGTTGCAATCCATGCAGCCAATGTTCCTGTGATGGCAGGTGAACGTGACGCAATGCCGAGCGGCATGAAGAGCGCCCATCACCTTCTACGTGGTAGAGGACTACCGCTCGATGCTAAACATCATAAAGTCAACCACCTCTGGCCAATTCACGCTATCATCCACCCGTGACGCGTTCCGCATAAAGGCCGCCAACATCGCCACGTACGATCAGCTGATCGCCGCCTTCCGCCGCGAGGACCTTCAATTCTTCAATTTTCTCCAAAGCGGACCAAAAACAACGAAAATTTGTCCTCCGTGGCCTCTCGGCCACAGTCCACGTCGACGACATCAAGGCCGACCTCACCGAGCAACGCTTCAACTTCACGGAAGTTACGCAGCTCCTTCACCGCCCCGTCGACGGGGTCCGCAGACCGATGCCACTCTACGTCGTAACCATGAAAATCTCCGATTCGAGCGACGGAAGGTCACTCTCGACAATTGAAAGAGTGTGCTACCATCGGGTCACCGTTGAAAAATACAGGGGACCACAGGGACCGCGGCAGTGCTACAACTGCCAAAAATACGGCCACAGTTCGGCTTTCTGTACCCTCCCACCTTCCTGCTTCAAGTGCGCACGAACCCACCCGTCCACTGAGTGCACCAAGCCTCGCTCCTTGCCTGCCCTGTGTATCAACTGCAACGGCGACCGGCCGGCATCATCCCGCCGCTGCCCAGCCTTCCTGCGCCACAGAGACCAACAGGCTCAACGCGCCCTCCCGTTTCGCTGTCCCGGCGACAAAATAAGAAATCCACCACCCCGGGGTTCCCGCCCCTACCCACACACCCATACACCCGCACTGGTGTCTCGTACGCTTATCAGAGGCGACTACAGGTGTGAGCGTGCTGTGCAAATCATCATAAGGAACAAAATACCTCACGTTTATTGTATATTATTATTAATATTCTGTATTGATTATATTAAGCTTAATTTCAAAAACATTTATGTATAACAAATAAAGACAATAAGGAATTTGCTCATTGTATTTTTGTCGACTTTTTTTTTGTTAAAAAAATAATCGGAATTAGATGTAGTTTTCTCAGTTGCAACAGTTAAAATTAACGTAAAAAACTACTCCCCAATCCGCTTGTGGAGCATATTGCCCCGCATTTGACTATTGTCGTGGCACAACACCATGACAGTGACGCTCTCCCCTGGGCAATGATGATGGTGCCGGACGTAGTACGGCCATCGACTCCCAACATGACTTCGCTGATGACGAGTCTCTGGAGTCTGATGGAGGTAAATAGCCTATGTTTTTAGTGTGAACTTCTGCAACATATTATTGACTAGACGAAAAGACGGAAAGATTCGTGTATACTAAATATCCCGTTAAAAACTAGCATGCAGAACTATGACATAACGCCGGAATGGCTATAACTTGTTGGTGATTAATTTGTGTTACTTGTAAAGGGGACATGTATAAAATGTATTTTTGTAATATGAGCAATATGTGCTAAATAAATAATAATTAATAAAAAACATGCCAACAACGTCCACCCCCATTCATCAAGCAAAATACAGTAGACCTTAAGCAATAAAGTGTTACACCAAAAAATATCAAAAAGATCATACAACAAAATTGATAAATAGTAACAGTAGTAACCTTGCGTCGTACACCCGAAACGCCAATCCCATTAAATTGTAACTCCGAGCCCACTCCTTCAATTGCAAGGCCCGCACCCGCGTTGGGTTATGATAGTGAACACATGATCAAGATATTTGGGCTTAACGTCTCATATTTTTGCAACGAGGCTAATCGAGACAATGAGTGGGTGATATATGAAGATGAAATATGGGGCTGTTTGGAGAAAGAAGGGCAAGTAGGAGGGAGCGTGAGGAAAGGGGAAAGGGGAGGAAAGGGGATTGGGGTGTGGACTGCACTTCGTCTGACTTCTCCTCCTCGACCAGTCCGGCTAGGGTGGCCCTACCAGAAGCATACGCTTCCGCCGGCATAGCTCTAGGAATCATTAAAGCACGCAAACCTGCTTACTGCGATAAGGTAGCAATCCATGGGCAGGATAGTGAACACATAATCCCTTCTTAAACCACACCGCAAAAGAGAACACTAGAACATAATTCCCCTCTGGACAATAATAACAAACTCAATGGTCTTACACAATAATCAGTATGGTTTTTATATCTAATTAATTCTATTACTAATCATCGATTTAATAATCAAAATAACTACGCTAATGGTTATATTATTTCATTCAGTCAGTAGGGCTTACCACAACGCAGTGCGCTGTTGATTAAGATTTTCGATTGTGTGTTGCAACCTTCAGATAAAGTAAAAAAAAAAAAATGCTGTTTTTAACGTAGAGGTTCCCTCTGCTCGTAACGTCTCATATTTGTGCAGCAAAGTACATGCCCGCCAGAGCCAGAAATGTCCAATGGAAGTTCTGCCAAGCAATCATCTGTGCTGTTGGACATTTAAAACGTTAATAAAATAAAACAGGTTTATGTCCACATACCCACGATTCCTTACTCTTATGTGCGTTCGCCAGACTACCGTTGATTTTCATGTTATTTTATAACAGTCCTCCGTGAAATCATTCTGAAGAACGGGAAAGCTTTTGAATTCTGCACAACAAACCGCAGTCTGAGTGTGCACCAGTACTTCACAAAAGAAGATCAAATGACGATAAAAAAAGTTCCCGATGAAACAATTCTTACACGCAAACTTTATATGTGGATAAAAGTATTTCTTGTCATTTGATATCATATATTTGACAAGTGCAAGTTAAAAATATCCTAACATGATAAAAATAATATTGTCTCTCTTGTGCTTGTCTATTTTGATAGTTACGAGACCGAAAATGTTTTGGGGTCATATTCAGACATACAAAATCTAGGGGCAATATACGCTTGATCCCATACTTGCCCGAGGAATGTATGTGTACCTTGGGCAATCTTTTCTTGTTTCAACTGTTCCATAGTGCTCACAGAGCACAATTAAAAAATGCAGCGACATTCAAGCACATAATCCAAATTTTTCGCAAACTCAAGGTGATAGATTGATTGATATTTGGGCTAAACGTCTCATATGTCTGCAACGATTGATTGATTGATTAATGGGGCTTAACGTCTCATATTTATGCAACGATGGCTAATCGAGACGATGAGCGGGTGATAATGAAGATGAGAAAGATGATAATGAAGAATAAAGCCACATCCGAATCAGATCCATTGTACGTTGCGTGAGTCGTCATACGGGAGTCCAGCAAGGGAGGGCAGGGCCAAGTGGGAGGAGAAATATTCAATGGGTCAGTGGGGGGGAAAGGGGATTGGGGTGTGGACTGCACTTCGTCTGACTTCTCCTCCTCGACCAGTCCGGCTTGGGTGGCCCTACCAGAAGCATACGCTTCCGCCGGCATAGCTCTCGGGATCAACAAAGCACGCAAACCTGCCCACCACGATAAGGTGGCAGTCCCTGGACAGGAAAGGTTTTAGTAAAAATATAATAGATGCCGTTAAAGGTCTTTCAAAGTACAGAAAACAGAACCAGTTTGGGATTATTAATAATATGGGCCTAATCAATATCCCCCCACTTTAGACTTAATGTTAGGCTGAGTAACAAACATATAGTGGAGACATAAAACATTGTTCCATAACCATTTCAGTTGTTAAATATCGCAAAGATGTCACCCAAACATGGTCGGGGGCACAGCCAGAGGTGTTAGATCCACTTATCAAGGGGGCTGCAAGATGGCGGGCGATGAAGACAGTAGTGAATGTGGTGTGTGTAACAAAACTCGGTACTCTGCCGTGGTGTCTGTGAATCCGGGTATCACTTATCGTGTGTGAACATACCGTATCTAAAGCGACATTCAAGATACTGAGTGAGCATGAACATGTTTATTGGGCATGCAAAAATTGTAAAGGGAAACCTAACCCCAAAATAAGTAAGCTTATTAAGCCTAGCCCGTCAGTAGATCCAGACGACAACAACTCTTCGATTGCATATGTCTGAACACATAGTTACTGCTTGTTTACCATAGGGTAGAGATACAGGTTATCCCCATGTTATTTAAGGTGTGTCCTATAATATGGTGACCAATACATGTGAAAATTATGTCATATATACCGGTACTCATTGAACTACCTAGTACCTACCATATTGTACCTATTATTGCATCTCTCTTAATAAAGGTACTTATATAATTTTTCTAGTTGCATTAATTTGTGTTTGGACAATGTAGGTTATGCCTACTATAGTTTATTACACACAGACTGGAGAATATACTAAAATCTCGTTTTTATGTTGACGAGCGACCTGCGCATTCCGAGTAAATGTTTATTTCTTTATTTGCAATTTATCAACAATCGCACTATTTTATTACATTACTAATACTACACTTTATTACATTACTACTACTAATCGAGACAATGAGTGGGTGATATATGAAGATGAAATATGGGTCTGTTTGGAGAAAAGGGGCAAGTAGGAGGAAGCGTGAGGAAAGGGAAAAGGGGAGGAAAGGAGATTGGGGTGTGGACTGCACTTCGTCTTACTTCACCTCCTCGACCAGTCCGGCTAGGGTGGCCCTACCAGAAGCATACGCTTCCGCCGGCATAGCTCTCGGGATCAACAAAGCACGCAAACCTGCCCACCACGATAAGGTAGCAGTCCCTGGGCAGGAGACAGTCCAGATGATCTAGAGTATGGTGCTGGGATGTTGTAAAATCTTCAAACTTCAAAGCATCATATCCTACTTCAGATTTAACTTTCAACTTTAATGCGCGTTATCTCAGAACTATATTTGATATCACTCCTGACGCCATAACTCAAAACGTTTATAAAAGAATGTCATGAAAATTTTACAGCTTATTGATAGCTGAGGGCAGCAGTAACCAAGACAATGTACAAGACAACAACTGTAACGTACAACTGTAAAGCGGTAAGATGTTATTTGTACTGGTCTCATGTCTCACTTAAGTATAATCTTCAATTTGTTTCACATTTTTTTTTTTTTTTAGGTCAAATGCGGAATTGTTATTTATCTATTTATTAATTTATATAATAATGTAATAATTTCCATTGTAAATATTTCTTGCATCTTAACAGATCGGCATCAAACCACGGACTTAGGCCAACAGGCGGCACCCCATCTCAAGCTGAGGGCAGCAACCGGAACAGTCCCAGTAGTGAGCCCAGGGTCAACCTACAAGAGAAGCCTGTACAGCGGTAAAATGTTATTAGTACTAGTCTCACGTCTCACTTGAGGCTGTTTGCCGGCGACCCCTAGTCGGCCGCTAAACGCACCCGATATTTACCTGCTCTTGAAAGGGTTTCTCTTCCGTCTGAGTTTGGTTGTTGGAGGTGTAACTACGCGCACTTTTCCCGCTGCGATTGTCTATGGACCGGACTATTGGAGAGACAGAGACAGGCATAGCTTTGTCCTTGTTGTATATGGTAGATAAGCCAGAACCATATTCCATTCAAAACAAGTTGTCCAGCTTTGAGGGTGGGTTCGGCCTGCGGGGGGATTATTATTATTATTATCATTATTATTATTATTGGAGTTTAAAGGCACAAAAAAGCAAGGTTATCAGTGCCTATGTTATTTTAATATTGATCACTTTGTTCGATTACATAAGTGATAATCGATTATCTTGCAGAAAACGAAATATGTTTTTGATTATTTGGGTCCTCTAATAGTTGTCTTTAAGTGAGGGTTTTAAAATAACCTTTCTCCTTTCAATATCATATGTGTTACATTCAATTAGAATTTGTTTTACAGTCAAAACAACATCACATACATCACATACTGGGGCAGGTTCGTTTCTTAATTTTGATTTTGATTTATTATTTGGGCTTAACGTCTCATATTTTTGCAACGAGGCTAATCGAGACAATGAGTGGGTGATATATGAAGATGAAATATGGGGCTGTTTGGAGGAAAGGGGCAAGTAGAAGGGAGCGTGAGGAAAGGGGAAAGGGGAGGAAAGGGGATTGGGGTGTGGACTGCACTTCGTCTGACTTCTCCTCCTCGACCAGTCCGACTAGGGTGGCCCTACCAGAAGCATATGCTTCCGCCGGCATAGCTCTCGGGATCAACGAAGCACGCAAACCTGCCCACCACGATAAGGTGGCAGTCCCTGGGCAGGAGGTTCGTTTCTTAGTAAGTAGCCTTGAGTAAGGTATGTATGGCCGATACGGAGACGGGTCAAGACTACTTCTTCGCGACGGCAAGATCGTCCAGAAGAAAACCAAGGCGATATGGTGTCTTTAATCTCCCTAAGTATATAACAAGATACATTTTTTCAACTATCATTCAATTCTGAATGAATGAATGAATGAATGAATGAACGAAAGAAAGAAGAGAAAGGATGATGAATGCCAAATGAAGAAAGTGATGATTAAAGATGTGCACGAGAGCCCTCTTTGCGGGCACCGGTCACCACGAGGAGGGACCCACCTCGAACAGCAGATCATATTTCTCATCACTGCTTTTTTATTGGGTGATAACCCTAGAACACATTGGTAAATATTACCAATTAAACTTATCAAGTATTAGTACTCTGCTTTTGAGCAATTTTTATACCAAAATACCAAAACTAATGTGTGGTTATCAGTCACTATTCTAACGCTATGGACCTTTAACTGTGTAAGAAAAGATTTTAAAGAAAAAAGAAAAAAAATATAGTCTGTTGACGGGCACTGGCGGGGTAGGCCACAACAACGTTCTCTCGAAATCTTGGTTCATTAAGCGCGAAGTTTTGCGTGTGTGGAACGTCGTATTCGTGTTAATCGGAGAAGTGCTATCGCCTTATGGCAATTACACGACCTCCGCTGAGCGATTGCGGGTGCCTCAACAGCCGGGCCGATGACTTGACACCAGCGCGGCCTCCAGCAACTACTTGGCATGCCAATGTCAATAAGAAACCTTCATTACACTTGACTTTGTGATCATTCTCATTTTAAATTGTATTTCAATTGAAACCGTACAGCAATATTTATACAATTTTATAATTTTTCAGCATCAACTAGAAAACGCAAGTGTGATGAAGCCGATTATTCACCATTTGAGGCGCAGGTGATCCGTAACCAGGAAACCCATCAGGATAGTCTGAAAGTGCAGACAAGAATTTGCAATGAATTAAAAACTTTAATACAAGCAATTGTATACAAATAATTAATGGGGCTTAACGTATCATATTTTTGCAACAATGGCTAATCGAGGCGATGAGCAAGTGATAATGAAGATGAGAAAGATGATGATGAAGAATAAAGCCACATCCGAATCAGAGCCATTGTACGTCGCGTGGGTCGTCATACGGGAGTCCAGCACTCGGCAGGGCCAAGTGGGGGGAGAAATATTCAGTGGGACAGTGGGGGGGGGGGGGGGGGAAAGGGACAGGGTCTTGACTAAAACCTGTGCTCTCGTGATAGGTTACGTTTAGCCATTCTTCAATCTGAGGAACTGCATTTACCCATGTGGTGTGTTTTTGTGAACAATACAATATGGCATATAAGTGATAAGGGGTCCCAATGTGCTAATATTCCGCACATTTCAATATTAATAAAAAGAAAAACTAAACATGTATGAAACAGTAAAAAAAACATTGATACAATAGTGGACAACACGTGTGTCTACCTTCAATCCGTAGAGGCATTGGAAGCAGTGTCGGCATCACCAGTTGGTAAGCTTTGGAATTGTGGAGCACTAAGCAAAGCATTTATTTCATCAGCGAACCCTGTGGTTCCAACTTCCACAATGACCATTTTACAAATGAGGCAATCTTGTTGCAAACATGTGTCAGACATTCTACCTTTACGCTCACTCAGTTTGAAGAACTGAACATGTCCTCGACGCTCTCGATGTCGAAACACAGGTTCTTGTGGTAAATAGTGCGCATGACGTTGGTAAGAAAACTGAGTTCGAACCTGAACGAATGCCTGTCCTCGGGCGTGCCCACGTACCTGACGGCCGCCCGGAACGTGCGCCCCTCCCCGTCGGATATTCGCGGATTTTCTACATCAAGTCTGTATGTTGACAACACGGGCAGCGGTCATTTTCGACTTTGAGATATCGTCACCAAAGTCACGACGGTCTTGGCTTGGACTTGGAGGTTAGAATGACACTGACAGTGGCAGCTTCAACAACTTCATTTATGAACTTTTCTTCCTGCTATCTAGGCCTGCACATTGGCCTTGTAGTAAAAAGAAACACAGCAATTACAACGTACTCAAATACGTCTTGGCTTTATGTGTAGTAACAGGCAAGCTTCAGCTGCAAACTTACAAACCTGGAGCACCTAGCCCCACTCCACTATAAGCGATACCTTACACGCGCGTAGGGATCGCCTCAGGCGGAACACAATCGGCCATGATGGATTTGTGGCTCGCGCACACGCCATGAGATTCCGAAGTCGTCTATTCCTGTCCCACGCTGCGTTGAAGGTGCGAAGATTGACTTGACCGACAGAAGTGAAAATATGTTGTAGCAAAACCCACATGTTGAACCACCAGCCCCGGTAACCTCGGCAACAGAGTCGGCAGAGTAGTGTAACGGTAAAATGTATTAGGTTCGTTATGTTTAATCTAGGTTTATGTGTACTGGTGAGAATCAAAGTTTATGCGTTCCATGTTAAGTGTTCACTTATTGTTCCAATTATGTTCATGTTTATGTTGTCAATTACGATAGAATTTGGTTATAATAACTATACTGGAATTAGGAAATGAGCAGTTTATCTCAATGGTATTTTGTATGGTCTTATGTTTACAATGTTGTGAGTACCTTTATCTTGATTAGTTTGAGGGTTGATTAGATGATAAGCATTGATTCCAACTAAAGCAGTTATTTTATAGGGTCCTTCATACAAATGAAAGAATTTGTGTGTCTCTTTTAATTGTGCGTTAGAAAGTGGTGATATTCTTAAAAACACTGTCATCAACTGCCAGTGTACCTAGTTATTTTTGAATGTTTACTTTCATGTTGTTGTTTGCAATGTTTACCTTTTGATTTTAATCTCTCCTTAGCTAGCAAGATTTTATAGTCGTGTGTTCCATCATCTTTATCTGAATTAGGTGTTTCGAATAGTTTGGCAATCCTTCTCTCTGGCTTCTCATTATAATGCAACTCTATTGATGTGAAACCTGTGCTCTCGTGATAGGTTACGTTTAGCCATTCTTCAATCTGAGGAACTGCATTTACCCATGTGGTGTGTTTTTGTGAACAATACAATATGGCATATGAGTGTAAGGGATCCCAATGTGCTAATATTCTTCAAATTTCAATATAAATAAAAAGAAAAACTAAAAATGTATAAAACAGTAAAAAAACATTGATACAATAGTGAACAACACGTGTGTCTACCTTCAATCCGTAGAGGCATTGGAAGCAGTGTCGGCATCACCAGTTGGTAAGCTTTGGAATTGTGGAGCACTAAGGAAAGCATTTATTTCATCAGCGAACCCGGTGGTTCCAACTTCCACAATGACCACTTTACAAATGAGGCAATCTTGTTGCAAACATGTGTCAGACATTCTACCTTTACGCTCACTCAGTTTGAAGAACTGAACATGTCCTCGACGCTCTCGATGTCGGAACACAGGTTCTTGTGGTAAATAGTGCGCATGACGTTGGTAAGAAAACTGAGTTCGAACCTGAACGAATGCCTGTCCTCGGGCGTGCCCACGTACCTGACGGCCGCCCGGAACGTGCGCCCCTCCCCGTCGGATATTCGCGGATTTTCTACATCAATTATTATTATTATTATTTGGGCTTAACGTCTCATATTTTTGCAACGAGGCTAATCGAGACAATGAGTGGGTGATATATGAAGATAAAATATGGGGCTGTTTGGAGGAAAGGGGCAAGTAGGAGGGAGCGTGCGGAGAGGGGAAAGGGGAGGAAAGGGGATTGGAGTATGGACTGCACTTCGTCTGACTTCTCCTCCTCGACCAGTCCGGCTAGGGTTTCTATTTCAAGTCTGTATGTTGACAACATGGGCAGCGGTCATTTTCGACTTTGAGATATCGTCACCAATGTCACGACGGTCTTGGCTTGGACTTGGAGGTTAGAATGACACTGACAGTGGCAGCTTCAACAACTTCATTTATGAACTTTTCTTCCTGCTATCTTGGCCTAAACATTGGTCTTGTAGTAAAAAGAAACACAGCAATTACAACGTACTCAAATACGTCTTGGCTTTATGTGTAGTAACAGGCAAGCTTCAGCTGCAAACTTACAAACCTGGAGCACCTAGCCCCACTCCACTATAAGCGATACCTTACACGCGCGTAGGGATCGCCTCAGGCGGAACACAATCGGCCATGATGGATTTGTGGCTCGCGCACACGCCATGAGATTCCGAAGTCGTCTATTCCTGTCCCACGCTGCGCTGAAGGTGCGAAGATTGACTTGACCGAAAGAAGTGAAAATATGTTGTAGCAAAACCCATATGTTGAACCACCAGCCCCGGTTACCTCGGCAACAGAGTCGGCAGAGTAGTGTAACGGTAAAATGTATTAGGTTTGTTATGTTTAATCTAGGTTTATGTGTACTGGTGAGAATCAAAGTTTATGCGTTCCATGTTTAGTGTTCACTTATTGTTCCAATTATGTTCATGGTTATGTTGTCAATTATGATAGAGTTTGGTTATAATTACTATACTGGAATTAGGAAATGAGCAGTTTATCTCAATGGTATTTTGTATAGTCTTATGTTTACAATGTTGTGAGTACCTTTATCTTGATTAGTTTCAGAGTCGATTTGATGATAAGCATTGATTCCAACTAAAGCAGTTATTTTATAGGGTCCTTCATAAAAATGAAAGAATTTGTGTGTCTCTTTTAATTGTGCGTTAGAAAGTGGTGATATTCTTAACAACACTCAGTCATCAACTGCCAGTGTACCTAGTTGTTTTTAAATGTTTACGTTCATGTTGTTGTTTGCGATGTTTACCCTTTGATTTTAATCTTCGTTAGCTAGCAAGATTTTATAGTCGTGTGTTTCATCATCTTTATCTGGTTTAGGTGTTTCGAATAGATGATGATGATGATTAATTGGGCTTAACGTCTCATATTTATGCAACAATGGCCAATCGAGACGATGAGCGGGTGATAATGAAGATGGGAAAGATGATGAAGAATAAAGCCACAACCAAATAAGATCCATTGCACGTCGCGTGGGTCGTCATACGGGAGTCCAACAAGGGAGGTAAGGGCCAAGTTGGAGGAAAGACCTACAGTGGGACAGTGGGGGGGAAAGGGACAGGGTCTCCTTCCGTAGCCTCTTACGACTAGTGTTTCGAATAGTTTGGCAATCCTTCTCTGGCTTCTCATTATAATGCAACTCTTTTGGTGTAAAACCTGTGCTCTCGTGATAGGTTACGTTTAGCCATTCTTCAATCCGAGGAACTGCATTTACCCATGGTACACTGACAGTGGCAGCCTCAACAACTTCATTTATGAACTTTTCTTCCTGCTATCTAGGCCTAAACATTGGCCTTGTAGTAAAAAGAAACACAGCAATTACAACGAACTCAAATACGTCTTGGCTTTATGTGTAGTAACAGGCAAGCTTCAGCTGCAAACTTACAAACCTGGAGCACCTAGCCCCACTCCACTATAAGCGATACCTTACACGCGCGTAGGGATCGCCTCAGGCGGAACACAATCGGCCATGATGGATTTGTGGCTCGCGCACACGCCATGAGATTCCGAAGTCGTGTATTCCTGTCCCACGCTGCGCTGAAGTGCGAAGATTGACTTGACCGACAGAAGTGAAAATATGTTGTAGCAAAACCCACATGTTGAACCACCAGCCCCGGTAACCTCGGCAACAGAGTCGGCAGAGTAGTGTAACGGTAAAATGTATTAGATTCGTTATGTTTAATCTAGGTTTATGTGTACTGGTGAGAATCAAAGTTTATGCGTTCCATGTTTAGGTTCGCTTCCGTATTTTTGGTATGTTATGGACTACTATATTATATGACTATTTATACGCTATGGGCTCCTTGTCACGCAGCCTTGGCCCTATGCAATGCTTGTATTGGCCTAGGCTAGAGGCCTGGCCTAGGTCATAGTGATGCATCTTAAATGTGAAACGAGCGTTCGTTAGGACATTGTGTTAATGCTAGGCATACATTAATTTGTCATAGGTGGAGGAAGAAGCCTGGTTTCAAAGATCACACCCTGCAAAAGCAGGTGCTAGGCTTCATTCCTGGGACTGCTGTATCCCTTCATAACCGGTTTGACAGCGATGCCACCTACTGTAGGTCTGTGGGTAAGTAGGCCTAGCATGGCTCATGACATTTTATGAACATACAAGCTATTTATTTTACTTATGCAGTATTAGGCCTATTCAAGGATAGATGCCAATTCGTTGTTGAGATTGGACCTTAAGAATTCAAAAATACAATAACATGAATAAATAAGTAAGTAAGTAAGTAAGAATTTATTAGTCCGGTAGATTCATACAGGGCGACAATAGATCCTTAATTCAAGAATATAATAATTGAAGACTATAGGCCTAGTGTGGACTGCTGCTATTGTGATCAGGCACATCCCATTTGAATATGTATTGTTATATACTTCTCTTTACGTATACCAGATAGCCTATGCTAATTCACTAATACTTCTAGCTCTTGTATACTGGTGGTATCATGTGCTGCTTGTTATTTGACAGGAGCCTCAGGATATCCGTTGGAGGCCCACCTTCCTACCCCTGTACGAAACCCGGATCCTGGCGCCGTAACTAGGGTTGCCAGACGTCCCGATAAAATCGGGACCGTCCCGATTTTAGGTATTGTGTCCCGCGTCCCGATTCGTTTTGTATCGGGACCATATGCTATCCCGATTTTTAAAAATGTAGCAACTTCACTATAAAATCAGCGTTTCGGTCTCTCTCGGCTCGCCACTTCATCGGGGCTTTCTGGTTTTTGCACTACACAAACGACAGTATTTCAGTATTGCATTCACTCCGGTATTTTTTCTGAAACGCTCAGAAAACGCTCTAAAAACTCTGATTTCAAAATGTTTCGTCTGCGGCGCTGTTGTTGGGGGGCACGACCCCCAAACCCCCCAGCTGCACCGCGGACCGCATAATGTCCCGATTTTTTATAATTGTCATCTGGCAACCCTAGCCGTAACACGCTACAATAACAGCCATATGTCCACTAGGAGCTGCATTGAGCGTTGTTTTAGATGATTGATTGACTAATGGGGCTTAACGTCTCATATTAACATCTCTATTAGGCCGTCATTACAAAAGCCCCCTAATCTACAGCTAGTGAAAACTGATAGTTTAACAAATTGGTAATTAAATTTGGCAGCGGGAGGCAAATACCAACTTACGAACATCACAATTCAGCTGGCGGCAAAATCATTTGAAAATTTTTAAACCATGTTAAATTTAAGCATGCTACTAAGCAAAGTTTGCAGGGGGACATAGTACTAAATAACGACCATTTGCAATTTTAAAATATGTAATGCATTTTGTTTCATGAGTGCTTGTGGATGGAGATTTACTTGACTTGTATATATTTTAAAAATCAAGAAGATGAAATAGCATCAGTGGAAGGCCTGAATTCTGAGTTTCCAGTTGTATAGTTCTACATTATGTGTCCCACACAATGTGTCAAATTGCATTGAGGCCTAAAAATTATTTGGGATCATACCTCGGACTAACAATTATATTTATAGTACAACGCCTGTTCTGTTAACAGGCAAGCAAAGCAATACCTGATCTAACATCGAGCAACATCCTATACAGACGAGGAGGGAGAAGCTAAACCAAGATACCTTTTTCTTTGAGCAGGCGGCGAAACCGTGTGCTATAGCACAGACAACATAACTGTACAGGCAGCGCTAACACTATTGATTGGTGCATATTTTGTTCTCGATTCCCATTATCCTATTGTTTACACAAACCTTTTAACGTTCTTAGAAAGAAAACTTTTACAAACTGTCGAAAATCCTCGATTCAGAGGGAGTATTACTTTCAACAAGTTTGTGAAAGAGTACTGCAAGTAAATATATTGTAATATAACGCTTTCTGCAAACTGCCCCCACAACACTTCTTTTTACTGAAAGTGACGGGATTCGGCCCCTTGGTCTGGAGCGAGCCTTACCCCGATTAACCTTTAAGTATCAAAGTACATGTAACACGGTTTTCTAGGCTAGGGACTGAAAGCGTTACATCGATGGTAGCAAAGCCTAACGGTTTCCTAGGAAATGTGCAGAGGATATCTCGGGCTAAAAAAACACTGCAATCAATGAAGAACATATCTTTATATTATATTGATTGATTGATTATTTGGGCTTAATGTCTCATATTTTTGCAACGAGGCTAATCGAGACAATGATTGATTAATGGGGCTTAACGTCTCATATTTATGCAACGATGGCTAATCGAGACGATGAGCGGGTGATAATGATGAGAAAGATGATAATGAAGAATGAGTGGGTGATATATGAAGATGAAATAGGTAGGAGGGCGGGGAAGAAAAGGGAAGGGGTGGAAACGGGAGTGGGGAGGATGTGGACTGCATTTCGTCGACTTTTTCTCCTTGACCTGTCCGGCTAGGGTGGCCCTACCAGAAGCATACGCTTCCGCCGGCATAGCTCTCGGGATCACCAAAGCACGCAAACCTGCCCACCACGATAAGGTAGCAGTCCCTGGGCAGGGGGAGGGGGAGGAGGGAGTATCGATTATTTGGGCTTAACGTCTCATATTTTTGCAATGAGGCTAATCGAGACAATGAGTGGGTGATATATGAAGATGAAATAGGGGGCTGTTTGGAGGAAAGGGGCCAATAGGAGGGCGGGGTGGAAAGGGGAAGGGGGAGGAAAGGGGATTGGGGTGTGGACTGCACTTCGTCTGACTTCTCCTCCTCGACCAGTCCGGCTAGGGTGGCCCTACCAGAAGCATACGCTTCCGCCGGCATAGCTCTCGGGATCACAAAAGCACGCAAACCTGCCCACCACGATAAGGTAGCAGTCCCTGGGCAGGTATATTATATTCCTAAACAAACTCAATTATAAACTTGGATAAACATTATACGTGATAGTGTTGAGTAATATTGCTGAATGTTATTTATATACCTAGAAGCATTAGTTTAAAAAAAAAGACAGTTGTAAGAAATTAAGATGAGTAGTGTAGACTTGATAAAGTCTAATTATGAAACGAGAGCACTTGACCCGCACCGTTTTGAGGAACGGTGCCCTATTGTCGAATACGTTCATTATCAAAAGCACTCAATTTACATTTATAAATTAACAGTGAATTTATATTTACTTTTTGTACACGAATCAACACTGAATTTACATTTCCAACTGACAATAGAACAGGCTTTAACCAGTGGTAACTTCGTTACCCAAAGTAGGTTATAAGATTAATTTCCCCCAAAAAGTTTACAAGCCGAGCAACATCTCATGGCCGTCGCTTTAAAGTGACGCAATCAAAGCATATGAAAAACTTATGAATGTGACCGTTAAGAAGTGTGGCTTAATAGTTCACCCAGATCAACCCTACCTGGCTACATCACCTGATGGATTAGTAGGAGAAGACACCGTAATCGAAGTCTTGTGCCCATATGTGTCGCGCAACTGGATGATAACCCCTGAAACTGTACCATTTCTAACTGTTGTTAAGGGTTATTTGGTACTGAAAAGCAATACTTATGGGGTATACAAATGGCCCACCTTGCTATTGCCACACAGCACATTCTAGAGATGCTCAAAACTCTCGGAGCATCTTTTTAAAGGCGACGCCCCTTCAATAAAAAACACTCGATGTATGCAACTCAACTTTGTTTCTAATAAAGGTAGCTCGCTCATCAATATTGTACAAATCGGTAACCGTTCCGCCGATCGTCCTTGTTTTTTCTCCGGTCGGTAGGTGACCAATCTGTGGGAGAGTGACTTTTGCATTATTTTTCTATCTCGTCAGTTGCTTTAACTCGGATATAACCCTTATCATCGGATCTGTACATCTTTTTATTTCCTGTTAGTTGAACATGAAGAAATTTATGACATCGACATCATTTTAAGTAACATCGACAGTAACAGTGCAAAACTTTACTGAGGGCAGACCCCCAACCCCCAACTTTTCTTTCCAGTGATAGTGCACGTGTGTTTAACTACACTTTTTAATTTTTGTTAAGTGTTTAGATTTGTTATAACCTCACAGGTACGTACATAAAGAACAACAGGGCGCCCGCGGGCCTTCAAGTGCTAGGTAAGGTGTCCAGTGATAGTGTGCGTGTGTTTAACTACACTTTTTAATTTTTGTTTAGTGTTTAGATTTGTTGTAACCTCACAGGTACGTACATAAAGAACAACAGGGCGCCCGCGAGCCTTTAAGTGCTAGGTAAGGTGTCCAGTGATAGTGGGCGTGCGTTTAACTACATTTTTAATTTACGAATTTTTTAAGACGGGGCCGGTAAAGTGTTCGTACGGGAAGTGTGAAAATAATAAATAGGCGTTTTCAGAACTGATTAGTATGCAATTATTGCAGAAAAGAGATTTTTCGTGGCGGCCTATCTATGCGCACGTTCACGACGTCCAATATGCAAAAACCCCTTAAGACATTCCATGTGCGTCAAATCAAACAATTCGATGAAGAACTAGAAGATGATGCGAGGTAAGCTTCTAATTATTTTATTTTCGGTTGTCTACTTTAGTTTTATATTGTCTTTAATCTCAATTCCTTGTGAGCATCAGGCGTGGCTGTATAATCAGGAGTGAGTTTACCGTGTAGGGCTTCACCATTGTACCTGATTTTTAAACTGACTTTGACAGCTAAGCCTAGACCCTAGGAGGTGTCTGTAAACCCACTAGGCCCCAGCTTGAATAGCCCTAGGCCTAGTGTGCGGTGAATTAGTGAGTCATGATAAACCTAGGAACAGAACACTTTTTTGGCACTTCAGAATACGTGATTATTTAGGCTAGCCTATCAGTTAGCGCGAGGCCAGATTAGTTTTCAAACCATAAGTATAAATTGACAATTAATCTATTTTAACCTCGTTTCTAGCGAGCTCCGGAACAACTGAAACCTTCATGGGAGAACTTAAGGTGAAGGTATCTAGGTATCGTTACTTTTTTAAATTAAGTTTTTTTATGAAGGTTTATAAATATTGATATGTCAGCAAATAGTGGTTTAAAAAAATTCTACAATTTTATTTTTTAAGTGCAACGATAGCTGTTTAAGTTTTAACGTTCAGTACTAACACTTCTAGACCATATTTGTCAAGTACACGAAAATGTAGTATGCTATAGGTTGTTATCTTAGAAATGATGGTATACAATTTTAAAACACAATTATGTGTAAAGTATTATTGTATATGTAAAATTATATGTAAAAATTATTTGTAAAAGTGGAAAGAAAATGAGGAGGTGTCAAAATTCTCCTCTTTTACCAAGGCATCAAACAAAACATGCAATGATGTAGAACATCATTACTTCACATGTCAGTTTGATGCCCAAAATAAAACTCATAGACAGTCAACTGAGCACTATAGATTAACATCTCAAAAGTGGAGTAAGGGCCAAATACATTCATTACATTGCCCAGCTCGAATGTTAGTAGCTGTTAGGGAACAGGGGGTGAATGTAGAATACATATCATCTCATAATAATGCATTAACGTTTGAAAACTGTAAATACCAAAGAATTCCAGAAAGTACCCGTTCTTTTATCAAAGGAACTTTAGCCATGGGGGTTGTCACAGAAATAGTTAAAAACGTTCTACAATCTAATGCTGGTTTGAGAGGAAATCGAGATGGTCAGGTGTTTCCCCTCAAAGAACATTATGTTACTTCAACATACTTAAACAAAGTTAAAACGAACATGAAGGGGCAAGGGCGGATTGCGGACGATGCTACTTCTGTGTCGGCTCGTGTTCATGCGATGCTTAAGGAAGAAGATAATCCTATTATTGTATATAAATCACAAGGAATGGATACAGTTATTGGGAACAAAGCTTTAGATAATCTACCCCACAGTCATGATTTGTTTGCATTAGGCATACAAACACAGGCACAGTTTGCAATGATGGAGAAGGGATGTGAGAAGGTGTTGTGTCTAGATGCAACTCATTCAACAACACACTATGATTTCTACTTAATTAATTTAATTGTCCCTGATGAGTATGGTGTAGGCTATCCAGTTGCTCACTTTATCACCAATAAACAAGATTGCGACACTTTAAGTCTTCTATTAGATAGTATAAAAAGCAGAAGCACTAAAAAACTCAACATAAATGTACTAATGACAGATGACGACAATAGTGGATGGGATGCTGTGCAGCAAGTGTTTGGTGATGATATTAAACACTTGTTGTGTCTAAGGCATGTGCATCGCACTTGGCAAAGACAGACACGTGCATTCATTCGTGACCCCAATGTTCAAAGTAGAGTGTATGCGTCCATAGTTACACTTATGGAGGAGCGAGATGTCCACATATTTCAGAAAATGACTAAAAACTTTATCTCTACGTTTAAAGCTGTTTGTCCAGAGTTTGTTAGTTATTTTCAAAAACATTACTTGAACAGACCTGAAGTCTGGGCTAAATGTTATAGGAATTTCCACCATGGTAACACAGACACTAACATGTATTGCGAATCATTTCACAATAAACCTCAAAGAAAGTATCTTAAACGTAAGCAAAACAAACGGGTTGATGTTTTACAAGAGACATTCTTTTAGAAATGGAAAGGGACCGTTTTCTTGAACATGATTTTAAGAAAAAAACCAACGCATTAACCTCAGAAGTACCTGCGTCACATCATAAACGGCATGAAGCTGGCTTAAAAATTTCCGAAAGTGATGTAAGGCAGTTCAATCCTAGTATTTGGCAGGTTATATCACAGAACAAATCTAAAAGTGCGAACAATTTGATTTACTCAGTAGAAAAGATTGGAGATGCTTGCAACTCCGATTTCTGCTTTCAAAGATGCTTAGAGTTGTCATGTCTCGGTTTATGTAGCCACAACTACCATTGCTCATGTCCAGATATCAGTGGTCTTTGTAAACACATTCATAAAGTACATTCATTAGGGATGCGGAATGTTGTTCAGGATACAACTATCAGTCCAAGTAACGAAGTTCCTGATAGTGAATCGATAGTTATGTTTACTACACCAGATGTGAGTCAAGAGAACACAAGTGACAATACTTATCAATCTGTAGAAGAATGCTTACATTATCTTAAGGAACTAAAATCATTTGTAAACAAACCCAATATTCATAGGTTAATGATGCGAAACCTTAAAACAACTTTAAAAGATCTTGTTAAACAATGTAGAGAGGTTGCCGATAGTACATTTGAACAACCATCGGAATTGACTCCAACAAAACGTGTTTATAATAATGAAAATGTAGAACCTCAAACCACACCCAAACTTCATCGTACCACATTGAAACGAAAGCCATCTTGCAGTCCATTCATAAGACCAAGTCTCGAAGAAAGGAAAAAAGTTAAAATATCTCTTCTAAACTCAAATTCAAACAACACACTGGAAGTGCTACCTACAAGTACTCATCAACCCAAAACCCTCGTAAAATTATGCATGCAGTACATCCTGTAAATACAAAGGTGACACAAATAAAAGCGTACATTGTCCAAGCTTCATAAAGGTCGATACAAACACTTCCACGAAAAGTAATAATCAACTTTCATTCAAAACATTTGACTCGTGTAGATCTGCCCGGACATATGAACGTGCTAAGCCCTTCACTCCACCCATCACAAATGCAACAGAACTTTTGAATCCACTAATAGAGGTAAATCCTGAAATAAATATTAGTCTCCTTCACTTTAAATCCCTTGAGCCAAAAGTTAGTGCAAGTGATATGGAAAGTCTAATGGAAGCAGACTCCTCATTTCATACGGATTGGCTTTATGATGCAATTATAAATGCTTACATACACAAGAGTTGTCAAAATAGTTCACGTGCTTTGTATTGTACAACAACAGCCTCTTGTTCAATCTTAAAAAATATGAACAATGAACGCCTTTGGAAAACCGACAATCTCTAAACCCAAGATTTCATTCTTGTACCTTGTAATGTACAATCCCATTGGGTCTTGTTTGTTGGCAGGCCCAAAATACAGGTTATAGGATTGTATGATTCCCTTTACATGGCATGTCGTCCTATATATGGGACATTCATAAATAATTTAAAGTCTTTACTAAACAGGAAACTTCACTTCACTCCTAGCAATGAATGGAAGATATCCTGTCCCCCACATGCTATGCAATCTGATATGATAAGCTGTGGTGTTTACGTTTGCTATTTTGTGAAATGTCTCTTAACCGGGAAAGATTGTACTGACGTTGTAAATGCAACTTCTTTCAGGCAGGAAATCTATAATACCTTAACTCAACAATAAGGCATTTGATAGTGCAGGCCTATGCATTAATGTAAAAGAAAGTCACAAGCCTCGCCATGCAATGCCTATTCTCCCTCTCTCCTTCTCTGTCTCTATCTGTATGTACTAAACGTGGTCGTTGCGTGGCGATGCGGGGCAGCTCAGTCGTTGCTGAGTCTATCCGCCCCCTGCGACTGCACGGAAAACTGTCTGTAAGTTTCTCGTCGTGCATTTTGCAATATATTGTTTTCAATTCCCATTCACTTTTTTCTCCTCTTTCATTTGGTGTCGTTAAATTTAATGTTTTTGGATGCTCGCAATGAGCAACCCAATGCCTCAGGATTTTCTAAAATCCAAGGCGTTGTTGGGTCCGACAACGAAGGATGAGCGAGGCAAGGCCTCAAAAGTAACCCTGGCCCGTAAAGATCGAACCGAGCCACTGTGCTCCCTGTTCACAGGGGGCTTAAGGTCTCGACTACCATCGGCCCTGTAGTGGATGCCCTCAGTGCACTGGCGGCACCCAGTACCGACCCCAAAAACGTAAGTGAGCTGGCTCAGCTAGCCATTCGCCCCGTGACCGTCCTAGCTGTCCCCAAGATGGACAGACGCCCACAGCTCAGCCGTTCACTGTCGGACATCCCGACAGTGACCAACACTGACGAGGCTGTGAGTACAGTAGTGGCTGGTTCATCCAGCGCACAACAGTTGGCGTCAGCCTCGTCGATCCCCGCATCCCAGTACAGTAGTGAGGCAAGTGAAAGACATTAACCAGCGTGCGAGCGGGACACACGAGCTACACAAGGCTCAACGCTCTGAGGGTAAAATGGAGTCGTCATACGAGTTCAAGATGGCGGCAGTGTAACGTTGTGAGCGCGTACGCACCGTGTTTTGACTCGATTTTGGTGGTTTTTATTGCGTTTTGGAAGTTTTAGTTCAAAACACCGTCGGGCCCAAGTTGTATCCAGATTATTTTGGCCGCCATCTTGGAAAATGTCGGCCGAATCCCAGTTTTCCTCTTTTAACTCGGAAACGGTAAAAGATATCAAAAATATTTAAGTAACCTACCATCTACCATCAGGGCAACCAGCGTGGATATGGAAGCACATTCAGACAGCGAAGCTAGCGAGATAGAAGACACAGACAACAGAGGATTCATCCAGCCTAACGGAAGCGTAAAGCGCGCAGAAGCAGTACGGAAGACCTTACCGTGATTGTCAAAACGGCCAACTCATTTGCTGCCCTGGCTAAGCAACACCAGCCAACCCAACTCGAACAAGAACAAACTGACGCACCAGACTACTAAAAACTAGATGCTTAACATAACCAGCAAAATCCGCGAAGGTGCTAACCTACAAAAAAAGATTTTTCATTTAAAAAAAAACTCATCTGAAAACGTAGAGCGTTTTCCTAGTTATATATAATATTTTGATATTTGTAGGCCTACTGGAAAAAAATTATATTAATTGGAAACGTGGAGGGGTAAGTGTGCATAAAAATGTTAATCTTGCATGCTTTCCCGCTCAGCCAGTGGCCGTACAATCTTAATTCTTGCGAGTTTTTTATTGTTGGAAACAGCAAACTACTACTTTTTTAACTCTTAGGCTGTATGCGTTATAATATTACAAACATATTGTTTGAGCTAGGGGGGCAGGTCCAACTGAAGACATGGTCGAAATCACACCAGAGAACGTGTAGGGGGCCCCAGGTCTGCATGAATGGATGTTTACTCCATCACACATAGACCTGGGCCCCTTGCCTAGAGAAGACCAAGAGTATATAATTTTTAAAGCTTTTGACGACGAGCCCACGCACGAGAATGCAGAGGAGGTGGTCGCAGGGGGCGAAGCATGTAGCATTTGCCTTATAAACACTCCTACAAGGATGGTGTCCCCCTGCGGCCACGTGTGCCTGTGCCGTGCGTAGAATACACGGTAACGCACCGTCGGGCTATTGACGGCAGGCCAGTGCAGAAGACCTGCCCGATCTGCCACGCTCTCGTTGGGCGGTATGTGCGAGTGTTTAATTGACTGGTGATGTAACGTTTTAATTTCAATTCTTTTTTAGTATATACATAACATATACAAAAAAATGTTTATCAAACATTTTTACTTGTTGTAATGTAAGAAGTTGAAATCATTGATATTGCAAATACACTATACAAAAATACTTGTTTGACGAGTTGATAAGTGAGCGCGTCCATATCTACGACTATTTTAAAACGAATAGCTAAATATTTTTTTGTGATTTGGTGTTGCGCGCCCTGTCCGCTATTTTACAACGTGAGTGTATTACAAAAGTACACTTCCGTACATTGTTTATTCGTATTTTCAATGAAGTCAGATGTATCTACCAAGATTCATATTTATTGAACATTTCAACAGTTCCGTCAGGCAAATTTGACTAAGTAGTCACATTAAAAAAATAGCCCTCTGTGAAATTTCCCTACTTAATGCAATGTTAGTAATAATGTTATTTTCTTCTTTCAAGACTATCCAAATTAATTCCTGCACTCACACTTAAAGCCACAATTAACTAACTTTGATGTAAACAGTCAGGTTTGATGAAAATAGACATTTTTACAGGGACAAATAATTCCAATTACTCGTTCAATAACAGCACAATTATACCCGCTGAAATTGATTTTTCTCTTTTCTAAAGTCACTCGAAAACAAATTCTGCAGTGCAGCTGATTTTAGAGCACAAAATCATCTGCGAACAAGCGCCAAGTTTGGCGCTTGGCGCTTGGGTTTGATGCCATTGTAGCCATGTTTTACTTGTGGAATAATGAATTCCCTGGGAGTCTACGCAACACTCTCAGCTATTACTCTGAGGTGTTGTGTGGATTCCCAGCAGATTCAAAGCGCCCTATAACAATAACAAATTTCATTAATAAGCTGGGTGTTTAGTTTTCAAATCACTTACAGTCGGTTTATGCTTGACAGAAACCTGTGGGGTCAACGTGGTTGCGAAACAGGTGGAAACGGGAAAAGAAGCGTACACGATTGACGGCCATGTAACTGATGATTTTGGGAAGTGTGGCAAGCCTCGGCCAGTTGGCCTGTGCCTCAGATGCTCTATACATCATAGATGTAATCATTCTTGCATGCACTTGGTTTGTTTGTCCACATTATAGATAGTACAAAATGTGAGGACACAGACGCAATCAGCCTTCTAACAGTGCAGTTGGCCCCCGGCCCTGGGACGGTGCCTAGAGGGACCTCCTGCACTGGGCATACAACCGACGCAATCTGTGCCCAAGCCCAAGTGCTGTCAAATCAATCAGAGAGTCGAATCATAACCTAATCATTGCTAGGGTCGTCATCAGGGGAACAAGCCGTAAAAAACCATTTAGAGGGGGGGGGGGGACTGGTGGGCGTTTGGATCGCTAAGAGGGCCGGCACGGATGAGGAAGGAGGTGATGAAAGTAAGAAGAGAAAGGGCGATGAAGGCAAAATGAAGAAAGTGATGATTAAAGATGTTCACGAGAGCCCTTTTTGCGGGCACCGGTCACCACGAGGAGGGACCCACCTCGACCAGCAGATCATATTTCTCATCACAGTCTTTTTATTGAGTGATAACCCTAGAACACACTGGTAAATATTACCAAATAAACTTATCAAGTATTAGTACTCTGCTTCTGAGCAATTTTTATACCGAAATACCAAAACAAATGTGTGGTTATCAGTCACTATTCTAACGCTATGGACCTTTAACTGTGTAAGAAAAGATTTTAAATAAAAAATAAAAAAAATATAGTCTGTTGACGGGCACTGGCGGGGTAGGCCACAACAACGTTCTCTCGTTGTGCGCGGAGTTTTGCGTGTGTGGAACGTCGTATTCGTGTTAATCGGAGAAGTGCTATCGCCTTATGGCAATTACACGACCTCCGCTGGGCGATTGCGGGTGCCTCAACAGCCGGGCCGATGACTTGACACCAGCGCGGCCTCCCGCAACTACTTGGCATGCCAATGTCAATAAGAAACCTTCATTACACTTAACTTTGTGATCATTCTCATTTTAATTTGTATTTCAATTGAAACTGTACAGCAATATTTATACAATTTTATAATTTTTCAGCATCAACTAGAAAACGCAAGTGTGATGAAGCCGATTATTCACCATTTGAGGCGCAGGTAATCTGTAACCAGGAGGAGATCCTGGAAACCCATCAGGATAGTCTGAAAGTGCAGACAAGAATTTGCAATGAATTAAAAACTTTGAATACAAGCAATTGTATTCAAATAATTAATGGGGCTTAAGGTATTATATATTTGCAACAATGGCTAATCGAGGCGATGAGGGTGATAATGAAGTGATAGTGATATAATAGTGATAATGAAGATGAGAAAGATGATGATGAAGAATAAAGCCACATCCGAATCAGAGCCATTGTACGTCGCGTGAGTCGTCATACGGGAGTCCAGCAAGGGAGGGCAGGGCCAAGTGGGAGGAGAAATATTCAGTGGGACAGTGAGGGGGAAAGGGACAGGGTCTCCTTTCGTCGCCTCTTACGACTAGCAGTCACTTTGGGCCTATTTTACCCCAGGCCGAGACGGGTCTCCTTTTGTCGCCCTCTACGACTAGCAGAGTCACTCTGGGCCTATTCTTCCCCGGGCCCAGACGGGCTTGATTGGCTGCGGCCAAGGAGGAAGAATTTGCATTAATGCAATAATTCAAAATTTAAATGTCACTAAGAAATAGCTATATTATTTATCAAAATTAATAAAACTAAAGCTTGTTTTTCTAATTATTTACTTGTTTCATAGACTATCGCATTTCTTAGTTTTGTATGCTGAAAAAGCACATCTATACTCATACCATACCAGTGATGTAATAAACCAGGCCTGTCGCATCTGAGAACGTTTAACTGGAGGGCATATGTAAACATTCCGAAAGAAAATAGGACAAAACTTGACGCCAAATCTTCCGAACACATCTTTGTTGGATACTCCTACACAAGCAAATGCTACCGATTGATCAACAATGAATCAAAGAAGCTGATCATATCAAGAGACGTGATCTTCATTGAAGATGGTGAGAAGACCGACGATGTCATTGCCGGATCAAGTGGGAGCGAAACCAGCCCTTCTTATTGATTGATTGATATTTGGGCTTAACGTCTTATATTTTTGCAACTTGGCTAATCAAGACGATGAGTGGGTGATAATGAAGATGAAATTGGGGGCTCTTTGGAGGAAAGGGGCACGTAAGAGGGCGTTTGAGGAAAGAGGAAAAGGGATTGGGGTGTGGACTGCACTTCGTCTGACTTCTTCTCCTCGACCTGTCCGGCTAGGGTGGCCCTACCAGAAGCATACGCTTCCGCCGGCATAGCTCTCGGGATCCACGAAGCACGCAAACCTGCCCACCACGATAAGGTAGCAGTCCCTGGGTAGGATAGGGGTATCGGAAGATGTTTCACCAGAAGAACTGGCTATTGTAATTGCTGGTTTTAAGTGGGAAGATACTGTTAAGGTTTTAAGTAAAGATTTAGGTTTAGCGGTCTGGGAAGATGTTTCACCAGAAGAACTGGTAAATGTAATTGCTGGTGTTAAGTGGGAAGATACTGTTAAGGTTTAAAGTAAAGATTTAGGTTTAGCGGTCTGGGAAGATGTTTCACCAGAAGGAATGGTATATGTAATTGCTGGTGTTAAGTGGGAAGATACTGTTAAGGTTTAAAGTAAAGATTAAGGTTCAGCGGGCTGGGAAGATGTTTCACCAGAAGAACTGGTAAATGTAATTGCTGGTGTTAAGTGGGAAGATACTGTTAAGGTTTAAAGTAAAGATTTAGGTTTAGCGGTCTGGGAAGATGTTTCACCAGAAGAACTGGTAACTGTAGTTGCTGCTGTTTAGTGGGAAGATACTGTTCAGGTTTTTAGTAAAGATTTAGGTTTAGCGGTGTGGGGAAATGTTTCACCAGAAGAACTGGTAATTGTAATTGCTGGTGTTAATTGGGAAGATACTGTTAAGGTTTAAAGTAAAAGATTTAGGTTTAGCGGTCTGGGAAGATGTTTCACCAGAAGAACTAGGAAATGTAATTGCTGGTGATAAGTGGGAAGATACTGTTCAGGTTTTTAGTGGAGAATTTGGTTTAGCGGTCTGGGAAGATATCTCACTAGAAGAACTGGTAACGGTAATTGCTGGTGTTAAGTGGGAAGATACTGTTCAGGTTTTTAGTGGAGATTTAGGTTTAGCGGTCTGGGAAGATGTTTCACCAGAAGGAATGGTAAATGTAATTGCTGGTGTTAAGTGGGAAGATACTGTTAGGGTTTAAAGTAAAGATTTAGGTTTAGCGGTCTGGGAAGATGTTTCACCAGAAGAACTGGTAAATGTAATTGCTGGTGATAAGTGGGAAGATACTGTTCAGGTTTTTAGTGGAGAATTTGGTTTAGCGGTCTGGGAAGATATCTCACTAGAAGAACTGGTAACGGTAATTGCTGGTGTTAAGTGGGAAGATACTGTTCAGGTTTTCAGTGGAGCTTTAGGTTTAGCGGTCTGGGAAGATGTTTCACCAGGGTCCGGATCCACAGAGCGGGGCTAAGTTTCGGGGCTAGATCTGTTAAACACCTGTTTTTAGCCCCACGTTAGCCCCGAAAATTAGCCTCGCTTTTTAACCTCGTTTTCCGTATCCACAAAAGGGGGTTATTCTTGGGGCTATGTAGAGGTTTCATTTCGAGCGCGCATTGATGACGTCATGGTTTTTAACCAATAAAAACAATATTCTCATAGCAACCAATAAAAAGGGAGCTTGATTTGGAACTAAAATATGTTCGAATTGATATTCCTAAAGTGTCAACTGTGTCACTTCATTAATTTTTACTTTGGACTGAACTGAAATAAGACGCAGGCTAACTATAATGGAAAATACCAAGACTTGTAAAGCTCGTTTTACAAGGGAAGAGCTCGAGGTATTAAATACTACTTGCGAGAAGTACTCAGCAATTTTGTCGGCTAAATTTGGTCCAATAATAACGAAAAGCAAAAAAGATCATTGCTGGGTCGAAATCTGCAAAGCAGTCAATGCTGTGGGGTCGGGGGTGATTCGCTCGATTGACGATATCAAGTTTAAGTGGAAGGACTTTAAAAAAGAAGTCGAAGGCAAAGAATAAAGATGAATTTTATTTAAAATCGTATGCCTAACAGTCTATGCATCACTTTTTTTGTTAAGCCTAGGCCTAGGCTACTGCTAGATATTATACTGTTTTCAGTGTTGGGGCAGTTCTTTTTTTAAATGAACTTTCTAAAAGTTCAGTTCACAGCTCAAATAATGAACTTTAATAAAGTTCAAGTTCTTTTCAAAACCTAAAATTTTGAAAAGTTCAAGTTCGTCTAAAATATGAACTAAGTTCTTTTAAAAGTTCTTTTGTGAAAAAGTGTCACCACATTGTATTAACAGTCATGCGAATAATCGATTGCCTTGTATGGCTTAAATAGGAAGAAAAACATGCATGTTAAGGTAAGATATTGAATGCTGGCATTAGGTGTCTGATGTAGGGAACTGAAGTGAAGTACAGAATGTAAAGATAATATTCCAACCTCCCGCGGGGTGAGGGTTTGAGGCTGACCGATGACCGGCGGAGTCTACCGGAAATAAACGAAGTGAAGTCTGGCCGTTCAGACAATCAGACGGTACCCACTCGGAAGATAACATTCATTGCTAAGCTGCTAATTTGTCCCCTTTGTTGGTCGAAGAATGTTAGTATTTCCAGACATATTTTTTCTCGAATTTTGCTTCAATAGACTCGAGTTGAAAACATTGCTAGGGGTTCCAACGATGGTGCGCTGCTCCAGTGCACCATCAATGCGATCAGTAACACCATATTTTAGGATAAAGTGAAACGGTAGTAGAATTGTGACACAAACACCCTATAACAACAAATCCATTAGTCAACCGAGAAATCTGTTCCTCTTGAGAATTTACACTGGCTCTAGAAATGTTTCAATCTTGCGTTTTGATTAGTGAATGGAGTTCCACGTAGAGTCGTTTCCTCCCGCCCAATTATCGTGTCGCATTACTTCTGGTATTTGGGCACTTGCACTTGCAGACCCACTTATCTCGACCGAGTGATCTAACATCTTGTGGTGGGTAGAGTTCGAACGGCCAGACTTGAATGTAATTCTACTCCATGAATGGTGGCCGGTAGCTTTTTAAAATCAGCTGAAGGAGAACCGAAAACGATTCGCGTGTTCCTCGACGGCGCGTTGACAGATGCTCAATCATCGAACAGAATGAACTTTCAAAAGAACTTTCTAAAATTGAAAAGTTCGTTCTCAAAAAGAACTTTTGAAAGTTCAAGTTCACTCATTTGAAAAAAGAGTAAGTTCGTTGGAAAGTTCACAAAAAAAGAACGCGTTCTCGAGAACGCGTTCTTTTTAAAAGTTCTCGCCCCAACACTGACTGTTTTACCAACCTTGGCCTACGGCTATCTAAAATGCTTGGGTCTATTTAGGCCAAGGTCTAGGCTACCCCCCTAACTCCAGACCACTCGGAGGACCACGCATTCCCCCCAGGACCCGGATTCACAGAGCGGGGGTAAGGCTGAGGGTTAGCTCTGTTTAACCACCGTTTTTTACCACTCTCTAACCCCGGAAACTTACCTCGTTCTTATTACCCCAATTTCCATATCCACAAAAGAGGGTTACGAACGTGGTTGGGCAGAGGTTAAATCAGAGCGCGTATTCATTACGTCATGGATTACAACCAATGAGTGAATCACTTTGATTACGACCAATAGCAGGCTAATCAGATTTAAGAACAAATTTCAAATATCTTCAATTGACTTGCTGAATAGACGGCGTTAAGTGTGTGTTGAGTACTGTCCGAAACTTGAAGTTGTCTGTTTAACTTGAAAAATATCTGTACAAGCAAAGCTAACACGCAAGTCAAGATACAGTAGAGAGGAGGTAGAGGCGATGGTTACCGCCTATGAGAAACATATTGAAATTTTGTCAGCCAAATTTGGTTCGACAATAACTAAAGCGAAAAAGTACCATTGCTGGTCGGAAATTATAAAAAGCGTTAATGCTTTGGGGACAGGAACCATTAGGACCACCGAAGAGATTAAGATGAAGTGGAAAGACTTCAAGAAAAACTCAAAAGCAAAGGGTAAGTAGAAACAACAAAAATTCTGGGGCACAAAGCATAGGCCTAAGCCTAGCAAATAGTAAGTGAAAAACTTAACAACAATTCTGAGACACGGTGCGCAATATTCTAAGGTTAAGGTCTAATATTCTTGTAGGTATGCTATAATACCCTCATTTTAAATATATTCTGGTTTACTTAGGCCTAGGCCTAGGACTAGTCCTTCACATTCTACAATGGTCAGCCAACAATGATAAATGCTACGACAACTGTAACGATGAGAGCTGTGGTTCAGAATTATTATAATTATCATTATTATTGCGGTTTAAAGGCACAAAACATCTGGGTTATCAGTGCCTTTGGTGTAATAAATTGGTCATCATTGGGAAATGGTCGCTTCCGCAGAGATCCGGCAAGACGTCTCATCGGGAGGTATGTAGGAAAGTACTAGTTTCACGTCCGGATAGACACAGACGCAATCGGCCTTCTATCACTGCAGTCGGGCCCCGGCCCTGGGACGGTGCCTAGAGGGACCTCCTGCACTGGGCATACAACCGACGCAATCCGTGCCCAAGCCCAAGTGCTGTCAAATCAATCAGAGAGTCGAAACATAACCTAATCATTGCTTGGGTCGTCATCAGGGGAACAAGCCGTAAAAAACCATTTAGAGGGGGGGGGGAGGGTCTGGTGGGCGTTTGGATCGCTAAGAGGGCCGGCACGGATGAGGAAGGAGGTGATGAAAGTAAGAAGAGAAAGGATGATGAAGGCAAAAGAAAAAAGTGATGATTAAAGATGTGCACGAGAGCCCTCTTTACGGGTACCGGTCACCACGAGGAGGGACCCACTTCGACCGGTGTTTTTATTTCTGTGAACAACAGTTTTTAACTGACAAAGCATAAACATTAAACAAATAAACTACAATTCAGAAAGAACACTATGTAAGCCAATGTGTGCTTATTTTATTAATTAAATTTGTATGCACTTTGAAATTATAATTAATGGAATATGGAAATAGGAACAGATGATGATTTTTCCTACTTCTAATACATTTACTTATTCACAGGTCAACAGCAACAGGTGCAGTGGTAGCACAAGGGGCCGAAATGATTGGGGTAGTGAGAGAGCTGATAACTCTTCACGAGAAGCGGCAATCTACTTTGGACAATGTTTTAGCAGGAATTCTTACAATTCTGCAAACGCATAGCAATCAACTAAATGCACAGAAATAAATCCATTCATGAATAATTATGTCTTTCATTTTGAACCTGTTAATGTAATGTACTATTATTTAATGGATTCTTGAGTGCTTTCTATAGTACTAATATTACTACTAAAGTATTAACCCCATGAGATGACGCAACAATTACTAAGTTGGTTTATATGGCTTACCTGCTGATAATATACATCATTTTATTTATCATCATTATTAATGTATACATAGGTTTTTTAATTGTCATCCTTTGTAAATCATTTTATAACTGAATAGGATTAAATAAATAAACAGTAAATAAAAATAATAAAAAAATAAGGAAGTAGTTGATGGTTTAACATCCAACAAATTTCCTTAAATAAGTCTAAAATGATTACTTTAAATCAATATGTCTGTGTCAAGTGTGCATAAAATACTTTTTTGGGCTTAATATTAACTGTGTATTTAAACGTAACTGTTCATGGTTATATGTGACAGTATTTGGGCCAAATTATTATCTAAAAATGATTATTTGTATGTAGGTCTACCATACTATCTAAAAAAACAGAAAAATTAATCTGAATTGGTCATTAACATTATATTAGGAATAATAGTATCATTAAAGAGATTAAGAATTTACTTCACAATAGTAAGCTGATGTAAGTAGGTAGAGTTAAAAATTAAAATAAATTTAGAGTTGCCTTTACTTATGACCTAATAAATTCAAACAGTTGTGTGAAAATTTTGAATATCATAATTGATAACAATGATAGAATGAATCTTGAAAATTTCACCAGAGTAGTATTAATACCCTAATACAATGTGACAATTATAGTGTCAGAGTGTTCATTAAAACTAAAATATTTTAAGCAATTCATACTTTGGTTTTTGTGTTAACATTGTTTCCTATGAAACATAAGGTGAGATACTTTCTTTTAGGTACATAATAATGCACCATTACCATCAAAATGCACCTAATCCTAACTTAATTGAAGTAAAATCATGGTGACTAGTGAGGTAATCATATGACAAAATGGGAGAGTATAGTGAGCATTTAAATCAATGTATTTGTTCTGAAATATTACAGTCAGTCAAATAAAACAGATTATAATGTGACCAATTAGTAGACAATTTGATTTTTAAAAAATGTTTAAAATGTTTGAAATTTTGTTTCATTTGTTAATTCGAAGGTGTCTCTCTAAAAATTATGAGAAGTTCGTAGACTCAGTGTCCATAGGTTTCCAAATTAAAAAGCAGTAAAAACACTCCTCAAAGATCAAATTATACACATGGTACCACTAACTAGAACTACCCGATATTTACTTTCCTTGGCTATGTTTTTGGGGGGATGAAAGGAATTATAGTTTGGAATCATAAACATGCATTTCCAATAAAAGAACTTAAAAGTGACTTGCAAGTTATACTTAATACTTGTACTTTCAAGAAAATTACATTTAGATGACTGAATGGCAGTGTAGTGTGGATGATTAATCACAATTATGACTGAAATTCAAACAAAATATAGATATGTTTAATGATTTCTCACCATACAATTAGTTTGTTGAACAATTCTAACAAATAAAATATATTATACATTTTTAATGTTACATTTTACTGTTGATGAGAATGTATGCTACTAGCAGAGAAAATTTTCAAAAATATTGCACTCAAGTAGTTGAAATGCATTTCCCCAGTCTTACAGAGATACGAGTACATACAAAAACTACAAGCTACCAACTTACTGCAAATATATTTTATAATGTACGGTTCACTAACATTCAAGTCATGTGCATCTCCTTTCAACACACCACCACAATAGAATCTGAAACTAATTGAAAATAATTTCTTGAATTCTTCTTTCTTAATTTTGCTTATGTGTATGAGTGATAGAAACTACAAATCACTCAATTATTTCATCCCTGTTGATACTTTCCACAATATCAGACCATGCTCACATCACTGTTACATTTTTTAGTAGATATGTAACAAAAATTATTGTTTAACAAAATGTACTGGGTCTGTACACCAACACAACAATAGCATATTATTTAAAAATACAAAAAATAAAACAATTTATAGAAATTTAAAAGATTAATAGTTTGTGCTGAATTGAATGTGAAAAATGAAAAAGAATAAACAAAATTAAGATGATTTTAAGAGCCGATAGTGTAAAAATGCATTCGTGATCGGAGTATAGGGAACGAATTTGATTAAACATTGCTTGATATTGCAAGCAGGATGTAGTGCTTTTCTTTTATACTGACATTTGAGTGATGCATTTGGGCATACTGATCATCCATGGCGGGACAGCGGCAAAATAATTGGTAAAAACAAGAGGTGGGGTAATACCTAGACAATTCATCAGTTCGAGGGATCGAATACCTGCTGGTCGAGTGGTCTTCTGTCTAATGGCGTAACGGTCTTGGTATGGTGGATTTAATATTATGTCGTAGGCAGGGTTCTTAGGTGACCCTGCCAATGAGGCGACATAGCTAAGTAGTAGATAGTCTCTCCTGGATGACAGCCACGGTTCTCCGGACTCACAATACAGGCTGGGGATGGGTCTGGTTCTAAAAGCACACGTTGACAATCTGATCCCTGTGTGGTGTATTGTATTCAAGGATCTGAAAAGTTTCACATAAGCAGATAGGTCCTACTGGAGCAAAGCCACAAATGTCGTATAACTGGAACTTATTTTCAAGTGACCTATTCAATGTCGGTCTAAAGTCCATTCCTACAAAAGAACGATCCCAGGTAGCAAGAAATTTCCCCTCCTCGTTACCACCACCACTTGGCACGGGTGACACTGCTTGCGAGGCGTTGGAATGCGGTAGACAGCATGACCCATTGTCCAGGTGTCATTGTTATGAACGCAATTTTTTGATGTAGTTGAAATGATACAATTTCTAATTTATTTTCAGATATATGGAATAATGACGTAATATTAATATAAACTGAATTTTGTATTTTTAAAATAGCTTGAAAACTGCCGTATTTAGAGCAAGTAGTAACTATGGTTACGATCATGTTAGAAAATATAATAATACAAGAGACTAAGAATGACTGCAGAATAAACACGTAAAATTAATATAAAATAAGGTGTATTTTTAAAATAACTTGATTACTGCCCATTTTAAAGCAGTGTGCTCATCATCATTATGATTTTCAGACTTAAATCGTTTATATTAAAAGTATATTTTCAAATTCAAAATTAAATTTAGATTGTTTTCTCGGGATTGTATAATATAGCTAAAACAAAATAATAATAATTACTTACTGATAATACTACTGATAATTACTTACTTTTGACTTTATCCGAACTTTGTTATTTTTAGAACCACACTAGTTTTCAGGCGTCTTGCCTCGGCGAGAGTGATTGACAGATGAATGAAATACACCTTTGACTCATGTTTTAAAATTGGCATGATAACTACCGTATTTAGAGCAAGTATAGTAACTTTATGGTCACGATCTTGTAAATAAAGAATATAATAAACATAATACAATGCCATTAATAATAACAATAATCCTAACAATAACAATAACAATAATAGGATATTATCAATAAAATTATCATATATTTTATTTTAATTTAATTTTGTCCCTCAGGCCGGCACTGTCGAAGATATCTGCGATGGTCTATTGTTGTATAATTGGTACAATAAACGATTTGGGAAGCGTGTTGTTTATAAACATAAACCCAAATAATCAATTGTGGCCCTGAAAAGGGCCGATTGTTGCTGCATTTCTTACTCCATCAACGTTGCAAGGTAATCGACGTCTTCATCTGATGATGAATCGTTGTCCACACGTATAATCATTTGTTCGACGACCGTGTGTAATCACTCCCAACGATACTCGCATTTGTCACTTATATAAGTTAGAGTGGGTTTGACGATTACAATGGATGGTTTGAGAAAGGTGTTGTTCGTAAACATCATCGTTACTAATAAATCGGCCTGATTTGAGATTTGTTTGTCTTATCAAATGTCGAATACAGAGAATAGACGGTGGATAATTTCGCTGTTGACAGGACAGTGACAGTTTGTTATTGGCTTCTCGCATTAGAATTGGGAAATTTTGAGAGCCAATTCTTGGAAATCCCGGTAAACAAAATTCCCAATTATAGAAATCATTGCGTTTGAAGCCTCGTGCATGCCACTGTTCTTAAGTGCGTTCAAGTGGTAACATCTATTCATACGTGCGGATTACTTGCTCACGTCAATGGATCAGTCTCCTGAGAAGTACTTGTCGCGTGGAACACGTGGCAAAACGTTAATTAGTAAAGAGCGTATTATGGTTTTAAACGTGTACGCAAACGAACGTAAACGCAACCCTTCGTTCGGTGTGAAGGAAGCAGCGAAGTCCGCGGCCGAGCTTTGTGGAGTTTCCCTAACAACCGTCATGAGCTGCAGGAAGGAGTTTAATGAAAACGACGGGAAACTATCAACTCCCGGGAAGAAGCGCCCTCGAGGACCGGACCACGGCCAAACGCGTATGTATATATATGACGATTTCGTGTTCTCTGCGATCAGAAACAAGGTGCACGGTTTATTCAGGGAGAATATTCCGCCAACAGTGAAACGTGTGTCAGCGGCCGTCAACGGGGATCCTGAACTCCCAAACCTAAGTAAGACAACGGTCTTTCGTTTTATGAAAGACCTTGGGTTCGAGTATAAGAAAAGGCAACGGCGGGCCTTCTTTATCGAGAGGGAGGACATTGTGCTCTGGAGAAGATATTTGCGTGCTATTAGACTTGCGCGCTCCGAGGGACGGCGAGTGTATTACCTCGACGAAACATGGATTAACGCCGGGCACACACTTTCGCACACGTGGACCGACTCTACGATCAAGAGCTGCAAACAAGCTTTCTTATCTGGACATACGACCGGTTTGAAGGACCCAACAGGGAAAGGGAGGCGCCTTGTCATAGGCCACGTCGGAAGTGATCACGGTTTTGTTCAGGGTGGGGCGCTTGTGTTTGAGGCCAAGAAATCCACGGGAGATTACCACGAGGAGATGATGGGCCTCGGTTCGAAGCTTGGCTTCGAACATTTCTACCCTCGTTGGAGCCAAACTCTGTGTTGGTGATAGACAACGCACCGTACCACACAGTGCTTGTGGAAAAAATACCACACCAGGGCTGGAAGAAAGGCGACATGCAGAATTGGCTCACTTCTAAGAACGTACCATTTGACAATAATATGATCAAAGTCGAGTTAATGGCATTGGTCAACGCCAACAAGCCCGCATGTAAGAAGTTCGTTGCCGACGAGATCGTCCGAGCTGCAGGCCACACAGTGATAAGGTTACCGCCTTATCACTGTGAGCTTAATCCAATCGAGATGGTATGGAGCCAAATCAAGAGGCAGGTTGCGTCGAACAATTCCTCGTTTAAAATCGACGACGTGAGACGTTTACTCTACCAGGCTATCGACGACGTCAGTGTTCAACAATGGTCGAACTACGTTGCGAGCGTGGTTAAAGAAGAGACCAGAATGTGGGATCTGGATGGCTTAACGGACACGGTCGTCGAACAAATGATTATACGTGTGGACAACGATTCTTCATCAGATGAAGACGTCGATGACCTTGCAACGTTGATGGAGTAAGAAATGCAGCAACAATCGGCCCTTTTCAGGGCCACAATTGATTATTTGGTTAGTCGGGTTGATGTTTATAAACAACACGCTTCCCAAATCGTTTATTGTACCAATTATACAACAATAGACCATCGCAGATATCTTTGACAGTGCCGGCCTGAGGGACAAAATTAAATTAAAATAAAATATATGATAATTTTATTGATAATATCCTATTATTGTTATTGTTATTGTTAGGATTATTGTTATTATTAATGGCGTTGTATTATGTTTATTATATTCTTTATTTACAAGATCGTGACCATAAAGTTACTATACTTGCTCTAAATACGGTAGTTATCATGCCAATTTTAAAACATGAGTCAAAGGTGTATTTCATTCATCTGTCAATCACTCTCGCCGAGGCAAGACGCCTGAAAACTAGTGTGGTTCTAAAAATAACAAAGTTCGGATAAAGTCAAAAGTTAGTAATTATCAGTAGTATTATCAGTTAGTAATTATTATTATTTTTTTTTAGCCTTATTATACAATCCCGAGAAAACAATCTAAATTTAATTTTGAATTTGAAAATATACTTTTAATATAAACGATTTAAGTCTGAAAATCATAATGATGATGAGCACACTGCTTTAAAATGGGCAGTAATCAAGTTATTTTAAAAATACACCTTATTTTATATTAATTTTACGTGTTTATTCTGCAGTCATTCTTAGGTTGGAATTCATAGTCGGCCCCTACACCTAGGGGCGCCCATTGTTACCAAGGTAACAGTTGTTTCCATGTTATTTCCCATAAACAAAACAAATCCATAGCAACAATGGGTGCCCCTAGGTGTAGGGGCCGACTATGAATTCCAACCTTAGTCTCTTGTATTATTATATTTTCTAACATGATCGTAACCATAGTTACTACTTGCTCTAAATACGGCAGTTTTCAAGCTATTTTAAAAATACAAAATTCAGTTTATATTAATATTACGTCATTATTCCATATATCTGAAAATAAATTAGAAATTGTATCATTTCAACTACATCAAAAAATTGCGTTCATAACAATGACACCTGGACAATGGGTCATGCTGTCTACCGCATTCCAACGCCTCGCGAGCAGTGTCACCCGTGCCAAGTGGTGGTGGTAACGAGGAGGGGAAATTTCTTGCTACCTGGGATCGTTCTTTTGTAGGAATGGACTTTAGGTACAATGGTGGGAGCTATTGAAAAATGTAAAATACTACAAAACAATGGAAAATCAACTGTGTTATCCAGTGATCTGTCTGATTTGGAGAATCAGAACCACATGAGGTTGCGAAATAGTGTAACCACGAAAAAATCTCATTCCAGAACTTACGATATTGTACGAGATTCTGACCAGTCGTCAAATGACTCAAACCAGTGCGACAACTCTATACACTCACTAAATAAATACAAGTGGTGCTAGTCCTAATATTCCGTTTATCACCTTGAAACCAGCCACACAACCTTTATTTTCCCCACCAAAGACATCATCTGTGGTTTGTCAATGTCCAATGCAGCACCGAGTGGCAACCGGTGGTGGACCGTCTGTGTCTGATCTACCAGAAGATCTACACCTAGATTTGGCAATGCCATACCTACTTCTAGGTGTGGAGGGCGAGTTTGACTCCGACGCTGTCACGTTGAGCTCTACCGCGGCTGAGCTTGAGGCCAGGCCGGCCTCAGCTCCGGCTTCATTCGCTCCTCCAAGGGGAACCAATTCAGCTTGAAGATGAGGATGGTACGTTATATTTTAATTAACACTCCCATAATTTGAGTGCAAAATATCGAGTTTTTACCTAATATGGGAACGGTATAACCAGAGCATGACAGTGCGGTCTGCCCCCCCAGGTTGTATTGCTGAGTATTCGTAGGATATTAAGAGACTTTGAGCATTTGGATTTAAGTTGTTGAAGATGTGGTTTCCAAGTAAGTTTTGTGTCAAAAAGCATTCCTAGGAAGCGAGCAACTTCTGAAAACAATAGGTCTTGACCTCCCATCTTTAGATTTGGATGTGAGCAAATTCCACGACGGAGGCTTAAGTGAATACATGTTGATTTTTCATCTTATTTGTCAATTAACATTACGTGCTCTATATTATGTATATATTATTGTTTTGTTGTATGTTCTTATGTTCCTATGTTCTTTGTACTGCGGGCTGAAGGGAGTCCCCGCCTATTGGGGCAGTCTACACGAGCCGTCCTTATATTCATTTAAACTGTAAGGACATACGTTAATAAATAAATAAATAAAAAAAATCAAGTTCACAAAGTTGGTGTGTTTTAGAAGGAGTTTTGAAGCACAATAGTTGGCCAACCAAACCTATCTTGCAAAACTATTTAGAAATAAGTTTCTCACTTAGATCAGTCATGTACAAAAAGATGTTATGATTATCTTTCCGAGCACCTAAGCTTAGCCCATGTTAAGAGCGTTCGGCAGGGAAGGGCGCTGTCAATTTCTGCGGTGACTATTGGAAGTAGCCACCGTAAGGGTCGGTAAAGTAATAGTACTACTTTACTGACCTTGAGCCAACGCACTCCTCACACCTGCCCCCTCCCACCCCTAGCCTACACGTACGATCAGGACAAAACCTGTCCAGTCTACCTGGCATGGCGACAGTCATCGCGCTCCACTGACCTAACATCCCAATTATCATTTCTAAAGACGGACCAGAACAACATTTTCGTATTTCATAAATCTTTTCCTCCTTCATCGCCAGGCAAACAAATCATAATAAATAAGATATTTGTAAAGCTGTAAGTACTGTTCCACGCGTGCTTGTAATAATTCTACTTTATTCTTTAGCAGTTGTCGATGGTATTATTATTAATGTTGTTTTATTACTATTATTATTATTATTATTATTAATATTATTAATATTATTATTATTATTATTATTATTATTATTATTATTATTATTATTATTATTATTATTATTATTATTATTATTATTATTATTATTATTATTATTATTATTATTATTATTATTATTATTATTATTATTATTATTATTATTATTATTATTATTATTATTATTATTATTATTATTATTATTATTATTATTATTATTATTATTATTATTATTATTATTATTATTATTATAATTATTATTTTATTGTTGCAATACATACAAACTCGGTCAAAACCGGCGTTAACATGTTGTACGGACACAAATGTCAAGTATTTCCATGTGTTTACCTTATAAAAATCTACTTAGAACTAATTAAATATATCATTGTCCATATTATTTTTTTCAAACCAAACTGTGGATGCTATGTACGCCGTTTGTACGGTCGTGGCCGATTTGTACTCATCCCAGCATATTATTATTATTATTATTATTATTATTATTATTATTATTATTATTATTATTATTATTATTATTATTATTATTAAAAACTTAATTTCCATACAAAACAATATATTAAAGATGATAAGCACAAGAGGGAAAGCAGGAAGTAGTATTTGTGTACATGATTTATATTTATTATTTGATGTCTTGCCAGTAAGAGAAATGTTTATATACAAGCTAATATTAAAATACTTTTTCGAACAACAATACAAAATTCCTATTGTTCATGATACTTCAACTCGGGCAATAAGTGCTGGTATGTATAGGTTACCACTAGTTAATAACAAATATGGAAATAGATCATTAAGTTATTGTTTACCTTTTTATTTTAATAAAATGCTAATGGAGATTAAAATAGTAGACACGTTCGTGGAATTGAAAAGTAAATTAAAAATGTATTTGATTCATAATATAATATTGTAGTTATTTTAATTTACTAGTTCAATTAATCAAGAGTGATATTTTTATTATATTGCGTAGTGTCATGTTTTTTTTATTTGTAATGCATGTATTTTTTATTTTTTTTTATTTTTTCAGTTCCATTACTATTTTGTGTCGAATATGTGGAACATACCATACTTTAGTTTATTTAGTTCAGAAGTGTTATACTGTGTTTTTTTTAAGTTAGATTAAATCCACAGATAAGTTGCTTGTGCAACTTGTGGATGTCCGGATAATACTATGCAACTAATTATGTAATGGGACAAATGTATATTGTAAATAAAAAAAAAAAAATATTATTATTATTACTAATATAATTATTATTATTATTATTATTATTATTATTATTATTATTATTATTATTATTATTACTAATATAATTATTATTATTATTGTTATTACAATTATTTGTATTTATTGCCAATATATCTGAAAACTTTTCAATACACATTTGTAGACTAGCATACTTATTATTTTAACTAATATAGCAGGCTTACGCGTTTCACACGGTACTCTTCACGTGGTCACCGCTTCGATACCTGCGCCCAGCAATCTTGACTAGAGGGTAATTACAAGCGTTTTCTGATAGCCAAAGAAATGGCGAATACTGGGATTGAGTCGTACAAATAGAGAATTTGGATATGGCCTCCCCACTATTATCAAACCTTAGGTCTCATTTAGTCACCTGAATACAGTAAGTTCTCCTATGGCAAGTTTCCTACATACAATTTAATTCTATATCTAGCTCGAGTAGACCTACTACAGTATCATATAATACATATCAGCATAAGCAGGACTTATTTTGTGAGCTTACCAAATGCAATTCAGCAATCAAGAAATTAGTTACTGGACTCAAGCGATGATAATCCTGTAGCACAAGCGTCTAACAGTACGTTACCACGAACACTGTACCACAATATACACGCCTGAACTGTCACTAGGCACACAACAATTTTAGATTTTCCACAACAATTTTACGTTTCTACTATTGAAACACCCCCTCCACCCCTCATTTATTGGGTTTCCTAATCTCGCATACTGATACACCGATGTAATTACTTTGCCCTCTTCCAGAGCTATTTTTCTCTTATCTGTCTACATAGCAGACGCGATCTGTATATTTCTAGGAATGCGTTCTTTTGACACGGTCCAATTTAAAAGCACTGGAAGTCAATTTCACAAAACAAGTTATTACGATGATACATACTTATCTTGACAATAGAAATTCGTAAATGTAATGCCATTCCTTATTTTTATTTCTTATAATTTTTTTTATTAAAATATGAACTCGTTCAATACAGACCATCTAAAAATATTAAATTAGTTTTTAAAATCCAAAATACCAAAATACATACGCCGATGTTGGAAGTAAAACGCCGTGGTGTGAGCGTCATAGACGTACGCGGGGCAGGGGCGGGGGGGGGGGGTCTTTTTCTTTCTTCTTTTTATCACAATGAGGCTAGAGGGGGCATCTATTATTTTGACCATAAGTAGCCTATCACCACTAACAAAATGAACACAATTCCCAATTATTTGTTGACAAAAATAATTCAATCATGAACAATTTTAAAGATGTCAAAACGTGATAATAACATCATAAGTTCCATTTATTTCAAGGTGACCATATACGTCTCGGATTCTCCGCGACAGTCCGTTTTCATAGATTCTATCCCGGCGTCCGAAAGACTTTTTGAAAAGCACTCAAATGACCGCCAAATGATACACGTATTTGTGGATAGTGTTGCCATTAGACATTGTGATAAGCCCCATTTGAAGGCGGGTTTCAGCTAACCAGCCTAACCTCGCCTTTTCCCTACCGCCCAGATTTTGACTTTGCGACTAACCACTTCTTTCCGAGTATATCAATGATTTTATTGCAATAGTAATACATTCATAATAACAGTTGGTTTATTGTTGCTTCCAATGCAGAATATCCAGAGTTCGATTCCTGGTTCGGGATAGGTTTTTTTATGTTCGGAACTTGACTTTTAATACTCGTGTTCATGTAAAAGGTGGCTTAGTAGCCGTCAAGGCAACAAAGCAACTATAATAAATACTATTTACTGATAACACTGAAAATCAGTACTTAATAATGTAACTAAGCGGGTAGACTAAAAATACATTGTTTTATCCACAAAGAATTCTGTGAAACTATCCCAATCAAGAGAAAAATCTTACTCCTAAAATTTACACTTACTCACGTTTTTATATTGCATGTTGTGCTATTATGTGGGGGGCATTCTCTCCCCCCCCCCCCCATTGATGCCTTCTTCAAGTGTTCCCCGAAAATAATTGTGCCCCCCCCCCCCCCCCCATTTATAAACCTCTGTGACTATGTAAGAATAATAGTAAAAACCAGAACATAAAAAACAAACCCCCGCTAATAATCGAACACATATCAGGCGAATGTAGGTAGAGGTGGCTTGGATGTAGTGTCACGAAAGAACATCGCATAAACACTCACCCACTTGGTTTTGAGCTACAACAAAAATTCAAAAGTTTTGTTACCGTCTCGACGAGATATTGAGATCAGTATTAGTTTCATTTTCAAAATCGAAAATAAATTAATCATGTTACGACACCCAATTAATATTCATCCTTTTCATGGAGTCCCACTGTGTCTCGCAACCCTTGAGATGCAGGTAGCCACCGCAAATTAGTAACGGTCTGTTGGGAGGGGGGACCTTCATCTTTTGTTTGGTGAGAACGAACTACCGTGGAGCTATCCGTGGCAAAGTCTTGAACTCGGTGGAGAAAAACCTCGCGTAAACTGTCATATTTGAGGAAGTGCAGACATGTGGAGTAAACCGATATAACACTTTATTTTTATCATCATGTGTGCAAGAATTTATTTCCCTATTACCAACAATATTTTCTAGGCAACACAAAATCGATTTTTATTCTAGCTCACGTCAAACACCCACAAGCTGTAATCAAAGTTACAAAGAAAGTCAACAATTTTGACAAAAGCAACATTTTCAATATTTTTTATCAAATTTGTGGTTTCACTTTTCATGAATATTCGTTTAACGTTGCCTAGATCTAATATTTCTCTATAAGTAGGTGTAAATTTATAAACATCCCATTATTAGTTTTCGAGTAATCAGTTTACTGCCAAACATCTGTTCACGGCAGAGAAAACAGGTAAAACCACTCCTTCCGAACGCTCTTAA